>OU343062.1:3433811-3778090 GCA_910593695.2 Ocypus olens | reverse complement strand
TTTTCAGATTTTGATCGGCCGTAGCGGCCAAACGAAAACTCCAATTTGAACGCGGTTTGCAAATCTGAGCTCCTCGTACGTCAATTAGTCGGATTAGAGATTTTTATTTTTTGATGAAAACTCGAAAAAAAGACATGACTAACCCCCTTGGAAATTTTGTTAAAAAATGCAACTTTCTTAAAAATCATCGTAGACTATTGAATTTAACTTTATTTTCATCAGAAAGACGAGAGAAATTGATTGCCGTTAAAAAATTTCAGCTAACTTCAATAGCAAAAAAATTAGTCAGTAACCATTAGGATTTTGGAAAATTTACGAAAATAAATGATTTTTCAGACTTTGATCGGCCGTAGCGGCCAAACGAAAACTCCAAATTGAACGCGGTTTGCAAATCTGAGCTCCACGTACGTCAATTAGTCGGATAAAAGATTTTTATTTTTTAATGAAAACTCGAAAAAAAGATATGACTAACCCCCTTGGAAATTTTGTTAAAAAATGCAACTTTCTTAAAAATCATCGTAGACTATTGAATTTAACTTTATTTTCATCAGAAAGACGAGAGAAATTGATTGCCGTTAGAAAATTTCAGCTAACTTCAATAGCAAAAAAATTAGTCAGTCACCATGAGGATTTTGGAAAATTTACGAAAATAATTGATTTTTCAGACTTTGATCGGCCGTGGCGGCCAAACGAAAACTCCAAATTGAACGCGGTTTGCAAATCTGAGCTCCACGTACGTCAATTAGTCGGATTAGACAATTTTATTTTTTGATGAAAACTCGAAAAAAGACATGACTAACCCCCATGGAAATTTTGTTAAAAAATGCAACTTTCTTAAAAATCATCGTAGACTATTGAATTTAACTTTATTTTCATCAGAAAGACGAGAGAAATTGATTGCCGTTAAAAAATTTCAGCTAACTTCAATAGCAAAAAAATTAGTCAGTCACCATGAGGATTTTGGAAAATTTACGAAAATAATTGATTTTTCAGACTTTGATCGGCCGTAGCGGCCAAACGAAAACTCCAAATTGAACGCGGTTTGCAAATCTGAGCTCCACGTACGTCAATTAGTCGGATTAGACAATTTTATTTTTTGATGAAAACTCGAAAAAAAGACATGACTAACCCCCTTGGAAATTTTGTTAAAAAATGCAACTTTCTTAAAAATCATCGTAGACTATTGAATTTAACTTTATTTTCATCAGAAAGACGAGAGAAATTGTTTGCCGTTAAAAAAATTCAGCTAACTTCAATAGCAAAAAAATTAGTCAGTCACCATGAGGATTTTGGAAAATTTACGAAAATAATTGATTTTTCAGATTTTGATCGGCCGTAGCGGCTAAACGAAAACTCCAAATTGAACGCGGTTTGCAAATCTGAGCTCCTCGTACGTCAATTAGTCGGATTAGAGATTTTTATTTTTTGATGAAAACTCGAAAAAAAGACATGACTAACCCCCTTGGAAATTTTGTTAAAAAATGCAACTTTCTTAAAAATCATCGTAGACTATTGAATTTAACTTTATTTTCATCAGAAAGACGAGAGAAATTGATTGCCGTTAAAAAATTTCAGCTAACTTCAATAGCAAAAAAAATAGTCAGTTACCATTAGGATTTTGGAAAATTTACGAAAATAATTGATTTTTCAGACTTTGATCGGCCGTAGCGGCCAAACGAAAACTCCAAATTGAACGCGGTTTGCAAATCTGAGCTCCACGTACGTCAATTAGTCGGATTAGACAATTTTATTTTTTGATGAAAACTCGAAAAAAAGACATGACTAACCTCCTTGGAAATTTTGTTAAAAAATGCAACTTTCTTAAAAATCATCGTAGACTATTGAATTTAACTTTATTTTCATCAGAAAGACGAGAGAAATTGATTGCCGTTAAAAAATTTCAGCTAACTTCAATAGCAAAAAAATTAGTCAGTCACTATGAGGATTTTCGAAAATTTACGAAAATAATTGATTTTTCAGACTTTGATCGGCCGTAGCGGCCAAACGAAAACTCCAAATTGAACGCGGTTTGCAAATCTGAGCTCCACGTACGTCAATTAGTCGGATTAGACAATTTTATTTTTTGATGAAAACTCGAAAAAAAGACATGACCCCCCCTTGGAAATTTTGTTAAAAAATGCAACTTTCTTAAAAATCATCGTAGACTATTGAATTTAACTTTATTTTCATCAGAAAGACGAGAGAAATTGTTTGCCGTTAAAAAAATTCAGCTAACTTCAATAGCAAAAAAATTAGTCAGTCACCATGAGGATTTTTGAAAATTTACGAAAATAATTGATTTTTCAGACTTTGATCGGCCGTAGCGGCCAAACGAAAACTCCAAATTGAACGCGGTTTGCAAATCTGAGCTCCACGTACGTCAATTAGTCGGATTAGACAATTTTATTTTTTGATGAAAACTCGAAAAAAAGACATGACTAACCCCCTTGGAAATTTTGTTAAAAAATGCAACTTTCTTAAAAATCATCGTAGACTATTGAATTTAACTTTATTTTCATCAGAAAGACGAGAGAAATTGATTGCCGTTAAAAAATTTCAGCTAACTTCAATAGCAAAAAAATTAGTCAGTCACCATGAGGATTTTGGAAAATTTACGAAAATAATTGATTTTTCAGACTTTGATCGGCCGTAGCGGCCAAACGAAAACTCCAAAGTGAACGCGGTTTGCAAATCTGAGCTCCACGTACGTCAATTAGTCGGATTAGACAATTTTATTTTTTGATGAAAACTCGAAAAAAAGACATGACTTGACATGACGACCCTTGGAAATTTTGTTAAAAAATGCAACTTTCTTAAAAATCATCGTAGACTATTGAATTTAACTTTATTTTCATCAGAAACACGAGAGAAATTGATTGCCGTTAAAAAATTTTAGCTAACTTCAATAGCAAAAAAATTAGTCAGTCACCATGAGGATTTTGGAAAATTTACGAAAATAATTGATTTTTCAGACTTTGATCGGCCGTAGCGGCCAAACGAAAACTCCAAATTGAACGCGGTTTGCAAATCTGAGCTCCACGTACGTCAATTAGTCGGATTAGACAATTTTATTTTTTGATGAAAACTCGAAAAAAAGACATGACTAACCCCCTTGGAAATTTTGTTAAAAAATGCAACTTTCTTAAAAATCATCGTAGACTATTGAATTTAACTTTATTTTCATCAGAAAGACGAGAGAAATTGATTGCCGTTAAAAAATTTCAGCTAACTTCAATAGCAAAAAAATTAGTCAGTCACTATGAGGATTTTCGAAAATTTACGAAAATAATTGATTTTTCAGACTTTGATCGGCCGTAGCGGCCAAACGAAAACTCCAAATTGAACGCGGTTTGCAAATCTGAGCTCCACGTACGTCAATTAGTCGGATTAGACAATTTTATTTTTTGATAAAAACTCGAAAAAAAGACATGACTAACCCCCTTGGAAATTTTGTTAAAAAATGCAACTTTCTTAAAAATCATCGTAGACTATTGAATTTAACTTTACTTTCATCAGAAAGACGAGAGAAATTGATTGCCGTTAAAAAATTTCAGCTAACTTCAATAGCAAAAAAATTAGTCAGTCACCATGAGGATTTTGGAAAATTTACGAAAATAATTGATTTTTCAGACTTTGATCGGCCGTAGCGGCCAAACGAAAACTCCAAATTGAACGCGGTTTGCAAATCTGAGCTCCACGTACGTCAATTAGTCGGATTAGACAATTTTATTTTTTGATGAAAACTCGAAAAAAAGACATGACTAACCCCCTTGGAAATTTTGTTAAAAAATGCAACTTTCTTAAAAATCATCGTAGACTATTGAATTTAACTTTATTTTCATCAGAAACACGAGAGAAATTGATTGCCGTTAAAAAATTTTAGCTAACTTCAATAGCAAAAAAATTAGTCAGTCACCATGAGGATTTTGGAAAATTTACGAAAATAATTGATTTTTCAGACTTTGATCGGCCGTAGCGGCCAAACGAAAACTCCAAATTGAACGCGGTTTGCAAATCTGAGCTCCTCGTACGTCAATTAGTCGGTTTAGAGATTTTAAATTTTTGATGAAAACTCGAAAAAAAGACATGACTAACCCCCTTGGAAATTTTGTTAAAAAATGCAACTTTCTTAAAAATCATCGTAGACTATTGAATTTAACTTTATTTTCATCAGAAAGACGAGAGAAATTGATTGCCGTTAAAAAATTTCAGCTAATTTCAATAGCAAAAAAATTAGTCAGTCACCATGAGGATTTTGGAAAATTTACGAAAATAATTGATTTTTCAGATTTTGATCGGCCGTAGCGGCCAAACGAAAACTCCAATTTGAACGCGGTTTGCAAATCTGAGCTCCTCGTACGTCAATTAGTCGGATTAGAGATTTTTATTTTTTGATGAAAACTCGAAAAAAAGACATGACTAACCCCCTTGGAAATTTTGTTAAAAAATGCAACTTTCTTAAAAATCATCGTAGACTATTGAATTTAACTTTATTTTCATCAGAAAGACGAGAGAAATTGATTGCCGTTAAAAAATTTCAGCTAACTTCAATAGCAAAAAAATTAGTCAGTAACCATTAGGATTTTGGAAAATTTACGAAAATAAATGATTTTTCAGACTTTGATCGGCCGTAGCGGCCAAACGAAAACTCCAAATTGAACGCGGTTTGCAAATCTGAGCTCCACGTACGTCAATTAGTCGGATAAAAGATTTTTATTTTTTAATGAAAACTCGAAAAAAAGATATGACTAACCCCCTTGGAAATTTTGTTAAAAAATGCAACTTTCTTAAAAATCATCGTAGACTATTGAATTTAACTTTATTTTCATCAGAAAGACGAGAGAAATTGATTGCCGTTAAAAAATTTCAGCTAACTTCAATAGCAAAAAAATTAGTCAGTCACCATGAGGATTTTGGAAAATTTACGAAAATAATTGATTTTTCAGACTTTGATCGGCCGTGGCGGCCAAACGAAAACTCCAAATTGAACGCGGTTTGCAAATCTGAGCTCCACGTACGTCAATTAGTCGGATTAGACAATTTTATTTTTTGATGAAAACTCGAAAAAAGACATGACTAACCCCCATGGAAATTTTGTTAAAAAATGCAACTTTCTTAAAAATCATCGTAGACTATTGAATTTAACTTTATTTTCATCAGAAAGACGAGAGAAATTGATTGCCGTTAAAAAATTTCAGCTAACTTCAATAGCAAAAAAATTAGTCAGTCACCATGAGGATTTTGGAAAATTTACGAAAATAATTGATTTTTCAGACTTTGATCGGCCGTAGCGGCCAAACGAAAACTCCAAATTGAACGCGGTTTGCAAATCTGAGCTCCACGTACGTCAATTAGTCGGATTAGACAATTTTATTTTTTGATGAAAACTCGAAAAAAAGACATGACTAACCCCCTTGGAAATTTTGTTAAAAAATGCAACTTTCTTAAAAATCATCGTAGACTATTGAATTTAACTTTATTTTCATCAGAAAGACGAGAGAAATTGTTTGCCGTTAAAAAAATTCAGCTAACTTCAATAGCAAAAAAATTAGTCAGTCACCATGAGGATTTTTGAAAATTTACGAAAATAATTGATTTTTCCGACTTTGATCGGCCGTAGCGGCCAAACGGAAACTCCAAATTGAACGCGGTTTGCAAATCTGAGCTCCACGTACGTCAATTAGTCGGATTAGACAATTTTATTTTTTGATGAAAACTCGAAAAAAAGACATGACTAACCCCCTTGGAAATTTTGTTAAAAAATGCAACTTTCTTAAAAATCATCGTAGACTATTGAATTTAACTTTATTTTCATCAGAAAGACGAGAGAAAGTGATTGCCGTTAAAAAATTTCAGCTAACTTCAATAGCAAAAAAATTAGTCAGTCACCATGAGGATTTTGGAAAATTTACGAAAATAATTGATTTTTCAGATTTTGATCGGCCGTAGCAGCCAAACGAAAACTCTAAATTGAACGCGGTTTGCAAATCTGAGCTCCACGTACGTCAATTAGTCGGATTAGACAATTTTATTTTTTGATGAAAACTCGAAAAAAAGACATGACTAACCCCCTTGGAAATTTTGTTAAAAAATGCAACTTTCTTAAAAATCATCGTAGACTATTGAATTTAACTTTATTTTCATCAGAAACACGAGAGAAATTGATTGCCGTTAAAAATTTTTTGCTAACTTCAATAGCAAAAAAATTAGTCAGTCACCATGAGGATTTTGGAAAATTTACGAAAATAATTGATTTTTCAGACTTTGATCGGCCGTAGCGGCCAAACGAAAACTCCAAATTGAACGCGGTTTGCAAATCTGAGCTCCACGTACGTCAATTAGTCGGATTAGACAATTTTATTTTTTGATGAAAACTCGAAAAAAAGACATGACTAACCCCCTTGGAAATTTTGTTAAAAAATGCAACTTTCTTAAAAATCATCGTAGACTATTGAATTTAACTTTATTTTCATCAGAAAGACGAGAGAAATTGATTGCCGTTAAAAAATTTCAGCTAACTTCAAAAGCAAAAAAAATAGTTAGTCACCATGAGGATTTTGGAAAATTTACGAAAATAATTGATTTTTCAGAATTTGATCGGCCGTAGCGGCCAAACGAAAACTCCAAATTGAACGCGGTTTGCAAATCTGAGCTCCACGTACGTCAATTAGTCGGATTAGACAATTTTATTTTTTGATAAAAACTCGAAAAAAAGACATGACTAACCCCCTTGGAAATTTTGTTAAAAAATGCAACTTTCTTAAAAATCATCGTAGACTATTGAATTTAACTTTACTTTCATCAGAAAGACGAGAGAAATTGATTGCCGTTAAAAAATTTCAGCTAATTTCAATAGCAAAAAAATTAGTCAGTCACCATGAGGATTTTGGAAAATTTACGAAAATAATTGATTTTTCAGATTTTGATCGGCCGTAGCGGCTAAACGAAAACTCCAAATTGAACGCGGTTTGCAAATCTGAGCTCCTCGTACGTCAATTAGTCGGATTAGAGATTTTTATTTTTTGATGAAAACTCGAAAAAAAGACATGACTAACCCCCTTGGAAATTTTGTTAAAAAATGCAACTTTCTTAAAAATCATCGTAGACTATTGAATTTAACTTTATTTTCATCAGAAAGACGAGAGAAATTGATTGCCGTTAAAAAATTTCAGCTAACTTCAAAAGCAAAAAAAATAGTTAGTCACCATGAGGATTTTGGAAAATTTACGAAAATAATTGATTTTTCAGAATTTGATCGGCCGTAGCGGCCAAACGAAAACTCCAAATTGAACGCGGTTTGCAAATCTGAGCTCCACGTACGTCAATTAGTCGGATTAGACAATTTTATTTTTTGATAAAAACTCGAAAAAAAGACATGACTAACCCCCTTGGAAATTTTGTTAAAAAATGCAACTTTCTTAAAAATCATCGTAGACTATTGAATTTAACTTTACTTTCATCAGAAAGACGAGAGAAATTGATTGCCGTTAAAAAATTTCAGCTAATTTCAATAGCAAAAAAATTAGTCAGTCACCATGAGGATTTTGGAAAATTTACGAAAATAATTGATTTTTCAGATTTTGATCGGCCGTAGCGGCTAAACGAAAACTCCAAATTGAACGCGGTTTGCAAATCTGAGCTCCTCGTACGTCAATTAGTCGGATTAGAGATTTTTATTTTTTGATGAAAACTCGAAAAAAAGACATGACTAACCCCCTTGGAAATTTTGTTAAAAAATGCAACTTTCTTAAAAATCATCGTAGACTATTGAATTTAACTTTATTTTCATCAGAAAGACGAGAGAAATTGATTGCCGTTAAAAAATTTCAGCTAACTTCAATAGCAAAAAAAATAGTCAGTTACCATTAGGATTTTGGAAAATTTACGAAAATAATTGATTTTTCAGACTTTGATCGGCCGTAGCGGCCAAACGAAAACTCCAAATTGAACGCGGTTTGCAAATCTGAGCTCCACGTACGTCAATTAGTCGGATTAGACAATTTTATTTTTTGATGAAAACTCGAAAAAAAGACATGACTAACCTCCTTGGAAATTTTGTTAAAAAATGCAACTTTCTTAAAAATCATCGTAGACTATTGAATTTAACTTTATTTTCATCAGAAAGACGAGAGAAATTGATTGCCGTTAAAAAATTTCAGCTAACTTCAATAGCAAAAAAATTAGTCAGTCACTATGAGGATTTTCGAAAATTTACGAAAATAATTGATTTTTCAGACTTTGATCAGCCGTAGCGGCCAAACGAAAACTCCAAATTGAACGCGGTTTGCAAATCTGAGCTCCACGTACGTCAATTAGTCGGATTAGACAATTTTATTTTTTGATGAAAACTCGAAAAAAAGACATGACCCCCCCTTGGAAATTTTGTTAAAAAATGCAACTTTCTTAAAAATCATCGTAGACTATTGAATTTAACTTTATTTTCATCAGAAAGACGAGAGAAATTGTTTGCCGTTAAAAAAATTCGGCTAACTTCAATAGCAAAAAAATTAGTCAGTCACCATGAGGATTTTTGAAAATTTACGAAAATAATTGATTTTTCAGACTTTGATCGGCCGTAGCGGCCAAACGAAAACTCCAAATTGAACGCGGTTTGCAAATCTGAGCTCCACGTACGTCAATTAGTCGGATTAGACAATTTTATTTTTTGATGAAAACTCGAAAAAAAGACATGACTAACCCCCTTGGAAATTTTGTTAAAAAATGCAACTTTCTTAAAAATCATCGTAGACTATTGAATTTAACTTTATTTTCATCAGAAAGACGAGAGAAATTGATTGCCGTTAAAAAATTTCAGCTAACTTCAATAGCAAAAAAATTAGTCAGTCACCATGAGGATTTTGGAAAATTTACGAAAATAATTGATTTTTCAGATTTTGATCGGCCGGAGCAGCCAAACGAAAACTCCAAATTGAACGCGGTTTGCAAATCTGAGCTCCACGTACGTCAATTAGTCGGATTAGACAATTTTATTTTTTGATGAAAACTCGAAAAAAAGACATGACTAACCCCCTTGGAAATTTTGTTAAAAAATGCAACTTTCTTAAAAATCATCGTAGACTATTGAATTTAACTTTACTTTCATCAGAAAGACGAGAGAAATTGATTGCCGTTAAAAAATTTCAGCTAATTTCAATAGCAAAAAAATTAGTCAGTCACCATGAGGATTTTGGAAAATTTACGAAAATAATTGATTTTTCAGATTTTGATCGGCCGTAGCGGCCAAACGAAAACTCCAAATTGAACGCGGTTTGCAAATCTGAGCTCCTCGTACGTCAATTAGTCGGATTAGAGATTTTTATTTTTTGATGAAAACTCGAAAAAAAGACATGACTAACCCCCTTGGAAATTTTGTTAAAAAATGCAACTTTCTTAAAAATCATCGTAGACTATTGAATTTAACTTTATTTTCATCAGAAAGACGAGAGAAATTGATTGCCGTTAAAAAATTTCAGCTAACTTCAATAGCAAAAAAATTAGTCAGTCACTATGAGGATTTTCGAAAATTTACGAAAATAATTGATTTTTCAGACTTTGATCGGCCGTAGCGGCCAAACGAAAACTCCAAATTGAACGCGGTTTGCAAATCTGAGCTCCACGTACGTCAATTAGTCGGATTAGACGATTTTATTTTTTGATAAAAACTCGAAAAAAAGACATGACTAACCCCCTTGGAAATTTTGTTAAAAAATGCAACTTTCTTAAAAATCATCGTAGACTATTGAATTTAACTTTACTTTCATCAGAAAGACGAGAGAAATTGATTGCCGTTAAAAAATTTCAGCTAACTTCAATAGCAAAAAAATTAGTCAGTCACCATGAGGATTTTAGAAAATTTACGAAAATAATTGATTTTTCAGACTTTGATCGGCCGTAGCGGCCAAACGAAAACTCCAAATTGAACGCGGTTTGCAAATCTGAGCTCCACGTACGTCAATTAGTCGGATTAGACAATTTTATTTTTTGATGAAAACTCGAAAAAAAGACATGACTAACCAACCCCCTTGGAAATTTTGTTAAAAAATGCAACTTTCTTAAAAATCATCGTAGACTATTGAATTTAACTTTATTTTCATCAGAAACACGAGAGAAATTGATTGCCGTTAAAAAATTTTAGCTAACTTCAATAGCAAAAAAATTAGTCAGTCACCATGAGGATTTTGGAAAATTTACGAAAATAATTGATTTTTCAGACTTTGATCGGCCGTAGCGGCCAAACGAAAACTCCAAATTGAACGCGGTTTGCAAATCTGAGCTCCACGTACGTCAATTAGTCGGATTAGACAATTTTATTTTTTGATGAAAGCTCGAAAAAAAGACATGACTAACCCCCTTGGAAATTTTGTTAAAAAATGCAACTTTCTTAAAAATCATCGTAGACTATTGAATTTAACTTTATTTTCATCAGAAAGACGAGAGAAATTGTTTGCCGTTAAAAAAATTCAGCTAACTTCAATAGCAAAAAAATTAGTCAGTCACCATGAGGATTTTGGAAAATTTACGAAAATAATTGATTTTTCCGACTTTGATCGGCCGTAGCGGCCAAACGGAAACTCCAAATTGAACGCGGTTTGCAAATCTGAGCTCCACGTACGTCAATTAGTCGGATTAGACAATTTTATTTTTTGATGAAAACTCGAAAAAGACATGACTAACCCCCTTGGAAATTTTGTTAAAAAATGCAACTTTCTTAAAAATCATCGTAGACTATTGAATTTAACTTTATTTTCATCAGAAACACGAGAGAAATTGATTGCCGTTAAAAAATTTTAGCTAACTTCAATAGCAAAAAAATTAGTCAGTCACCATGAGGATTTTGGAAAATTTACGAAAATAATTGATTTTTCAGACTTTGATCGGCCGTAGCGGCCAAACGAAAACTCCAAATTGAACGCGGTTTGCAAATCTGAGCTCCACGTACGTCAATTAGTCGGATTAGACAATTTTATTTTTTTATGAAAGCTCGAAAAAAAGACATGACTAACCCCCTTGGAAATTTTGTTAAAAAATGCAACTTTCTTAAAAATCATCGTAGACTATTGAATTTAACTTTATTTTCATCAGAAAGACGAGAGAAATTGTTTGCCGTTAAAAAAATTCAGCTAACTTCAATAGCAAAAAAATTAGTCAGTCACCATGAGGATTTTGGAAAATTTACGAAAATAATTGATTTTTCCGACTTTGATCGGCCGTAGCGGCCAAACGGAAACTCCAAATTGAACGCGGTTTGCAAATCTGAGCTCCACGTACGTCAATTAGTCGGATTAGACAATTTTATTTTTTGATGAAAACTCGAAAAAGACATGACTAACCCCCTTGGAAATTTTGTTAAAAAATGCAACTTTCTTAAAAATCATCGTAGACTATTGAATTTAACTTTATTTTCATCAGAAAGACGAGAGAAATTGATTGCCGTTAAAAAAATTCAGCTAACTTCAATAGCAAAAAAATTAGTCAGTCACCATGAGGATTTTTGAAAATTTACGAAAATAATTGATTTTTCCGACTTTGATCGGCCGTAGCGGCCAAACGGAAACTCCAAATTGAACGCGGTTTGCAAATCTGAGCTCCGCGTACGTCAATTAGTCGGATTAGATAATTTTATTTTTTGATGAAAACTCGAAAAAAAGACATGACTAACCCCCTTGGAAATTTTGTTAAAAAATCATCGTAGACTATTGAATTTAACTTTATTTTCATCAGAAAGACGAGAGAAATTGTTTGCCGTTAAAAAAATTCAGCTAACTTCAATAGCAAAAAAATTAGTCAGTCACCATGAGGATTTTTGAAAATTTACGAAAATAATTGATTTTTCCGACTTTGATCGGCCGTAGCGGCCAAACGGAAACTCCAAATTGAACGCGGTTTGCAAATCTGAGCTCCACGTACGTCAATTAGTCGGATTAGACAATTTTATTTTTTGATGAAAACTCGAAAAAAAGACATGACTAACCCCCTTGGAAATTTTGTTAAAAAATGCAACTTTCTTAAAAATCATCGTAGACTATTGAATTTAACTTTATTTTCATCAGAAAGACGAGAGAAAGTGATTGCCGTTAAAAAATTTCAGCTAACTTCAATAGCAAAAAAATTAGTCAGTCACCATGAGGATTTTGGAAAATTTACGAAAATAATTGATTTTTCAGACTTTGATCGGCCGTAGCGGCCAAACGAAAACTCCAAATTGAACGCGGTTTGCAAATCTGAGCTCCACGTACGTCAATTAGTCGGATTAGACAATTTTATTTTTTGATGAAAACTCGAAAAAAAGACATGACTAACCCCCTTGGAAATTTTGTTAAAAAATGCAACTTTCTTAAAAATCATCGTAGACTATTGAATTTAACTTTATTTTAATCAGAAAGACGAGAGAAATTGATTGCCGTTAAAAAAATTCAGCTAACTTCAATAGCAAAAAAATTAGTCAGTCACCATGAGGATTTTTGAAAATTTACGAAAATAATTGATTTTTCCGACTTTGATCGGCCGTAAAGGCCAAACGGAAACTCCAAATTGAACGCGGTTTGCAAATCTGAGCTCCGCGTACGTCAATTAGTCGGATTAGACAATTTTATTTTTTGATGAAAACTCGAAAAAAAGACATGACTAACCCCCTTGGAAATTTTGTTAAAAAATGCAACTTTCTTAAAAATCATCGTAGACTATTGAATTTAACTTTATTTTCATCAGAAAGACGAGAGAAATTGATTGCCGTTAAAAAATTTCAGCTAACTTCAATAGCAAAAAAATTAGTCAGTCACCATGAGGATTTTGGAAAATTTACGAAAATAATTGATTTTTCAGACTTTGATCGGCCGTAGCGGCCAAACGAAAACTCCAAAGTGAACGCGGTTTGCAAATCTGAGCTCCACGTACGTCAATTAGTCGGATTAGACAATTTTATTTTTTGATGAAAACTCGAAAAAAAGACATGACTTGACATGACGACCCTTGGAAATTTTGTTAAAAAATGCAACTTTCTTAAAAATCATCGTAGACTATTGAATTTAACTTTATTTTCATCAGAAACACGAGAGAAATTGATTGCCGTTAAAAAATTATAGCTAACTTCAATAGCAAAAAAATTAGTCAGTCACCATGAGGATTTTGGAAAATTTACGAAAATAATTGATTTTTCAGACTTTGATCGGCCGTAGCGGCCAAACGAAAACTCCAAATTGAACGCGGTTTGCAAATCTGAGCTCCACGTACGTCAATTAGTCGGATTAGACAATTTTATTTTTTGATGAAAACTCGAAAAAAAGACATGACTAACCCCCTTGGAAATTTTGTTAAAAAATGCAACTTTCTTAAAAATCATCGTAGACTATTGAATTTAACTTTATTTTCATCAGAAAGACGAGAGAAATTGATTACCGTTAAAAAATTTCAGCTAACTTCAAAAGCAAAAAAAATAGTTAGTCACCATGAGGATTTTGGAAAATTTACGAAAATAATTGATTTTTCAGAATTTGATCGGCCGTAGCGGCCAAACGAAAACTCCAAATTGAACGCGGTTTGCAAATCTGAGCTCCACGTACGTCAATTAGTCGGATTAGACAATTTTATTTTTTGATAAAAACTCGAAAAAAAGACATGACTAACCCCCTTGGAAATTTTGTTAAAAAATGCAACTTTCTTAAAAATCATCGTAGACTATTGAATTTAACTTTACTTTCATCAGAAAGACGAGAGAAATTGATTGCCGTTAAAAAATTTCAGCTAATTTCAATAGCAAAAAAATTAGTCAGTCACCATGAGGATTTTGGAAAATTTACGAAAATAATTGATTTTTCAGATTTTGATCGGCCGTAGCGGCCAAACGATAACTCCAAATTGAACGCGGTTTGCAAATCTGAGCTCCACGTACGTCAATTAGTCGGATAAAAGATTTTTATTTTTTGATGAAAACTCGAAAAAAAGATATGACTAACCCCCTTGGAAATTTTGTTAAAAAATGCAACTTTCTTAAAAATCATCGTAGACTATTGAATTTAACTTTATTTTCATCAGAAAGACGAGAGAAATTGATTGCCGTTAAAAAATTTCAGCTAACTTCAATAGCAAAAAAATTAGTCAGTCACCATTAGGATTTTGGAAAATTTACGAAAATAATTGATTTTTCAGACTTTGATCGGTCGTAGCGGCCAAACGAAAACTCCAAATTGAACGCGGTTTGCAAATCTGAGCTCCACGTACGTCAATTAGTCGGATAAAAGATTTTTATTTTTTGATGAAAACTCGAAAAAAAGATATGACTAACCCCCTTGGAAATTTTGTTAAAAAATGCAACTTTCTTAAAAATCATCGTAGACTATTGAATTTAACTTTATTTTCATCAGAAAGACGAGAGAAATTGATTGCCGTTAAAAAATTTCAGCTAACTTCAATAGCAAAAAAATTAGTCAGTCACTATGAGGATTTTCGAAAATTTACGAAAATAATTGATTTTTCAGACTTTGATCGGCCGTAGCGGCCAAACGAAAACTCCAAATTGAACGCGGTTTGCAAATCTGAGCTCCACGTACGTCAATTAGTCGGATTAGACAATTTTATTTTTTGATAAAAACTCGAAAAAAAGACATGACTAACCCCCTTGGAAATTTTGTTAAAAAATGCAACTTTCTTAAAAATCATCGTGGACTATTGAATTTAACTTTATTTTCATCAGAAAGACGAGAGAAATTGATTGCCGTTAAAAAATTTCAGCTAACTTCAATAGCAAAAAAATTAGTCAGTCACCATGAGGATTTTGGAAAATTTACGAAAATAATTGATTTTTCAGACTTTGATCGGCCGTAGCGGCCAAACGAAAACTCCAAATTGAACGCGGTTTGCAAATCTGAGCTCCACGTACGTCAATTAGTCGGATTAGACAATTTTATTTTTTGATGAAAACTCGAAAAAAAGACATGACTAACCCATGACTAACCCCTTGGAAATTTTGTTAAAAAATGCAACTTTCTTAAAAATCATCGTAGACTATTGAATTTAACTTTATTTTCATCAGAAAGACGAGAGAAATTGATTGCCGTTAAAAAATTTCAGCTAACTTCAATAGCAAAAAAAATAGTCAGTCACCAAGAGGATTTTGGAAAATTTACGAAAATAATTGATTTTTCAGACTTTGATCGGCCGTAGCGGCCAAACGAAAACTCCAAATTGAACGCGGTTTGCAAATCTGAGCTCCTCGTACGTCAATTAGTCGGATTAGAGATTTTTATTTTTTGATGAAAACTCTAAAAAAAGACATGACTAACCCCCTTGGAAATTTTGTTAAAAAATGCAACTTTCTTAAAAATCATCGTAGACTATTGAATTTAACTTTATTTTCATCAGAAAGACGAGAGAAATTGATTGCCGTTAAAAAATTTCAGCTAACTTCAATAGCAAAAAAATTAGTCAGTCACCATGAGGATTTTGGAAAATTTACGAAAATAATTGATTTTTCAGACTTTGATCGGCCGTAGCGGCCAAACGATAACTCCAAATTGAACGCGGTTTGCAAATCTGAGCTCCTCGTACGTCAATTAGTCGGATTAGACAATTTTATTTTTTGATGAAAACTCGAAAAAAAGACATGACTAACCCCCTTGGAAATTTTGTTAAAAAATGCAACTTTCTTAAAAATCATCGTAGACTATTGAATTTAACTTTATTTTCATCAGAAAGACGAGAGAAATTGATTGCCGTTAAAAAATTTCAGCTTACTTCAATAGCAAAAAAAATAGTCAGTCACCATGAGGATTTTGGAAAATTTACGAAAATAATTGATTTTTCAGACTTTGATCGGCCGTAGCGGCCAAACGAAAACTCCAAATTGAACGCGGTTTGCAAATCTGAGCTCCTCGTACGTCAATTAGTCGGATTAGAGATTTTTATTTTTTGATGAAAACTCTAAAAAAAGACATGACTAACCCCCTTGGAAATTTTGTTAAAAAATGCAACTTTCTTAAAAATCATCGTAGACTATTGAATTTAACTTTATTTTCATCAGAAAGACGAGAGAAATTGATTGCCGTTAAAAAATTTCAGCTAACTTCAATAGCAAAAAAATTAGTCAGTCACCATGAGGATTTTGGAAAATTTACGAAAATAATTGATTTTTCAGACTTTGATCGGCCGTAGCGGCCAAACGAAAACTCCAAATTGAACGCGGTTTGCAAATCTGAGCTCCACGTACGTCAATTAGTCGGATTAGACAATTTTATTTTTTGATGAAAACTCGAAAAAAAGACATGACTAACCCCCTTGGAAATTTTGTTAAAAAATGCAACTTTCTTAAAAGTCATCGTAGACTATTGAATTTAACTCTATTTTCATCAGAAAGACGAGAGAAATTGATTGCCGTTAAAAAATTTCAGCTTACTTCAATAGCAAAAAAATAGTCAGTCACCATGAGGATTTTGGAAAATTTACGAAAATAATTGATTTTTCAGACTTTGATCGGCCGTAGCGGCCAAACGAAAACTCCAAATTGAACGCGGTTTGCATTTCTGAGCTCCTCGTACGTCAATTAGTCGGATTAGAGATTTTTATTTTTTGATGAAAACTGTAAAAAAAGACATGACTAACCCCCTTGGAAATTTTGTTAAAAAATGCAACTTTCTTAAAAATCATCGTAGACTATTGAATTTAACTTTATTTTCATCAGAAAGACGAGAGAAATTGATTGCCGTTAAAAAATTTCAGCTTACTTCAATAGCAAAAAAATAGTCAGTCACCATGAGGATTTTGGAAAATTTACGAAAATAATTGATTTTTCAGACTTTGATCGGCCGTAGCGGCCAAACGAAAACTCCAAATTGAACGCGGTTTGCAAATCTGAGCTCCACGTACGTCAATTAGTCGGATTAGACAATTTTATTTTTTGATGAAAACTCGAAAAAAAGACATGACTAACCCCCTTGGAAATTTTGTTAAAAAATGCAACTTTCTTAAAAGTCATCGTAGACTATTGAATTTAACTCTATTTTCATCAGAAAGACGAGAGAAATTGATTGCCGTTAAAAAATTTCAGCTTACTTCAATAGCAAAAAAAATAGTCAGTCACCATGAGGATTTTGGAAAATTTACGAAAATAATTGATTTTTCAGACTTTGATCGGCCGTAGCGGCCAAACGAAAACTCCAAATTGAACGCGGTTTGCATTTCTGAGCTCCTCGTACGTCAATTAGTCGGATTAGAGATTTTTATTTTTTGATGAAAACTGTAAAAAAAGACATGACTAACCCCCTTGGAAATTTTGTTAAAAAATGCAACTTTCTTAAAAATCATCGTAGACTATTGAATTTAACTTTATTTTCATCAGAAAGACGAGAGAAATTGATTGCCGTTAAAAAATTTCAGCTAACTTCAATAGCAAAAAAATTAGTCAGTCACCATGAGGATTTTGGAAAATTTACGAAAATAATTGATTTTTCAGACTTTGATCGGCCGTAGCGGCCAAACGAAAACTCCAAATTGAACGCGGTTTGCAAATCTGAGCTCCTCGTACGTCAATTAGTCGGATTAGAGATTTTTATTTTTTGATGAAAACTCGAAAAAAAGACATGACTAACCCCCTTGGAAATTTTGTTAAAAAATGCAACTTTCTTAAAAATCATCGTAGACTATTGAATTTAACTTTATTTTCATCAGAAAGACGAGAGAAATTGATTGCCGTTAAAAAATTTCAGCTAACTTCAATAGCAAAAAAATTAGTCAGTCACCATGAGGATTTTGGAAAATTTACGAAAATAATTGATTTTTCAGACTTTGATCGGCCGTAGCGGCCAAACGAAAACTCCAAATTGAACGCGGTTTGCAAATCTGAGCTCCACGTACGTCAATTAGTCGGATTAGACATTTTAATTTTTTGATGAAAACTCGAAAAAAAGACATGACCAACCCCCTTGGAAATTTTGTTAAAAAATGCAACTTTCTTAAAAATCATCGTAGACTATTGAATTTAACTTTATTTTCATCAGAAAGACGAGAGAAATTGATTGCCGTTAAAAAATTTCAGCTAACTTCAATAGCAAAAAAATTAGTCAGTCACCATGAGGATTTTGGAAAATTTACGAAAATAATTGATTTTTCAGACTTTGATCGGCCGTAGCGGCCAAACGAAAACTCCAAATTGAACGCGGTTTGCAAATCTGAGCTCCTCGTACGTCAATTAGTCGGATTAGAGATTTTTATTTTTTGATGAAAACTCGAAAAAAAGACATGAGTAAACCACTAGGAAATTTGTTAAAAAATGCAACTAACTTAAAAATCATCGTAGACTATTGAATTTAACTTTATTTTCATCAGAAAGACGAGAGAAATTGATTGCCGTTAAAAAAATTCAGCTAACTTCAATAGCAAAAAAATTATTCAGTCACCATGAGGATTTTGGAAAATTTACGAAAATAATTGATTTTTCAGACTTTGATCGGCCGTAGCGGCCAAACGAAAACTCCAAATTGAACGCGGTTTGCAAATCTGAGCTCCACGTACGTCAATTAGTCGGATTAGACATTTTAATTTTTTGATGAAAACTCGAAAAAAAGACATGACCAACCCCCTTGGAAATTTTGTTAAAAAATGCAACTTTCTTAAAAATCATCGTAGACTATTGAATTTAACTTTATTTTCATCAGAAAGACGAGAGAAATTGATTGCCGTTAAAAAATTTCAGCTAACTTCAATAGCAAAAAAATTAGTCAGTCACCATGAGGATTTTGGAAAATTTACGAAAATAATTGATTTTTCAGACTTTGATCGGCCGTAGCGGCCAAACGAAAACTCCAAATTGAACGCGGTTTGCAAATCTGAGCTCCTCGTACGTCAATTAGTCGGATTAGAGATTTTTATTTTTTGATGAAAACTCGAAAAAAAGACATGAGTAAACCACTAGGAAATTTGTTAAAAAATGCAACTAACTTAAAAATCATCGTAGACTATTGAATTTAACTTTATTTTCATCAGAAAGACGAGAGAAATTGATTGCCGTTAAAAAATTTCAGCTAACTTCAATAGCAAAAAAATTAGTCAGTCACCATGAGGATTTTCGAAAATTTACGAAAATAATTGATTTTTCAGACTTTGATCGGCCGTAGCGGCCAAACCAAAACTACAAATTGAACGCGGTTTGCAAATCTGAGCTCCTCGTACGTCAATTAGTCGGAATAGGAATTTTGAATTTTGGTGAAATCGAAAAAAAAAACATGACTAACCCCCTTGGAAATTTTGTTAAAAAATGCAACTTTCTTAAAAATCATCGTAGACTATTGAATTTAACTTTATTTTCATCAGAAAGACGAGAGAAATTTATTGCCGTTAAAAAATTTCAGCTATCTTCAATAGCAAAAAAATTAGTCAGTCACCATGAGGATTTTCGAAAATTTACGAAAATAATTGATTTTTCAGACTTTGATCGGCCGTAGCGGCCAAACCAAAACTACAAATTGAACGCGGTTTGCAAATCTGAGCTCCTCGTACGTCAATTAGTCGGATTAGGAATTTTGAATTTTGGTGAAATCGAAAAAAAAAACATGACTAACCCCCTTGGAAATTTTGTTAAAAAATGCAACTTTCTTAAAAATCATCGTAGACTATTGAATTTAACTTTATTTTCATCAGAAAGACGAGAGAAATTTATTGCCGTTAAAAAATTTCAGCTATCTTCAATAGCAAAAAAATTAGTCAGTCACCATGAGGATTTTCGAAAATTTACGAAAATAATTGATTTTTCAGACTTTGATCGGCCGTAGCGGCCAAACCAAAACTACAAATTGAACGCGGTTTGCAAATCTGAGCTCCTCGTACGTCAATTAGTCGGATTAGGAATTTTGAATTTTGGTGAAATCGAAAAAAAAAACATGACTAACCCCCTTGGAAATTTTGTTAAAAAATGCAACTTTCTTAAAAATCATCGTAGACTATTGAATTTAACTTTATTTTCATCAGAAAGACGAGAGAAATTGATTGCCGTTAAAAAATTTCAGCTATCTTCAATAGCAAAAAAATTAGTCAGTCACCATGAGGATTTTGGAAAATTTACGAAAATAATTGATTTTTCAGACTTTGATCGGCCGTAGCGGCCAAAAGAAAACTCCAAATTGAACGCGGTTTGCAAATCTGAGCTCCTCGTACGTCAATTAGTCGGATTAGACTTTGATCGGCCGTAGCGGCCAAACGAAAACTCCAAATTTAACGCGGTTTGCAAATCTGAGCTCCACGTACGTCAATTAGTCGGATTAGACAATTTTATTTTTTGATGAAAACTCGAAAAAAAGACATGACTAACCCCCTTGGAAATTTTGTTAAAAAATGCAACTTTCTTAAAAATCATCGTAGACAATTGAATTTAACTTTATTTTCATCAGAAAGACGAGAGAAATTGATTGCCGTTAAAAAATTTCAGCTAACTTAAATAGCAAAAAAATTAGTCAGTCACCATGAGGATTTTGGAAAATTTACAAAAATAATTGATTTTTCAGACTTTGATCGGCCGTAGCGGCCAAACGAAAACTCCAAATTGAACGCGGTTTGCAAATCTGAGCTCCACGTACATCAATTAGTCGGATTAGACAATTTCATTTTTTGATGAAAACTCGAAAAAAAGACATGACTAACCCCCTTGGAAATTTTGTTAAAAAATGCAACTTTCTTAAAAATCATCGTAGACTATTGAATTTAACTTTATTTTCATCAGAAAGACGAGAGAAATTGATTGCCGTTAAAAAATTTCAGCTAACTTCAATAGCAAAAAAATTAGTCAGTCACCATGAGGATTTTGGAAAATTTACAAAAATAATTGATTTTTCAGACTTTGATCGGCCGTAGCGGCCAAACGAAAACTCCAAATTGAACGCGGTTTGCAAATCTGAGCTCCACGTACGTCAATTAGTCGGATTAGACAATTTTATTTTTTGATGAAAACTCGAAAAAAAGACATGACTAACCCCCTTGGAAATTTTGTTAAAAAATGCAACTTTCTTAAAAATCATCGTAGACTATTGAATTTAACTTTATTTTCATCAGAAAGACGAGAGAAATTGATTGCCGTTAAAAAATTTCAGCTAACTTCAATAGCAAAAAAATTAGTCAGTCACCATGAGGATTTTGGAAAATTTACGAAAATAATTGATTTTTCAGACTTTGATCGGCCGTAGCGGCCAAACGAAAACTCCAAATTGAACGCGGTTTGCAAATCTGAGCTCCACGTACGTCAATTAGTCGGATTAGACAATTTTATTTTTTGATGAAAACTCGAAAAAAAGACATGACTAACCCCCTTGGAAATTTTGTTAAAAAATGCAACTTTCTTAAAAATCATCGTAGACTATTGAATTTAACTTTATTTTCATCAGAAAGACGAGAGAAATTGATTGCCGTTAAAAAATTTCAGCTTACTTCAATAGCAAAAAAATAGTCAGTCACCATGAGGATTTTGGAAAATTTACGAAAATAATTGATTTTTCAGACTTTGATCGGCCGTAGCGGCCAAACAAAAACTCCAAATTGAACGCGGTTTGCAAATCTGAGCTCCTCGTACGTCAATTAGTCGGATTAGAGATTTTTATTTTTTGATGAAAACTCGAAAAAAAGACATGACTAACCCCCTTGGAAATTTTGTTAAAAAATGCAACTTTCTTAAAAATCATCGTAGACTATTGAATTTAACTTTATTTTCATCAGAAAGACGAGAGAAATTGATTGCCGTTAAAAAATTTCAGCTAACTTCAATAGCAAAAAAATTAGTCAGTCACCATGAGGATTTTGGAAAATTTACGAAAATAATTGATTTTTCAGACTTTGATCGGCCGTAGCGGCCAAACGAAAACTCCAAATTGAACGCGGTTTGCAAATCTGAGCTCCACGTACGTCAATTAGTCGGATTAGACAATTTTATTTTTTGATGAAAACTCGAAAAAAAGACATGACTAACCCCCTTGGAAATTTTGTTAAAAAATGCAACTTTCTTAAAAATCATCGTAGACTATTGAATTTAACTTTATTTTCATCAGAAAGACGAGAGAAATTGATTGCCGTTAAAAAATTTCAGCTTACTTCAATAGCAAAAAAATAGTCAGTCACCAAGAGGATTTTGGAAAATTTACGAAAATAATTGATTTTTCAGACTTTGATCGGCCGTAGCGGCCAAACGAAAACTCCAAATTGAACGCGGTTTGCAAATCTGAGCTCCTCGTACGTCAATTAGTCGGATTAGAGATTTTTATTTTTTGATGAAAACTCTAAAAAAAGACATGACTAACCCCCTTGGAAATTTTGTTAAAAAATGCAACTTTCTTAAAAATCATCGTAGACTATTGAATTTAACTTTATTTTCATCAGAAAGACGAGAGAAATTGATTGCCGTTAAAAAATTTCAGCTAACTTCAATAGCAAAAAAATTAGTCAGTCACCATGAGGATTTTGGAAAATTTACGAAAATAATTGATTTTTCAGACTTTGATCGGCCGTAGCGGCCAAACGATAACTCCAAATTGAACGCGGTTTGCAAATCTGAGCTCCTCGTACGTCAATTAGTCGGGTTAGACAATTTTATTTTTTGATGAAAACTCGAAAAAAAGACATGACTAACCCCCTTGGAAATTTTGTTAAAAAATGCAACTTTCTTAAAAATCATCGTAGACTATTGAATTTAACTTTATTTTCATCAGAAAGACGAGAGAAATTGATTGCCGTTAAAAAATTTCAGCTTACTTCAATAGCAAAAAAATAGTCAGTCACCATGAGGATTTTGGAAAATTTACGAAAATAATTGATTTTTCAGACTTTGATCGGCCGTAGCGGCCAAACGAAAACTCCAAATTGAACGCGGTTTGCAAATCTGAGCTCCTCGTACGTCAATTAGTCGGATTAGAGATTTTTATTTTTTGATGAAAACTCTAAAAAAAGACATGACTAACCCCCTTGGAAATTTTGTTAAAAAATGCAACTTTCTTAAAAATCATCGTAGACTATTGAATTTAACTTTATTTTTATCAGAAAGACGAGAGAAATTGATTGCCGTTAAAAAATTTCAGCTAACTTCAATAGCAAAAAAATTAGTCAGTCACCATGAGGATTTTGGAAAATTTACGAAAATAATTGATTTTTCAGACTTTGATCGGCCGTAGCGGCCAAACGAAAACTCCAAATTGAACGCGGTTTGCAAATCTGAGCTCCACGTACGTCAATTAGTCGGATTAGACAATTTTATTTTTTTATGAAAACTCGAAAAAAAGACATGACTAACCCCCTTGGAAATTTTGTTAAAAAATGCAACTTTCTTAAAAGTCATCGTAGACTATTGAATTTAACTCTATTTTCATCAGAAAGACGAGAGAAATTGATTGCCGTTAAAAAATTTCAGCTTACTTCAATAGCAAAAAAATAGTCAGTCACCATGAGGATTTTGGAAAATTTACGAAAATAATTGATTTTTCAGACTTTGATCGGCCGTAGCGGCCAAACGAAAACTCCAAATTGAACGCGGTTTGCATTTCTGAGCTCCTCGTACGTCAATTAGTCGGATTAGAGATTTTTATTTTTTGATGAAAACTGTAAAAAAAGACATGACTAACCCCCTTGGAAATTTTGTTAAAAAATGCAACTTTCTTAAAAATCATCGTAGACTATTGAATTTAACTTTATTTTCATCAGAAAGACGAGAGAAATTGATTGCCGTTAAAAAATTTCAGCTTACTTCAATAGCAAAAAAATAGTCAGTCACCATGAGGATTTTGGAAAATTTACGAAAATAATTGATTTTTCAGACTTTGATCGGCCGTAGCGGCCAAACGAAAACTCCAAATTGAACGCGGTTTGCAAATCTGAGCTCCACGTACGTCAATTAGTCGGATTAGACAATTTTATTTTTTGATGAAAACTCGAAAAAAAGACATGACTAACCCCCTTGGAAATTTTGTTAAAAAATGCAACTTTCTTAAAAGTCATCGTAGACTATTGAATTTAACTCTATTTTCATCAGAAAGACGAGAGAAATTGATTGCCGTTAAAAAATTTCAGCTTACTTCAATAGCAAAAAAATAGTCAGTCACCATGAGGATTTTGGAAAATTTACGAAAATAATTGATTTTTCAGACTTTGATCGGCCGTAGCGGCCAAACGAAAACTCCAAATTGAACGCGGTTTGCAAATCTGAGCTCCACGTACGTCAATTAGTCGGATTAGACAATTTTATTTTTTGATGAAAACTCGAAAAAAAGACATGACTAACCCCCTTGGAAATTTTGTTAAAAAATGCAACTTTCTTAAAAGTCATCGTAGACTATTGAATTTAACTCTATTTTCATCAGAAAGACGAGAGAAATTGATTGCCGTTAAAAAATTTCAGCTTACTTCAATAGCAAAAAAATAGTCAGTCACCATGAGGATTTTGGAAAATTTACGAAAATAATTGATTTTTCAGACTTTGATCGGCCGTAGCGGCCAAACGAAAACTCCAAATTGAACGCGGTTTGCATTTCTGAGCTCCTCGTACGTCAATTAGTCGGATTAGAGATTTTTATTTTTTGATGAAAACTGTAAAAAAAGACATGACTAACCCCCTTGGAAATTTTGTTAAAAAATGCAACTTTCTTAAAAATCATCGTAGACTATTGAATTTAACTTTATTTTCATCAGAAAGACGAGAGAAATTGATTGCCGTTAAAAAATTTCAGCTTACTTCAATAGCAAAAAAATAGTCAGTCACCATGAGGATTTTGGAAAATTTACGAAAATAATTGATTTTTCAGACTTTGATCGGCCGTAGCGGCCAAACGAAAACTCCAAATTGAACGCGGTTTGCAAATCTGAGCTCCACGTACGTCAATTAGTCGGATTAGACAATTTTATTTTTTGATGAAAACTCGAAAAAAAGACATGACTAACCCCCTTGGAAATTTTGTTAAAAAATGCAACTTTCTTAAAAGTCATCGTAGACTATTGAATTTAACTCTATTTTCATCAGAAAGACGAGAGAAATTGATTGCCGTTAAAAAATTTCAGCTTACTTCAATAGCAAAAAAATAGTCAGTCACCATGAGGATTTTGGAAAATTTACGAAAATAATTGATTTTTCAGACTTTGATCGGCCGTAGCGGCCAAACGAAAACTCCAAATTGAACGCGGTTTGCATTTCTGAGCTCCTCGTACGTCAATTAGTCGGATTAGAGATTTTTATTTTTTGATGAAAACTGTAAAAAAAGACATGACTAACCCCCTTGGAAATTTTGTTAAAAAATGCAACTTTCTTAAAAATCATCGTAGACTATTGAATTTAACTTTATTTTCATCAGAAAGACGAGAGAAATTGATTGCCGTTAAAAAATTTCAGCTAACTTCAATAGCAAAAAAATTAGTCAGTCACCATGAGGATTTTGGAAAATTTACGAAAATAATTGATTTTTCAGACTTTGATCGGCCGTAGCGGCCAAACGAAAACTCCAAATTGAACGCGGTTTGCAAATCTGAGCTCCTCGTACGTCAATTAGTCGGATTAGAGATTTTTATTTTTTGATGAAAACTCGAAAAAAAGACATGACTAACCCCCTTGGAAATTTTGTTAAAAAATGCAACTTTCTTAAAAATCATCGTAGACTATTGAATTTAACTTTATTTTCATCAGAAAGACGAGAGAAATTGATTGCCGTTAAAAAATTTCAGCTAACTTCAATAGCAAAAAAATTAGTCAGTCACCATGAGGATTTTGGAAAATTTACGAAAATAATTGATTTTTCAGACTTTGATCGGCCGTAGCGGCCAAACGAAAACTCCAAATTGAACGCGGTTTGCAAATCTGAGCTCCACGTACGTCAATTAGTCGGATTAGACATTTTAATTTTTTGATGAAAACTCGAAAAAAAGACATGACCAACCCCCTTGGAAATTTTGCTAAAAAATGCAACTTTCTTAAAAATCATCGTAGACTATTGAATTTAACTTTATTTTCATCAGAAAGACGAGAGAAATTGATTGCCGTTAAAAAATTTCAGCTAACTTCAATAGCAAAAAAATTAGTCAGTCACCATGAGGATTTTGGAAAATTTACGAAAATAATTGATTTTTCAGACTTTGATCGGCCGTAGCGGCCAAACGAAAACTCCAAATTGAACGCGGTTTGCAAATCTGAGCTCCTCGTACGTCAATTAGTCGGATTAGAGATTTTTATTTTTTGATGAAAACTCGAAAAAAAGACATGAGTAAACCACTAGGAAATTTGTTAAAAAATGCAACTAACTTAAAAATCATCGTAGACTATTGAATTTAACTTTATTTTCATCAGAAAGACGAGAGAAATTGATTGCCGTTAAAAAAATTCAGCTAACTTCAATAGCAAAAAAATTATTCAGTCACCATGAGGATTTTGGAAAATTTACGAAAATAATTGATTTTTCAGACTTTGATCGGCCGTAGCGGCCAAACGAAAACTCCAAATTGAACGCGGTTTGCAAATCTGAGCTCCTCGTACCTCAATTAGTCGGATTAGGGATTTTGAATTTTGGTGAAATCGAAAAAAAAAACATGACTAACCCCCTTGGAAATTTTGTTAAAAAATGCAACTTTCTTAAAAATCATCGTAGACTATTGAATTTAACTTTATTTTCATCAGAAAGACGAGAGAAATTGATTGCCGTTAAAAAATTTCAGCTAACTTCAATAGCAAAAAAATTAGTCAGTCACCATGAGGATTTTCGAAAATTTACGAAAATAATTGATTTTTCAGACTTTGATCGGCCGTAGCGGCCAAACCAAAACTACAAATTGAACGCGGTTTGCAAATCTGAGCTCCTCGTACGTCAATTAGTCGGAATAGGAATTTTGAATTTTGGTGAAATCGAAAAAAAAAAACATGACTAACCCCCTTGGAAATTTTGTTAAAAAATGCAACTTTCTTAAAAATCATCGTAGACTATTGAATTTAACTTTATTTTCATCAGAAAGACGAGAGAAATTTATTGCCGTTAAAAAATTTCAGCTATCTTCAATAGCAAAAAAATTAGTCAGTCACCATGAGGATTTTCGAAAATTTACGAAAATAATTGATTTTTCAGACTTTGATCGGCCGTAGCGGCCAAACCAAAACTACAAATTGAACGCGGTTTGCAAATCTGAGCTCCTCGTACGTCAATTAGTCGGATTAGGAATTTTGAATTTTGGTGAAATCGAAAAAAAAAACATGACTAACCCCCTTGGAAATTTTGTTAAAAAATGCAACTTTCTTAAAAATCATCGTAGACTATTGAATTTAACTTTATTTTCATCAGAAAGACGAGAGAAATTTATTGCCGTTAAAAAATTTCAGCTATCTTCAATAGCAAAAAAATTAGTCAGTCACCATGAGGATTTTCGAAAATTTACGAAAATAATTGATTTTTCAGACTTTGATCGGCCGTAGCGGCCAAACCAAAACTACAAATTGAACGCGGTTTGCAAATCTGAGCTCCTCGTACGTCAATTAGTCGGATTAGGAATTTTGAATTTTGGTGAAATCGAAAAAAAAAACATGACTAACCCCCTTGGAAATTTTGTTAAAAAATGCAACTTTCTTAAAAATCATCGTAGACTATTGAATTTAACTTTATTTTCATCAGAAAGACGAGAGAAATTGATTGCCGTTAAAAAATTTCAGCTATCTTCAATAGCAAAAAAATTAGTCAGTCACCATGAGGATTTTGGAAAATTTACGAAAATAATTGATTTTTCAGACTTTGATCGGCCGTAGCGGCCAAAAGAAAACTCCAAATTGAACGCGGTTTGCAAATCTGAGCTCCTCGTACGTCAATTAGTCGGATTAGACTTTGATCGGCCGTAGCGGCCAAACGAAAACTCCAAATTTAACGCGGTTTGCAAATCTGAGCTCCACGTACGTCAATTAGTCGGATTAGACAATTTTATTTTTTGATGAAAACTCGAAAAAAAGACATGACTAACCCCCTTGGAAATTTTGTTAAAAAATGCAACTTTCTTAAAAATCATCGTAGACAATTGAATTTAACTTTATTTTCATCAGAAAGACGAGAGAAATTGATTGCCGTTAAAAAATTTCAGCTAACTTAAATAGCAAAAAAATTAGTCAGTCACCATGAGGATTTTGGAAAATTTACAAAAATAATTGATTTTTCAGACTTTGATCGGCCGTAGCGGCCAAACGAAAACTCCAAATTGAACGCGGTTTGCAAATCTGAGCTCCACGTACGTCAATTAGTAGGATTAGACAATTTTATTTTTTGATGAAAACTCGAAAAAAAGACATGACTAACCCCCTTGGAAATTTTGTTAAAAAATGCAACTTTCTTAAAAATCATCGTAGACTATTGAATTTAACTTTATTTTCATCAGAATGACGAGAGAAATTGATTGCCGTTAAAAAATTTCAGCTAACTTCAATAGCAAAAAAATTAGTCAGTCACCATGAGGATTTTGGAAAATTTACGAAAATAATTGATTTTTCAGACTTTGATCGGCCGTAGCGGCCAAACGAAAACTCCAAATTGAACGCGGTTTGCAAATCTGAGCTCATCGTACGTCAATTAGTCGGATTAGAGATTTTTATTTTTTGATGAAAACTCGAAAAAAAGACATGACTAACCCCCTTGGAAATTTTGTTAAAAAATGCAACTTTCTTAAAAATCATCGTAGACTATTGAATTTAACTTTATTTTCATTAGAAAGACGAGAGAAATTGATTGCCGTTAAAAAATTTCAGCTAACTTCAATAGCAAAAAAATTAGTCAGTCACCATGAGGATTTTTAAATCTTAAACTTTTTAAATGCAGCACAAATTAACGTTATTCCAAATTCACGGGGCACGTTTCTCGACCTATGCTTCAGCTCACTAGCCAATATATCCATTTACAAATCCCTCGATCCCCTGCTACCGACGTCCGTACATCATTATGCGTACTTTGCGAAGCTCTCAATTGAGTTTAACCACAACGTTGTGACATGTGAAAAACAATTTCTTTATAATTTTGCTGATTTCAACCTGATTAACTCTTACCTCAATTCTATCAACTGGGATTTCCTGACTTCGACTGATGACTTCGATGTCGCGATTAGTGAATTCTACGATATCATTTATACCGCTATTGATACATTTGTTCCTTATAAATATACGCAGCATTACACGAATAGTTACCCTAGATGGATGTCCAAACATTTGATTTCACTAATAATGAAAAAGAAAGAAGCGCATGCATCCTATAAACGTTCTGGTCGGGTTGAGGACTACCATTTATTTTCGCAACTTAGGAAGGATTGCAAGAGCTTATCTGAATCCTGCTACAACAAGTATCTCAATGATGTGCAATCATCTATTAAATCGAACCCGCGTTATTTCTGGAAATATGCCAAAGAGTTAAAAAAGGAAGCTGGTTATCCGAATGAAATGATTTATAATGATATCTCCGCTGATAATGGTCTTGATATAGTTAATTTATTCTCGGAATACTTTAGGACTGTCTACACCACTTCATCTAATTCATCCCATCAACCTTATTCTGGTTCCTCTGAGGTTCATGATGTTAAACTAGTTTTAAATATTCAAGATGTGTTTGGTGCCATTTCTAACTTAAAACCATCGCATACATACGGTCCTGATCAATTATCTAGTTATTTCCTGCAAAATTGCATTTATTCCTTGTGTCGTCCTATTTATATCATGTTTGCTAGATCATTGAATCAAGGCGTAGTACCGGAGTTATGGAAAAATAGCTTCATTGTCCCGTTACATAAATCTGGCTCGAGAGCGGACGTGAAAAACTACAGGGGCGTATGTATACAATCCACGATCCCTAAAATGTTGGATAAAATGGTTGCAGATCTGTTGGCTTGGTGTACTAAGTCTATTATTTCTCCCAACCAGCATGGGTTTATTGCTGGTAGGTCCACTCTATCTAACCTTCTGGAATATAAGGAATTCGTCTCGAATGCTTTGGATAGTCGGTATCAGATAGACACTATCTACACTGACTTTACCAAGGCGTTTGATAGAATTGACATTATTCTTTTGCTGGATAAGTTGAGTTCGTTGGGTTTACGTGCCGAAGTTTTGTTATGGATATCCTCCTTTCTCAATAACAGGGTACAGTTTGTTAAGATCGGTAACTTTACATCTAATGCAATTACAGTTACTTCGGGGGTACCCCAGGGGTCTCATTGCGGCCCAATCCTCTTCCTATTATTTATCAACGATTTACTTGAATCAATTGTAAACTGTAACTCTTCATTGTATGCCGATGACTTAAAGATCTTTAAAGTCATCCATACACCTGAAGACTGTGCTGAGGTTCAGGCTGACCTGGATCGTATAAATATGTGGTGTGTCAGAAATCGTTTGTCTCTGAATGTCACAAAATGTTTTTCAATGTCTACATATCGTTGTAATAATCCAATCATGCATACTTACACTATCAACTCAGTTAGCATAAAACAGGTTACCACTATGAAAGACTTGGGCATTACTTTCGATACCAGATTCACTTTCAACAACCATATTGCTAATATTACTAATAATGCATTAAAAATGTGGGGGTATGTGTGGTCCATAAGTAAAGACATGAATGCTGCAAGTTTGAAAGTTTTATATTGCTCTCTTGTTAGATCAATTTTAGAATATAACTCACCCATTTGGACTCCATTTACTACCACCAATATTATGCGGCTTGAACTTGTCCAAAAGAAATACCTAAGAAGCATGGAGTTCAAACTAGGTCGTCATCATATTCGAGGTGATTACCAGGCAATATTGGACGTCCTAAGCATGAAGACACTGGCGGATCGTCGCATTGACGCGGACTTATGCTTACTACACCGTTTGGTTCACGGAATGATCGACTCCCCAAATATTTTAAAAATGTTTTTGTTTCATACTCCTAATAGAAGGACTCGATCAACTACTCTTTTCTACCAAAACACCCACAATACTGTATCTGGTCACAACAATTCGATTTCTCGGCTAACTTCACTTGGAAATGAATTTAATTGCCATGACTGGTTTGATTTATTTGACAATTCATTTAATCGTTTTAAAACAAACTTGAAATTTAGATAATGAAATTTGTATTTATTTTTGGTATTCTTTACTTTCACGATTTTAATATTACATAACTTAAGCATTATATAACTTACTTTTATGTCAATTTTGATCTCTACCATTTATATGTTGTTTCTTTGTAATGGATGTACTCATTAAGTTGAAATGTACTTTATTTTATTATTATATATTTTGAATTTTATGTATACAAAGGTGGTTACCGTAAATAAACTTTATTATTATTATTATTATTATTTTGGAAAATTTACGAAAGTAATTGATTTTTCAGACTTTGATCGGCCGTAGCGGCCAAACGAAAACTCCAAATTGAACGCGGTTTGCAAATCTGAGCTCCTCGTACGTCAATTAGTCGGATTAGAGATTTTTATTTTTTGATGAAAACTCGAAAAAAAGACATGACCAACCCCCTTGGAAATTTTGTTAAAAATTGCAACTTTCTTAAAAATCATCGTAGACTATTGAATTTAACTTTATTTTCATCAGAAAGACGAGAGAAATTGATTGCCGTTAAAAAATTTCAGCTAACTTCAATAGCAAAAAAATTAGTCAGTCACCATGAGGATTTTGGAAAATTTACGAAAATAATTATTGATTTTTCAGACTTTGATCGGCCGTAGCGGCCAAACGAAAACTCCAAATTGAACGCGGTTTGCAAATCTGAGCTCCACGTACGTCAATTAGTCGGATTAGACGATTTTATTTTTTGATTAAAACTCGAAAAAAAGACATGACTAACCCCCTTGGAAATTTTGTTAAAAAATGCAACTTTCTTAAAAATCATCGTAGACTATTGAATTTAACTTTATTTTCATCAGAAAGACGAGAGAAATTGATTGCCGTTAAAAAATTTCAGCTAACTTCAATAGCAAAAAAATTAGTCAGTCACCATGAGGATTTTGGAAAATTTACGAAAATAATTGATTTTTCAGACTTTGATCGGCCGTAGCGGCCAAACGAAAACTCCAAATTGAACGCGGTTTGCAAATCTGAGCTCCTCGTACGTCAATTAGTCGGATTAGACATTTTTATTTTTTGATGAAAACTCGAAAAAAAGACATGACTAACCCCCTTGGAAATTTTGTTAAAAAATGCAACTTTCTTAAAAATCATCGTAGACTATTGAATTTAACTTTATTTTCATCAGAAAGACGAGAGAAATTGATTGCCGTTAAAAAATTTCAGCTAACTTCAATAGCAAAAAAATTAGTCAGTCACCATGAGGATTTTGGAAAATTTACGAAAATAATTGATTTTTCAGACTTTGATCGGCCGTAGCGGCCAAACGAAAACTCCAAATTGAACGCGGTTTGCAAGTCTGAGCTCCTCGTACGTCAATTAGTCGGATTAGACATTTTTATTTTTTGATGAAAACTCGAAAAAAAGACATGACTAACCCCCTTGGAAATTTTGTTAAAAAATGCAACTTTCTTAAAAATCATCGTAGACTATTGAATTTAACTTTATTTTCATCAGAAAGACGAGAGAAATTGATTGCCGTTAAAAAATTTCAGCTAACTTCAATAGCAAAAAAATTAGTCAGTCACCATGAGGATTTTGGAAAATTTACGAAAATAATTGATTTTTCAGACTTTGATCGGCCGTAGCGGCCAAACGAAAACTCCAAATTGAACGCGGTTTGCAAATCTGAGCTCCTCGTACGTCAATTAGTCGGATTAGACATTTTTATTTTTTGATGAAAACTCGAAAAAAAGACATGACTAACCCCCTTGGAAATTTTGTTAAAAAATGCAACTTTCTTAAAAATCATCGTAGGCTATTGAATTTAACTTTATTTTCATCAGAAAAAGGTTAGAAATTGATTGCCGTTAAAAAATTTCAGCTATCTTTAATAGCAAAAAAATAGCCTGTCACCATGAACATTGAATCCACAAATGGATGCTCAGGATCTATTGATTTTATTCATTCGGCCAAGGATTACGTGTAAAGCTCGCGTCTTCGGTGTGAGAACATTTTAATATGTACCTGACGCAAGGCCCTTGTCTGGGCGGGGCCGTGTGCTACCGCACAGTTCGCACAACAACAAAGCCGGCCCTGTTTAATCCTAGCTTAAAAATCACCCATTTATGTGAATCTTTGTTAAAGTTGAACCTTCAAAACCGTACCATCAATCAATACGAATCCGAACTCTATTGTATCAGAATAGTAATCAGATGATTATTAATAAATATTTGATTGTTTTAATGTTCAGTTTGATAATATCGGATTCACCGATTATTTTAATTATCGGATTTTTTTTATAAACATTAATGTTCCGGTTCACGTTCGTGAACCACTTCGAACAGCCTCAAAAAATTTGGATGAAGATGAATTCGTACATAACTTGGGATTTTGCATAGGAAGCTTTTCATGGTGGCCATCATGATGAGGAAGATACAAACACAGGAGGAGGCCCAAAATAATCGGATTCGGCGATTCTTTTCATCCAAATCACCAGCTATGATAATGTTGACGTAAGTTTTCTAAAAATCAGAATTAGATCATTGTATCCGGATAGAAAACAAACAATTTTTTTTTAATTATTCATCACGAATGGATCTAATTCAATGTGTATTCCTTAAATCCATATCTGTAAACTGACGAGGCGTTGCACTGAAGTGTAAGCTTAATGTTACATGCCGCAGTTCAGAGGATTTGCAAACGAACATTGTGGAACAATGAAATCAACGCGCGAAGCAACTTTTCCGTCCCACTAGATTTTCGTTAGGCCGTTACCATGGCTACGCGAAACACACTAATAACTGCAATGGTGCATTGACCACTGAGAGCATTGGGAGGGTTTAAATTTCATTTACGCAAAAAATTTAGCATCTGTGTCGTCAAGAATACTACGCGTCCAGCAAATTTTTCCATGTCTATACAGCGCGCGCCTAAAGTATGGAATATATTCTGTAAAACCGAAATAAGATATTTTTTGAAAAAATCTTCAAACAGGTCGATTTTCTTTAATAAAAATACACATTTTTACATTAAAGTCGATTTTCAGTCTTCATTTCTTTTTGAGTAATGACGTCATCCATTTTGTTTTTAAATGGCAACCCCCTATTTTTGTTTTTGATTTTGAGAGATCTTTTCATTGTCGAACTGGCAATATAAAAATATTGCCATCTTACATTAGAATTTTTTCGAGTTAATGACAATTGAAGGTGTGAGAACTTGATATTCAGAGTTTTTGCAAAATGACCTTTTATTCCAGCGCTCGTAGCAATTTTTCCAAACAACAATTATCTTGACCTTCCATATAATATAATATGGTTTCAGCAAGACGGCGTATCCCCGCACTAAGCGCGTTTTTTTTTGTTTCATTTTTGAACATGTAAAAATTGTTCAAAACATTTTGAATATTTTCTACCTAATTCTGCGCATTCATCTCTCTCGCGGGAACCGTTTTTCCAAACAACAATTATTTTTACCTTCCATATAATACAATATGGTTTCAGCAAGACGGCGTATCCCCGCACTAAGCGCGTTTTTTTTTGTTTCATTTTTGAACATGTAAACATTGTTCTGAAACATTTTGAATATTTTCCAGCTAATACTGCGCATTCAGCTCTCTCGCGGAAACCGTCTTGCTGAAACCGTATTGTATTATATGGAAAAGAAAATCGTCCCGTTCGGGGATGTTTTCCAAAAATATTTTATTTCGGTTTTACTGAATATATTCCATACTCTAGACGCGCTCTGTTTTTAATTCCTTTCTGTAAAGTACCAGAAATCTTGATCATGATTTGTTGTTTTGTATAAAGTACGGGAAAAATATTGTGATCATGAAAATGTTTACATTTTTTTTTCCTCCATAAATTACGAGAAAATATTGTGATCATGATTTTTTGTTATGTATAAAGTACGGGAAAAATATTGTGATCATGATTTTTAGTTTTGTATAAAGTACGGGAAGAATATTGTGATCATAAAAATTTTTGACATTTTTTTTTTCTCCATAAAATACGAGAAAATATTGTGATCATGATCACGAAAATTTTTACATTTTTTTTTCTCCATAAAATACGAGAAAATATTGTGATCATGATTTTTTGTTATGTATAAAGTACGGGAAAAATATTGTGATCATGATTTTTTGTTTTTTATAAAGTACGGGAAAAATATTGTGATCATAAAAATTTTTGACATTTTTTTTTCTTCATAAAATACGAGAAAATATTGTGATCATGATTTTTTGTTATGTATAAAGTACGGGAAAAATATTGTGATCATGATTTTTTGTTTTGTATAAAGTACGGGAAAAATATTGTGATCATAAAAATTTTTGACATTTTTTTTTCTCCATAAAATACGAGAAAATATTGTGATCATGATTTTTTGTTATGTATAAAGTACGGGAAAAATATTGTGATCATGATTTTTTGTTTTGTATAAAGTACGGGAAAAATATTGTGATCATAAAAATTTTTGACATTTTTTTTTCTCCATAAAATACGAGAAAATATTGTGATCATGATTTTTTGTTATGTATAAAGTACGGGAAAAATATTGTGATCATGATTTTTTGTTATGTATAAAGTACGGGAAAAATATTGTGATCATGATTTTTTGTTTTGTATAAAGTACGGGAAAAATATTGTGATCATAAAAATTTTTGACATTTTTTTTTTCTCCATAAAATACGAGAAAATATTGTGATCATGATCACGAAAATTTTTACATTTTTTTTTCTCCATAAAATACGAGAAAATATTGTGATCATGATTTTTTGTTTTGTATAAAGTACGGGAAAAATATTGTGATCATGAAAATTTTTACATTTTTTTTTCTCCATAAAATACGAGAAAATATTGCCATCACGATTTTTTGTTTTGAATAAAGTACGGGAAAAATATTGTGATCATGAAAATTTTTAAATTTTTTTTTTCTCCATAAAACACGAGAAAATATTGTGATCGTAACTTTTTTTAAAGTTTTAAGGTACCTAGTGGCGATTTTGACAATTAAAAAAAATTATAATGTGGCCAATATTACTTTCTCCGATTTAATGATGTAGCCAAATTTTTATTCTTTATTATTTTTTTCTTGACATTCTCCGCAAAATATGATGCAACTCTTATTATTTCGTAATTATAGAAAAAATCTACAAAAAAAAATTAATTTTTTTTTTTCAAAAATCAAAAAGTTTACGAAAAATATGTTTAACCAAAAGAAATCCACTTTTTTGTTACCTTCAATACTCATTTAAATTTTTTAGTTATATTTTTCATATCTAAAAAATTAATTTTTATTTTTTTTTCAAAAATCAAAAAGTTTACGAAAGATATGTTTAACGAAAAGAAATCCACTTTTTTGTTACCTTCAATACCCATTTAAATTTTTAAGTTATATTTTTCATATCTAAAAAATTATCCTTAAAAACAAAATATACGGTTAAGGTAAACACCCACTTCTGGTAAAAATAGAATCGACACACTGCTCGACTATTCGTCGCATTAAGTGGTAAACGAATAGCGACCTCACACGCAACAGAAGAAGGAAGCACTTGCTCGCGAGTTATTTTTGGTAACACGAAAATTTGACGCCCAACGTGGGGCTTTTCTAAATTGGTTCAGCCTGTTAAGTTCATCTGATTGCACTAGCTAGCGAATTCAAGACAGTACTACTTATGTTTTGTCATACAAAAATTTGCCGCCCAAAGTGGGACTTCTCTAAATTGGTTCACCCCTTGAAATTGTTCATTTTATTGCAACTGCTCGCGAATTTAACACAGTACTACTTATTTTTTGTAATAAAAAAAATTGTCGCCCAACATGGAGCTTCTCTGAATTGTTTCAGCCTGGTAAGTCGTTCGTCTGATTGCACTAGCTCGCGAATTCAAGACAGTACTACTTATTTTTTGTCATACAAAAATTTTCCGCCCAAAGTGTGACTTCTCTAAATTGGTTCAGCCCTTTAAATTGTTCATCTGATTGGAACTGCTCGCGAATTCAACACAGTACTTCTTATTTTTTGTAATAAAAAAAATTGTCGCCCAACGTGGAGCTTTTCTAAAGTGATTCAACCTGTCAAGTCGTTCATCTGACTGCACTAGCTCGCGAATTGAAGACAGTACTACTAATTTTTTGTCATAGAAAAATTTGCCGCCCAAAGTGGGACTTCTCTAAATTGGTTCAGTCTTTTAAATTGTTCATCTGATTGCAACTGCTTGCGAATGCAACATGGTACTACTTATTTTTTGTAATACAAAGATTTGCTGCCCGACGTGGAGTTTTCTGAATTGTTTCAGCCTGTTAAGTCGTTTATGTGATTGCACGTGCTCGCGAATTCAAGACACTTGTAATAAAAAAAAATTGTCGCCCAACGTGAGACTTTTCTAAATTGATTTAGATTGTTAAGTCGTTTATCCGATTGAACGTGCACCCGATTTCAATACAGTACTACTTATTTTTTGTAATAGAAAAATTTGCCGCCCAACGTGGGACTTTTTTAAATTGGTTCAGCCTATTAAATAGTTCATCTGATTGCAACTGCTCGTGAATTCAACACAGTACTACTTATTTTTGTAAAAAAAAGGTTGAAAATTTCAAAAATTTCTAAAAAAAAAAACTAACAATTTCCGGAAAAATTTCGAGGGCGGATCAATTGCTTACGCCAAGGAGCTTTCGAAAAAAATATCGGTGACTTTGAGCCGCCGGCCCCGACCAGTGGCGTCCTTCGCCGCGATAGCTGTTCAGGTAAACTTGAAAACTGTAACCATATTTTTTTAAATTTTGGGGATATAACAAGATGGTCGAATGCGCCGGCCACCTTCGTCAGCAACCTTCAAAAATGGTTTTCGTGAGTGCCCCGCCGGCGTGGGTGATTTTTCGATTTTTTTTTTATAATAAAAACATTTGCAAACGTGGAACTATTTTTAAATTGATTCAGCCTATTAAGTCATTCATCTGAAGTACTCTGCGAATTCGAGACTACTTCTTATTTTTTGTAATAAAAAAATTGGCGCCCAACGTGGGGCTTTTCTGGATCGGTTCAGAAGGTTGAGTCGTTAATTAGCTTGCACGTGCTCGCGAATTCAAGACAGTGCTATTTATTTTTTTAATAGAAAAAATTTGGCGCCCAACGTGGGGCTTTTTTGTAAAGACATTCATCTAATTGCAACTGCTTTAACTGGTGAAGTACTAATTTTACACACTGGTCGAATATTCTTCGCAGGAGGCTATAAACTAATCGCGACCTCTTGCGCAACAGAAGAAGGAAGCAAGTGCTCACAAATCCAAGAGAGGACTACCAAATTTAATTAATACAGGAAATACAATCCTATCGCTCCTCAACACAGGGGTTAACAAAAATAATTTAGTACTAAATGAATCTGTGCAGAATAAAACCACTGCCTAAAAATATTTTAAAAAATCTTGTCTGTATTTAAGGCCTTGTTCAACTATTTAGTGACTGCCCGCAAGGTTTTTTTTTTGTTTCAAGTACTTAATTTTTTTTATAAAAATGTAAATTTTTTTAAAAATTTTCAAACTTTAAGCCAAATGTGCAGACTCAAGATGTAAATTAAAATTAAATATTTTTACAGAATTGTTACTAGGTCTCAAATTTTGTTTCAAAATTGGCTGTAAGATAAATAAGGTATGTCGTATATTATTACGTCATGAGTTCAATTTACATAATAAAAAAAAAATATCTCAGACATGACTGCTGTGTTTCTCTCTCTCTCTCTCAGGCATGGCCAACTCAGAAATAAAATTATGTGGCTCACTCCTTATTATCACCTTCCCGTGGAAATAGAAAGATAGCTGGTTATAGAAAAGTTAAATTAAAAATGTTTACCTTTTTATGTAACATGGAGCCCTACTCAATTGCAGAATATTTCTCATTTAATTTTAATTTGTAGCTGTTCTGCTGTTGGCGTTTTACATGGTACAAATTTATGTATGTATATTTGTCAAATGTAAATAAATTAATTGTATTGTATTCTTTGTCATATAAAAATTTGGCGCCCAACGGGGGGTTTTTCGCCGTTTGTCGGTGGTTACGTTAACTTGTCGTTTATACGTTCATCTGATTGCAACTGGTAAAATTGTTAATGGTTATGTGCTCCGATCGTTGAAAGCTGAATCACACGCACTTTTCATCTTTTTACTGCTGGATAATGATAGAACAAAATGGATATAAAGTGTAATGCAATCCTTAATATGAAAATGCATCACTTTCAGCTCTTCCCTGCGTTGGTCTAGATTGAGTAATCCAGTAACAGACGAAAACGTTTGAACTGCAGATCTTGAAAATTAGTTTTACACGTAATGAAATAATTATTATTTTGCAAAATGCCGAATAAATTTTAACTAATTATTTACTTATTGAGTAAACAAACAAACAAAATACAAACAAAAGCGATATTTATTTTCTTCATTCGTCTTTTATTGTACTTCTGTAAAACCGTTGTTTATGTTTAACTGGTTGGATTGTTGGATAGTGCCCACCCACTACCCTCAACTTCTATGTTTACTTAACCAACAATCCCCGTTTTCAGTTTTCTGTAGGTATAATTGTAATAAGAGTTGTATATCGACAGCATTTCTAGGTTAAATAAAAATGAAGGAGCGGGTGGTGGGTAGGCCCTACCCTGCTATTCAGCCAATTAAACATAAAACAAGCCTTACGTAAATTAGTTTACAAAATGCAAACAAAAACAATATTAATTTTCTTCCTTTGTTGATTATTTTACTTCTATAAAATGGTTGTTTATGTTTTACTCTTTGGATCGTAGGATAGAGCCCACCCACCACCCTTAATTTCTACGTTTACTTAACCATAACAAACCCTGTTTCCATTTTTCTGTTGGTATAATAGTAATAAGAGTTTTATATTAACAAAAAATGCATTAACAGTGTTTCTACTTATTGCGATACTGAATCCATACACCGGTCAAATATTCGTCGTGCGAGGTGGTAAACTAATTCACAACAAAAGAAGGAAGCACGTGCTTGCGAATCCAAGAAAAAAACTACTTATTTTTTGTTATTTAAAAATTTGTCGCCCAACGTGGGGCTTCTCTGAATTGATTCAGCCTGTTTATCGGTGGTCACAGTAAATTGTCGTTGACTGCAACTGTTGCAGGCTTAGTGGGCTACTGAATCTGCACACTGGTCGTTATGCAAGGTGATAAACTAATAGCCCCACATAAGAAGAAAATACGTGCTCGCGAATTTCTTCTTTTTTGTAGGAAACTTTGATGGCCTTCTTAAATGCGACTATCCCTTTACGTCCACATCGGCAGCAACAAAGGGTCCAACTTGCGGTTTGTTTACTACCAACCATTAGTGATCCTTTTCAAGATCAAACCGTGAAGAAATTGAACTTTATGACCGACACGTGCCACCCGACGACATTTGATAGTTTACGGGCTACCCGTGCAGGTAGTCCTGGTCTTGAGTAGGGCCAAGGCGACCATAGTAAAATGGCCAGACGGGCGGGATCAAAGGGTACAATTTGCGGGTTGTTTACTACCGACGATTAGGGATTCTATTCTCTACATGATGGTGTAGAAATTGTAATTTATGACCATATTCGAACCTTTTCTACCTGCTAGAGACGAGGTCTGGACAAACTTCCAAAAAGATATGCCAGATGTTCCCATTTTTCACCCCTAGTACCTGCGTTCGACCTTCCCTTTAAATTTTAAAAGGAATTCGTTTAAATGAATGCAACACAACTCAATATCCGTTCCAAACTGACGTACCCTGAATAAAACTAACTCATATTTAATACATTACAGGTACTTTTTCAATCTAAACGGCAATTATTAATTTTTACTTTTAAGTGTAACATGGATCAATGAAATTATATTTTTGTTCATTTCAGTATTTTTGTGTATTTTTTTTTTCTCCAGTTAAACTACTAGCCTTATATAGAGCAAGAACACTAACTAGCCCCGAACTTTACAAAAACTAAAGATTTTCAAATTTCAAACAATTATAAATTTGTCAGGGTTCTTGCTCTATATAAAGCTACTAATTTATGATATCTAGCTAGAGAAAAAAATACACTGTGATAAATTTTGGTTGTTATTTTTGGATCTAAAGTGGATTTTCTAAATTTTCAATACCAAACTTCCATTTTACTGGTTATTTTTAAATTTTGGCTTTTTTGGGTAATTAACATTGTTGTAAAGGAGACTTTTCTGAAAACAATTATGTCAATTGCAATGTTGTAACTTAACATAGTGCAGAGATATTCAAATTAACGCTAATGAAAATGAATTAACTTGAAAACACGTCGTGCGCTTACAAATATAGTAACGGTGCAAGGTATTTTTTTTAACTTTTGAACTCAATTATAGGGTAATCGCATATAGAAAAATCAAAATATTTAAAAATGGTCAAGCAACGAACTTAATTTTTATTCACTTGGATTGACCCAGTTGAGAATGTCGCCAGTCTGTTTCTAGCTTAGAATTGTCAATTGTTTTCTAGTATGTCTACTATATCTAAGTAGTCAATTTAAAGTAAATTGTACGAGTGATAATGTTTTTAGAAATTTTAAAATCCTTAGATGCAAATTTCGCTTTCTCGAATTCAAATTTCGAATGTCTCCATTTTGTTTCTAACTTAAAAATATGAATTGTTTTCTAGAATGTCAAAAATGCATTATTTTCTAATTAGTTTTAGAAATTTTTAAGAAAATTCCACGATTGATAATGTTTTTACTATATTTATAATCCCCAGATGTAAATTTCGCTTTCTCGAATTCAAGCTTCAAAAGTCGCCGTTTTATTTCTAGCCAAAAAATTTATCAATTGTTTCCTAATGTATTAAAAATGTATCATTACTAAGTAGTTTTGGAAATTTTGAAAATAATTCCAAAGGCGATATTTTTTTTAGCATTTATTGTTTATGGTGGAGGCGTCTACTTTGTCATACATGTTGTAAATATAATAAAAACACTTTTACTTTATGTTTTGATAATGGCAGTTGAGTTGCCGAGACTATAGTCAACAATAAAAATACGTGTTATACCAACAAAGTAAAAGTGTTTTTATTATATTTTTAGAATTTTCCTTATTTCAAGATGTAAATTTCGCTTCCGCGTATTCAAGTTTCGACTGTCGCCATATTTTTTATAGCTTAAAAATATCAAAATAATTATCTAGTATGTGAAAAATGAATTATTTCTAAGCAGTTTTGGAAATTTTGAAGAGAATTCCACGAGTAATAAAGCTTGTAGAATTATTTTAATCCCAACATGTAAATTTTTCTTACTCGAATTAATAATAATATTAATACATTTATTAGCGGGACATCGCCCTTGAAAAATACAAAATAACTGAAATATACATTTCTATGAAATAAAGTAATCTTAATCTTTTTGAAAATGTATTTTTTTCAATAACGAACACTCAGTGCAAAAAATTAAAAATTAATATAGAACAGAAGGATAAAATCCTACAAAAATTCAGATTACTTCATAAGCCGTCGATCTTTTAACATAATTTTGGTTTTTGAATGTGCAGCAATTTTCAGTCGAGTTATGAATTTCTGAAAATGTATTTTTTTCAATGTCGCAATTTCGAATGCAACATTAATATGAAACGCAGGGATAAAATACTAAAAAAATTCAATTCACTTCACAAGACGTCGATCTTTCAAAATAATTTTGGCTTTTGAATCTACAGCAATTTTCAGTCGAGTTACGAATTTTTGAAAATGTATTTTTATCAATGACGAGCACTCGAGAGCAAAAAATGAAAATGAATATGAAACGAATTTTCACAGCACCCTGTAAATTTATTAATAATTAACATATTTTTTGTATTACACTATTTCACTAGTGCGTAATTACTTTATAACTCGAGTTATGTACTATACTTTATCTACAACCATACCTTTATTGGCTTAAAATAAGGACAATTTAATTTTCATCTATAATATCCCTAATGCGTCAAATATTACCGATCATTAAAAAGAAAAGTATTCTATTTCTTAATTATTTTATCTTCATCTTGGGGCGATCAACCAGTTAGACATGAATGCACGGCTTATTATAATACACCCCAAAAAAGGGCTCACTACCTACTTGGGCCAAAAATTTAAAATTCGATCCCGTGGGCACGTGCCCGCAAGTTTGACATTTTTACGACCGTCTGGTGATTATTGCCGACCGCAATAAACCCAAGGGCCATGCCGCCTACTCTGGACATTTTTAGCGGCTCCTGGGCCAAGAGCACAATAGCCAAAAGGGGATAGTCGCCAATATATACTATAAATATGAGGAAAAACAACCATAAGATGTAATTGCTGTTACTCGGTAATTTAATTTAATAAGGTTATCAATTGTAAGAAATAATTTAAATTAAATTATGATATTATCTGACTAGTAATTATGAGGGAAAAATCAGTTTAAACAACATGCCTTTTGTTTAAATATTCGCATTAACAACGTATTTTTCTAAATTTGTAAATAAAACATTACAATGATAGATAGGTAACGTTCAACAAGTTTTTATTTCAAAAATTCCAAGACACCTCCTATTTTTACTTTCTCCGTTACGAAGTACGAGAAAGTGTTGTGATCGTGATTTTTCTTTCAAAATTTTTTTTTGACGAAATTATCCGCTTTGTGGTCTCTAGATGATATTTCAACAATTTCTGGAAAAGAAATTTGTGTCTGTGGTGTGTGTGAGATGGTGTGGGTGTGTGTGCGCCTGTGTGCGCTGTATCTCAAAAACTAATAAAGCAATTGATATGAAACTTTGAACATAAGTCTTATTTGATAATCCAAAGAACTGAGAAGTTTTTGGTACAATTTCGTACACCGGAAGTGGGTGTTTACCTTAACTTAACTTTTTTGTTTTTTGCCAATATTTTCTTAAATATGAAAAATATTACAAAAATATTTAAACAAACATTGTAGACAACAAAGAAATGCACAAATTAAATGTTCAAAGAAAAAAAATATATGCACTATGCACTCAAAGTAACAGGAAAAGTCACAATAACATAAAATGTTCAAAGTTAATGTTCAAAAGAATATATACACAATACACACAGTCACAGGAAAAGTCACAATGACATAAAATATTCAAAGTTAATGATATTTGGAACATATTTTAATCATGGAAATTATATGGCATAATTATAGTCAAATAATTAGTGTACCGGGTTTCGTAATTCTTCTTAAGATGGATACAAACAAAATCATTTATCGTGTAATAGTGGTATAATTTAAGGACAATATAAAAAAACCCGTTTTTTACCTAACGCTGTAACGGGAAAGATACACAATTCAGGGTGGATTAAATCGATTTTCTTTGAAACTAACAATGATTAAGAAAAATGTTTTGGATAAAAATTGAACGGTTTGGAGGGGAGCATACAGTAGTGACCTTGATTTGACCTTGTGACATCTATGTAAGCTCAGGTGCAAATCAATGTGTGCGTTGTATCTCAAAAACTAATACAGGAATTAACATGAAACTTTGAACATAAATCTTATTTGATAATCCCAAGAATAAAACAGCTTTTAGTAAAATTTCGTACACCGAAAGTGGGTGTTTACTTTAACCGTTTTTAGTTTCTTTTCCATAATTTTTTAAATATGAAAAATTTTACAGAAACATTAAGACAAATTAGAATTAGAGATATACAATGAATGAAAAACAAAATGAAACACTTGAAATTCGTGAAATTTCGACCATTTTCAAACCGCCATAACTCGGCGTATTTTCAATCGATTTTGATTAATCTTTCAGGGCAAAAAACTTTGAAGTATCTTCTTCGAAATTCGCTTTTTTTTAAATACTCATAAGTTTGTGCCAAATCGTCGTAGGAACTTCGTTCTTCGAGTCCTGCATAGGGAATTGATCAAATTTTAATGCCTTTATGGTGGATCGAGTGGACAAAATTTAATAACTCCATAGACATCGTCAAAGTTGGACATGGTCTCCTGGAAAACATTTTTTTTTTCAGAGGGGTGCTAGAGGGGGGCGGAAGGAGTTAGTTTCGCATGCATAACTTTAAAGAAGACACTTCAAAGTTTTTTGCCCTCAAAGATTCATCAAAATCGATTGAAAATACAGTGATTTATGGCGGTTTGAAAATGGTTGAAATTTCACGAATTTAAAGTGTTTAATTTTTTTCCTTCAGTATATCTTACCTTATTGAATCAAATCAATTTCTCATTCGCGAATCACTTGAAAAAGTGAAGCACAATCTGAAGTTTTCCATAATTAATGAGCAGTTCCACTTCGCTTTTCCTTCATTATCTAATTTGATATAATATAAATAATTGTTTCTCTCTCTTTTTAATTCAAGTTTGAAAGTGATCAGTACATAGTTCAAAATATAATCACTATATGATAAATAAGTGTGATATTAACAAAGATAGTATTCTTTATTTCAATTTATAAAATATTAATTTTAATAAGTATTGAGCGTTTCAATATGTCGATGAGTTTAATAAATCGAAAAAAAAGTTTCTACAAACGATAAATGTTGTTAAATTAAAGTGAATAAATGTCCATTAAAAATGAAAAAGAAAACATTATTTTAATTTCAAAACTAAATTAATAAATTTATCAGTGTTCATTAAGTCCAACGAAATTGAAAATGCACTTTATTTTATTAAAAATAATTTCAAAATCTATGACATATGGTTAATTTTTTTTCGCCTTTGAGTTGTAATTCGTAACAGAAATACTCGACGTATTGCATTGTGATTTTTTGGGACTACCTGCGCTTCGTCCTACCCGAAAAAGGGGCTGCATGGTCTTGACCGTAAAGGATGAAATGTTGTCGGGTAGGGCCACGTGCCGATCGGCAATTGCCCTGACATTTTTATGAGCCAGTGGTGATTATCACTTACCCCAACAAACTACTCCGCCCATAAAATTTTGTGGATGGAATGTCCAGGTCCTTCTTAAATTGGGTTTAGTTTATTGTTTAATTGTCGTTTATGGGTTCATTTGATTGCAACTGGTAAAAACTAAGTGGGATACTGAATCCACAATCGCGTGAGGTGGTAAACTAATCGCAATTTTCTGCCCAACAGAAATAGGTAATACGTGCTCGCGAATTCAAGACAGCACCGCTTATTTTTCATCATAAAAAAAAATTGGCGCCCAACGTGGGACCTTTCTGAATCGTTTCAGTGGCTACGTTAAATTAATCTGATTGTTACTGGTAAACACTTGGTGGGATACTAAATCCACGCACTGGTCATTAATAAATATTTTCATTATTATTACTATTATAAAGGGTAGCATACTGAAGCGAATTGAAAAATTTACAATCCGCCGTATATAAACAATAAAAAATTTCAGGGGGGAGAACAGATGAACATTTCAAGTTTTTTTTTTCATTCCGCGAAACTATAAAGAAAGAAGTGCTCGCTGCAATAAATTTTGATACACACCATCCACAGACAAACACAAACACGTACACGGACATAAACACGGGGAGAGAGACGCTTCACTATTTCTCCCATATAATATATGTGTCGTTTGTATTCAGGGGGCCGTGACGGCGGCGGTATACACATGCAGTATTTTATTTTTTTAAAGCCCGGCGATAAATCAGCCCCGCGAACTTCTGCAGGGAGAGAAATGGTACGTGTAACGTGTAACGTGCATAAGATGTGTGTTATATTTTGTTAAGACGGGTTTTGTGTTTTGTGCCCTGCCGGCCCCGGCGCACGCGATCAAGGATTCGGGGCGCGAATTTCGGGTATAATCCCCGGCCGGGGCCCGAAAAGAAGAGGAAGAAGAAGAGGCGGGAGATGATGCATTCACGTAGTCCGTTATTATTAGAGTTATAACTCACGTGAACTTGGGAAAACATCGGATCCGTCGGAGGGTTGAACTTTGGGAGTCGGGACAAAAACGTTGGTTGGTGGCGCTTGTCGCGGCCTCTGAATGTTTCACAAGAGAAATTATCTGATTCAGCGGGAACATCTGTTACCCTCGCGCGACGCCCCGACACACGACGCTTTAACAAATTAACGCGAATAAAAATGGAATAAGAAAAGCGACGCGAACTAATTGCTCTGCCCTTATAAATTATTTACGAAACCGCGCCTTTATGTATCTACCGGAAGTAATTATCTCTCCGAGGAATTTCCAAGAAATATATTTGTTACAGTACAGTCTTTAAGAATTTTAGGCCTATTAACGACCCAGGAATATTTTCACAAATAGTCACAAAGTGGAATGAGTAGACGTGAACTGCCGATTAGTGACTAAGAAGTGCATCCGGTTTCCGGTTTAAGGTTTTCTGTTTCCGGTTTTGAGGTTTCCGGTTTTGCGGTTTCCGGGCAAGTCGCCAGGAAGTGATCTTGCATGCGGTTTCCAGACATGTCTCCCTGTATAATCACCATTTCTATTTTGGACAGGTCTCACGTAAACCAATTTACAAAAACAAAAAATAACATTTCAATATTTTGTAGGTCGTTTGCTTTACATGTATAAAACCCTCGTTAATGTTCTACTGTCTAGATAGTAAGATAGGGCCCAGCCACCACATATTTATTTTTTTCCTCCGTCGATTACTTTACTTCTATAAAACCCTTGTATATGTTCTACTCTTTGGATGGTGGAATAGGGCCCACCCACCACCTGGATGGTGGGATAGGGCCCACCCACCACCCTTAATTTCTACATTTACTTAACCAACAATCCCGGTTTCCAGTTTTCTGGATAATTGTAATAAGAGTTGTATATTAGCAAGAAAAACATAAACACTATTTCCAGGTTAAATAAAAATTAAAGTGGTGGGTGGTCCCTATCCTACAATTCAACCAATTGAACATAAAATAAAGTTTACCCATTTAAACTAATTTACAAAATACAAAAACATGATTTATTTTAAATTAAATAAAGAAGAAATATAAATAAATTAAAATTTATTTAATGCATCAGCAAAAAGTGAGATTGTCTTAAATTTACGGAATATTTAATTCCTGCCATCGCTGATTACTTTACTTCTGCAAAACTCTTATTTATGTTCTACTCTTTAGAGCCCACCCACCACCCTTAATTACCGAACAAAACCTGTTTCCAGTTTTCTGTGGGTATAATTTTAATATGAGTTTTATATGAACAAGAAATACATAAACAGTGTTTCTAGGTTAAATAAAAATTCAGGTGGTGGGTGGACCTTATCCTACAAGCCAACCAGTTAAACATAAAACAACGTTTACTCAAGTAAATTAATTTACAAAATACAAACGAAAGCGATATTTATTTTCTTCCTTCGTTTTTTTTTACTCCTGTAAAACCCTTGTTTATGTTTAACTGGTTGGATTGTAGGATAGGGCCCACCCACTACCCTCAACTTCTATGTTACTTAACCAACAATCCCCGTTTTCAGTTTTCTGTAGGTATAATTGTAATAAGAGTTGTATATCAACAGCATTTCTAGGTTAAATCAAAATTGAGTGGGTAGTGGGTGGTCCCCATCCTGCCATCCAACCAATTTAACATAAAACAAGCTTTACTCACGTAAATTAGTTTACAAAATGCAAACAAAAACAATATTAATTTTCTCCCTTTGTTGATTACTTTACTTCTGTAAAATTCTTGTTTGTGTTCTACTCTTTGGATCGTAAGATATTTATTTAATTTCACAGAGTTTTATAGATTATGTTCCTGTTGATACAAAGAGTGGTGGGTGGGTCCTATCCTACAATCAAACCCATGGAATATTTCCCCAGATTTCTACAAATCAACGAATTTACCAATGAAGAACAAGTATGAAAATATATGTGTTTCAATCATTGTTACCAACTGTGAAACCCCTGTTCTTATTCTACTATTTGGAGGGTGGGATAGGGACCAATCACCGCCCTCCGAATCATCCTCAACTCAAACTACAATCCCTGTTTTTGTGATTGTTAGAATTCTATCATCACAGACGGATTGGCATAGAAATTGCATTTCATTTCACAGAGGTTTATAGATTATGTTCCAGTTGATACAAAGGATGGTGGGTAGGTCCTATCCTATAATCCAACCTTTGGAATATTTCCCCAGATTTTTACAAATGAAATAATTTACCAATGTAGAAAAAGTATGGAAATATCTGTGTTTCATCCATTGTTACCAACTGTAAAACCCTCGTTCATATTCTACTGTTTGGAGAGTGGGATAGGGACCACCCACCACCCTCCAAATCATCCTCAACTCAAACTACAAACCCTGTTTTTGTGATTGTTAGACTTCTATCATCACAAACGGATTGGCAAAGAAATTTCATTTAATATCACAGAGGTTTGTAGGTTATGTTCCAGTTGATACAAAGGGTGGTGGGTGGGTCCTATCCTACAATTTAACCCATTAATTTTTTCCCTAGATTTCTACAAATAAATTAATTTACCAATGAAGAAAAAGTTTGGAAATATCTGTGTTTCAATCATTGTTACCAACTGTGAAAACCTTCTTCATATTCTACTGTTTGGAGAGTGGAATAGGGACCACCCGCCACCCTCCGAATCATCCTCAACTCAAACTACAAACCCTGTTTTTGTGATTGTTAGACTTCTATCATCACAGACGGATTGGCAAAGAAATTCCATTTAATTTCACAGAGGATTGCAGGTTATGTTCCAATTGATACTAAGAGTGGTAGATGGGCTCTATCCTATAATCCAATCAATAGAATAGTTGACCAGATTTCTATAAATGAACTATTTTACCACTGAGAAAAAAGAAAGGAAATACTTCGTGTTTCATCCATTGTTACCACCTGTAAAATAGTCGATCGTGTTCTACTGTTTAGAAGTTGGGATCAGGCCTACCGACCACCCTACGAATCACCCTTATCTCAAACTGCAAACCCTGTTTTTGTGATTGTTAGATCTATTATCACAGACGAATTGGTGAAGAAATTTTATTTAATTTCACAAAGGTTTGTAGGTTATGTTCCAGTTGATACGAAGTATGGCGGGTGGGCCCTATCCTATAATCCAACCAATGAAACATTTCCCCAGATTTCTACAAATGAACTAATTTGCCAATGAGAGAAAAACGAAAGGAAATACCTTTGTGTTTTATGCAGTGTTACCGCGGATAAACTTTAAGTTCTAGTTGGAACATCTGCGCAAAACTTAAAGCTCTTCGACGTTGCCGTTTTTCTGTGAAACTGTATGTGATATCTAGAGCTTAAAGCTCCGCTGTTAAAATTAAATTAAATTGCCCACCAAAAAAATCCCCCAGATTCAAATTTCCCGCCACCAAAGAACCCTGAAATTATGGCTGAAAACTTAAGGCCCTGCGGCGTAATTCCCGGAAATCGGTTGTCTTTTTGGCATCGCTGGAAGCTCCGATGTTGCCATTTTAATTCATCACCTTAAAAATCCCTCAGATTTGAAATTTCCGCCGCCAAAAACCTTCATATTTTGGGTTTCAATTGACACACCTTTGAAAACTTTGCAGTTTTGGGGTGAAAACGAATGTAATGCCATTTTGGCATCGCTGTACAACTTAAATCTCAGCCCCGATGCCAATTTAATCCCCAGGATCTAAATCATCACCAACACCCATCCCCCCCCCACCCATAAAAATCAGCACGCTATAGAACTTGAAGTTCTGCTGTTGCCATTTTAATCCCCTGGATTTAAATAAAACATAAAAAAAAATGTGTAATGTAACAATCCGAAATCAGACGAGCCGTTACTAAGATATTCACATTTTTTTTTAAATTTACCGTTTATAACTTAAGTTTTTACGTTGGTACTAAACTTTAGCAGTCAGTTGGTACGCCCGAAAAACTATAACTTCCCGCCTTGACATTATATGAATTTCCCGCCAAGCTTTGCGTTTTTCTCCATTCTGCTCTCCCAATTTACAATTTTTTGTCTGTGGAACATGATTTTCTTTATGTTCTTCTGGTTGAAAACATGTTAACGTTTTTTTAATTAATTCGATTTTGTGAAAATTATTCTGACAAACCATGTTATTTTTCTTTTTCTCCTATTTTGTGGAAACTTACGGCTTTGCGGGGTTGCCGTAGAAGTTTCACAGTTGCCATTTTTATTTAGAAACATAACATTTAAATTACATTTCATTTTGCGATTATGTATTTGCTAGAAAGAGAGAAGGTAGAATATACCACCAGAGAATGAATGTCTGCGTTATTATAAATTAATGGGTAGCAATTTTTAATTGGTGAAAAATAATGAGGCGAAAATAGTGGCAGGCTGTGTAATTACGCGGCTAATAATTTTCACCCCCGTTAAAACTCATAACATATTCATTATACGGCGGCGGTGGCGTACGCGCGGCACAAAGTGAGAACGAGCCTTGCTGGAAGAATGAAAAAAAAAACAAACTCATAATAATGTATACAAACTGAACTCGCCACCCGCAGCCGTTGTGTAAATATTCCTCTGCAATGGGAAAGTTAACAAAGGGAAAATAAGTGAAAAAAAAAAGTTGCATTTGTTTTTCCTTTCCAAAAACAAAAGTAATAAGGCCACGCTGTTGAAACAAAGATAAAGTCAACAGTGTGTCAAGGTTGTTTATTAAGTTGCATAATTGATATTTATTTTTTCAATACTATAGGTGTAAATAAATATAAATGTTATTGCCCGGCGCATCCGCCATAAGGCTTATTCATAATCGAGCTCATTCTAGTTGTCTATAAAGCGATGGTGGTGACTATAATAAACTAGCTCGTTAGCTAAGAGTTAAATTCCAACTTCCGGTTTCCAAAATATTACCAAAAGCGTTTTAGTCCTTCAATTTGACAGATAATTAACATGTATACCAAAAAAGGTATTTTAGGAGATTTCAAAATGGACATTTCCATTACTTTTCCGTACCTTTAGTAAAAATAATTTATAGGTTACAAAAACAGAAAATTCTCATCATACTTCACCCTTTTCGTATATTATTGAAAACGTGTCGTGCAAACAGAAATGTTATTCGCGCAATATTCCCCCCCTAAAAATAATTCATCTAAGACGAGTGGCTGCCGGGCCACCCCTTTAATAATTGAGTAAATGTCGATTGCACGATAAGGCGCGCGTCCCTCCGGAGGTTTTGAATGCGGAAGGAAGCCGAAGAAGAAGAAGAGGGGCATCATCCTCGCGCGTATAAATAATTCGTCATAACTCGGCGATATTTCGCGTAAGATTTCCCGCAGAGATGAAAATCTCTATCAGGTTTTATTGACGCTGAATACTAAATGGTCCTCTGCGAAGAGATAGTCGATTACTCCCGAGGGCAATAAAACAAAATAGCTAGCAGTTGTCGTTCGGCGATGGGGATCACCGAAGGACCCAGGATTGGCAGGACGACATCTCATCTCTTCATCTCGGCATCCCCAACATCTCGCCCCGCGCCGAATGCAACCGTCAATGATCCCCTATACTTATTCCCCGAGGGTGCTACAACTTTTTTTTCTAAAACTCTTTTCGGTCGATGTTAGGTTAACGATTAGTAATACAAAGGGATTTATAAGGGTTCAAAAAAGCGGTAAGATAAAATGGCATATGTTCAAAAAAATTGCGTATTTGTAAAATGGGTCTGTATTCAGCCCTTTATTGTAAACACAATTGTTATGTTAAAATTCGACACTCTTATTTCACTAATTGGAAACACAATAAGATATCTCTTACTTTAACAAAAAACCTTGCGTTACGGGGCATGTGTGTCCCGTATTTGGTGGAACAGAATTCTATCGAAATTTCCTATGGGCGGAAATTATAACTTCGTCGTACTTTGACTGAATTAAAAGTTTTTTGGTATTAATATTAATATGTGATCCCGGTTAACTCCATTCGGTTTCCAGTAACACAATTTAAAAAAAAAAACTTTACGGGGTTCATATGATTCGTTCCGGCTATTATGAAGTCACAGAAAAATCGCACGTCTTAAATTAACGGTTGATTATTTATTATATTCTTTTTCTGAATTTATTTGGTGGTGTTCTATTTACAAAAAAAAAATACGAGTTTTCGATTGATATTCGTGACATAACTGCGGATAATAAGAGCACGACTCGTGTCGCCCTCGAAAATAAATTCAAGTTTTGATTAGCAGTGTAAGGGCGGACTGACTACCTGCTCTCGGGGCGATCAAAAATAATAAATTTCGACTGGTCATAAATCTGAGGCACGTGCCTGCCAAGTGATTACAGTTTTATGAGTCGGTAGTGGCCCAATAATCTTTAGGGTCGTGTATTTTAGACCCCATATTCATCTTTAACATTTCACCTTAACAGCTATACAGGGTGTTCAATTTAAGTGAAGACATTGGAATATCTCGAAAACTTCACATCGAATAAAAAAAATTATAATTAAAATTTGTTCGCCTCGGAGGGGGACATCTAATGATACAAAACTCGACCCACTACCCTCAAACCCATAGGAGGTAGGGGGTGGGAAATAGAAAAGTTAAATAGAAACCCCCATTTTTTTGTACGGATTTGAATACTCCGGGAAAAAATAAGAAAGTTTTATCTGAATTTTTTTTTGTATTCGTGACAGACGACGCTGTAACACAGCCCCACAAAAAAAATCCGGATCTGTGGATCAGACATGTGTATTCTCATTTATTTTTCACCGCTGAATCCGAATCCGGGTCAGAAAAAGGCCCACATCCCTGGAATTGGCCCCAGAGGCCAAAAATATATTTTCAGGAACCATTGGTAACGATGTTTTTTCCGGACTTTTCTTTTCTTTTTTTTCGAGACTGTTTTTTCAAGACTTTATTTTAAAAACTTTTTGTTTTATTTCTTTTCAGGATTTTTTATCAGGATGATTTTTCAGGAACTTTTCTTAGGAACTTTTTTCACGACTTTTTAATGCCTCCTTCAATCCTTTTGGAAGACACTATTTGGGTTTTTTTGCAGGACGATTTTTTCAAGAGTTTTATATATTTTGACGCTCACATCCACTGCAAACGCATTTTGCTTTGGCTTTTTGTATATATAGCTATTAAACTAAAGAAAAATACAGTAAAACGACTCCGCCAGTTTTCGCGGAATTTTTCAACAAAAATTGAGATTTTGCAAAATATGAACATTTCAGAGGATTTCCTCAAATATCACGAAAATCTCTTCACAAATTTGATTGAATTTTCTAGAAAACATTTTTAGCATATATAGCAATTAAATTTAAAAAAATCCAGAAAAACGTCTTCGCCAGTTTTCTCGGAATTTTTCAACAAAAATCGAGATTTTGCAAAATATGAACATTTCACTGGATTTCCTCAATTATCACGAAAACCTCTCCACAAATTTGATTGAATTTTCTAGAAAACATTCTTGGCATATATAGCTATTAAACTTAAAAAAATCCAGAAAAACGTCTTCGCCAGTTTTCGCAGAATTTTTCAACAAAAATCAAAATTTTGCAAAATATGAACATTTCACTGGATTTCCTCAATTATGACGAAAACCTCGCCCGAAATTTGATTGAATTTTTTAGAAAACATTCTTAGCATATGTGGCTATTAAACTAAAGAAAAATCCAAAAAAACGTCTTCGCCAGTTTTCGCAGAATGTTTCAACAAAAATCAAGATTTTGCAAAATATGAACATTTCACTGGATTTCCTCAATTATGACGAAAACCTCTCAACAACTTTGATTAAATTTTTTAGAAAACATTCTTAGCATATATAGCTGTTAAACTAAAGAAAAATCCAAAAAAACGTCTTCGCCAGTTTTGGCGAAATTTTCCAACAAAAATCGAGATTTTGCAAAATATGAACATTTCACTGGATTTCCTCAATTATCACGAAAACCTCTCCACAAATTTGATTGAATTTTCTAGAAAACATTCTTGGCATATATAGCTATTAAACTTAAAAAAATCCAGAAAAACGTCTTCGCCAGTTTTCGCAGAATTTTTCAACAAAAATCAAAATTTTGCAAAATATGAACATTTCACTGGATTTCCTCAATTATGACGAAAACCTCGCCCCAAATTTGATTGAATTTTTTAGAAAACATTCTTAGCATATGTGGCTATTAAACTAAAGAAAAATCCAAAAAAACGTCTTCCCCAGTTTTCGCAGAATGTTTCAACAAAAATCAAGATTTTGCAAAATATGAACATTTCACTGGATTTCCTCAATTATGACGAAAACCTCTCAACAACTTTGATTAAATTTTTTAGAAAACATTCTTAGCATATATAGCTGTTAAACTAAAGAAAAATCCAAAAAAACGTCTTCGCCAGTTTTGGCGAAATTTTCCAACAAAAATCGAGATTTTGCAAAATATGAACATTTCACTGGATTTCCTCAATTATCACGAAAACCTCTCCACAAATTTGATTGAATTTTTTAGAAAACATTCTTAGCATATGTGGCTATTAAACTAGAGAAAATCCAGAAAAACGTCTTCGCCAGTTTTCGCGGAATTTTCCAACAAAAATAGAGATTTTGCAAAATATGAACATTTCACTGGATTTCCTCAATTATGACGAAAACCTCTCCACAAATTTGATTGAATTTTCTAGAAAACATTCTCAGCATATATAGCTATTACACTAAAGAAAAATCCAGAAAAACGTCTTCGCCAGTTTTCGCGGAATTTTCCAACAAAAATCGAGATTTTGCAAAATATGAACATTTCACTGGATTTTCCTCAATTATGACGAAAACCTCTCCACAAATTTGATTGAATTTTTTAGAAAACATTCTTAGAATATGTGGCTATTAAACTAAAGAAAAATCTAAAAAAATGTCTTCGCCAGTTTTCGCGGAATTTTCCAACAAAAATCGAGATTTTGCAAAATATGAACATTTCACTGGATTTCCTCAATTATCACGAAAACCTCTTCACAAATTTGATTGAATTTTTTAGAAAACATTCTTAGCATATGTGGCTATTAAACTAAAGAAAAATCCAGAAAAACGTCTTCGCCAGTTTTCGCAGAATTTTTCAACAAAAATTAAAATTTTGCAAAATATGAACATTTCACTGGATTTCCTCAATTATGACGAAAACCTCTCCACAAATTTGATTGAATTTTTTAGAAAACATTCTTAGCATATGTGGCTATTAAACTAAAGAAACATCCAAAAAAACGTCTTCGCCAGTTTTCGCAGAATTTTTCAACAAAAATTAAAATTTTGCAAAATATGTACATTTCACTGTATTTCCTCAATTATGACGAAAACCTCTCCACAAATTTGATTGAATTTTTTAGAAAACATTCTTAGCATATGTGGCTATTAAACTAAAGAAAAATCCAGAAAAACGTCTTCGCCAGTTTTCGCAGAATTTTTCAACAAAAATTAAAATTTTGCAAAATATGAACATTTCACTGGATTTCCTCAATTATGACGAAAACCTCTCCACAAATTTGATTGAATTTTTTAGAAAACATTCTTAGCATATGTGGCTATTAAACTAAAGAAACATCCAAAAAAACGTCTTCGCCAGTTTTCGCAGAATTTTTCAACAAAAATTAAAATTTTGCAAAATATGTACATTTCACTGTATTTCCTCAATTATGACGAAAACCTCTCCACAAATTTGATTGAATTCTTTAGAAAACATTCTTAGCATATATAGCTATTAAACTAAAAAAAAATCCAGAAAAACGTCTTCGCCAGTTTTCGCGGAATTTTCCAACAAAAATCGAGATTTTGCAAAATATGAACATTTCACTGGATTTCCTCAATTATGACGAAAACCTCTCCACAAATTTGATTGAATTTTTTAGAAAACATTCTTAGCATATGTGGCTATTAAACTAAAGAAAAATCCAGAAAAACGTCTTCGCCAGTTTTCGCAGAATTTTTCAACAAAAATTAAATTTTTGCAAAATATGAACATTTCACTGGATTTCCTCAATTATGACGAAAACCTCTCCACAAATTTGATTGAATTTTTTAGAAAACATTCTTAGCATATGTGGCTATTAAACTAAAGAAACATCCAAAAAAACGTCTTCGCCAGTTTTCGCAGAATTTTTCAACAAAAATTAAAATTTTGCAAAATATGTACATTTCACTGTATTTCCTCAATTATGACGAAAACCTCTCCACAAATTTGATTGAATTCTTTAGAAAATATTCTTAGCATATATAGCTATTAAACTAAAAAAAAATCCAGAAAAACGTCTTCGCCAGTTTTCTCGGAATTTTTCAACAAAAATCAAGATTTTGCAAAATATGTACATTCCACTAGATTTCCTCAATTTTTCCAAAACCTACAAAACTACGATTTGTAGGCATCGAATTCTTAAACCTTAAAGAGAGCCGAAAGTAGACGAGAATTTTAAATATTCAGAATCTAAACTGTGTTTTTTTTTTTGGTGGAATTATTATCCACGTTATATTACCATCCTTAAATTAATTTCTAATATAACAAAAACAATGATTAAGAACGTAATACAGCCCTATTAAAATGATCAGTATTACGTTATGTCGCAGGGATGACGCAGGAGATTTTGATGTTTGTCGCGAGTCTGGGAGTCTGTGCAAGAGTACACCGAGTGGTCCAGCATCATCATCCGTACCTCGACTACAGTCGACGCTAACACCCGGAACAGCCCGGATCGCGCTCTATTCCATCTACACCCTCCGGACTCACTCACTCCGTCCTGCCTGCTCTGGCCGGGTAACGCCCCTTTCTTTCTCTCCTCGGGACCGATCACCAAACACACACACAGACACACGCACGCACACACAATCAAAACTTGTCAAAGTTTCGTCCCTAAACATACCATCATCCGGAATGAAGTGAAATCATGTGACTTAAAATTATTACGCGCGTCGAGCTCTCTCCCTCCCTCTCTCTCTCTCAGTCTTAATCTTTCTGTGGTGCAGTTAACTGGGATGATACGATGATGAGTCGTCAAAGAGGACTACTGGTGACGAACGGCGTCGCGGCGCTCTTCGGAGCGTCCCTGTTGATGTGCACCGGTAGGTACAAACCCCCCATAAATACGTATGTAAATCCTCCTCTGGCTGGCTCTGTCCCTCTCTTTTTTTCGAGTCCATCCGTTCCCGGAGAATAAATCATGTTTTAAATGAAATAGGGGACCCGTTCACGGTGTTCCTTGCCAAATTATTTCAAGCGACTGCAAAAACAACGCGGCGAACAAGGTTTTGCCCGCGCCATAAAAACATGTTTAAAACCACTAAAACCCACAATTTCAATTCACTCCGCAACCACTTCTTTTTATGGGCCCGTTCACTCTAATTAATTATAACCGCGGAATTAATGGGATGTTAAAAGCTATTACCTCAACGGAATTAATAATTTCGCGGCATACAATCAATAATAATCAATACGGATGGAACTTTAAAAGGCAATTATCAATTTTTCATACGTGGATACTTCCAGAAGTAATTTTATTAAACTATGAGATTATTAATTCTTTATCTGTAAGTAATTCTACAATTGAAGAGCTTGGGACAATAAGACAACTAGATTTTGGAATAATTTTAGGTGAAAAGAAAATTTGTAATAATTCTCGCGGTTCAAAAAATATATATAAAAACATTTGCTATCGACTTGAAAATTTCCAAAATTACTTAAAATTCATTCTAGATTATAATCACAAGAAAAATTAAATACATCCCCCTTCTATATTTTGGAATAATCTCGCGTGGATAGAGCTATAAAGTGAGAAAATTTGTAATCATTTTGGCGATTCGAAAAATAAAAAAACAATTGCTATCCATTTGAAAATTTTTTAAAATAATTAAAATTAATTTAAGATTATAATCACAGGAAAAACTAATTACATCCTCCTCTAGATTTTTGGATAATATTGTGTGGATAGAGCGATAAAATATGAAAATTCATAATCATTTTGACGGCTCGAAAAAAATATAAGAACAATTGCTATCGACTTGAAAATTTCCAAAATATCTTAAAATTCATTCAAGCTATGAATCACGGAAAGAACTATAGACATCTCCCTCTAGATTTTTGGATAATCTTGTGTGGATGAAGAGGTAAAATGTGAACATTTGTAGTCATTTGGCGATTCGAAAAAAAAATATAAAAACAATTGATATCGACTTGAAAATTTCCAAAATTATCAAAAGTTCATTCAAGATTATAATCACAAAAAAAATTGTATACAGCCTCTCTATATTTTGGGATAATCTCGCATGGATAGAGCGATGAAAAAAGAAAATTTGTAATCATTTTGGCTATTCGAAAAAGAAATATAAAAACCATTGCTATCGACTTGAAATTTTCCAAAATTACTTAAAATTCATTCAAAATTTTAATCACTAAAAAAAATATTTACATTCCTCTCTAGATTTTTGGATAATCTCGTGTGAATGGAGCGATAAAATATGAAAAATTTAATTCATTTTAACGATTTCAAAAAAATATAAAAACAATTGATATCGACTTAAAAATTTCCAAAATTACCTAAAATTAACTAAAGATTATAATCACAATAAAAATTATATACAGCCCCTCTATATTTTGGGATAATCTCGCATGGATAGAGCGATGAAAAAAGAAAATTTCTAATCATTTTGGCGATTCGAAAAAAATATAAAAACCATTACTATCGACTTGACAATTTCCAAAATTACTTAAAATTCATTCAAGATTATAATCACTGGAAAAACTATATACATCCTCCACTAGATTTTTGGATAATCTCGTCTGAATGGAGCGATTAATTGTGAAAATTTGTAATTATTTTGACGAAGGGAAAAAATACAAACACAATTCCTATCGACTTGAAAATTTCCAAAATTACCTAAAATTCATTCAATATTATAATAACAAGAAAAATTGTATACATCACCCCTCTATATTTTGGGATAATTTCGCATGAGTAAAGCGATGAAAAAAGAAAATTTGTAATCATTTTGGCGAGTCAAAAAATATATAAAAACCATTTCTACGGACTTGAAAATTTCCAAAATTACTTAAAATTCATTCAAGATTATAATCACTGAAAAAACTATATACATCCCCCTCTCGATTTTTGGATAATATCGTGTGAATGGAGCGATAAATTGTGAAAATTTGTAATTATTTTGACGAAAGGAAAAAAATACAAACACAATTCCTATCGACTTGAAAATTTCCAAAATTATTTAAAATTCATTCAAGATTATAATCACAGGAAAAACTATATACATCCCCCTCTGGATTTTTGGATAATCACGTGTGAATGGAGCGAGAAAATGCGAAAATTCATAATAATTTTGACTGCTCGAAAAAAATACAAAAACAATAGATATCGACTTGAAAATTTCCCAAATTACCTGAAATTTATTCAAGATTACAATAACAAGAAAAATTGTATACATTCCCCCTCTATATTTTGGGATAATTTCGCATGGGTAAAGCGATGAAAAAAAAAATTGTAATCATTTTGGCGAGTCAAAAAAAAATATAAAAACCATTGCTATCGACTTGAAAATTTCCAAAATGACTTAAAATTAATTTAAGATTATAACCTCAAGAAAAACTGTATACATCCCTTCTCCAGATTTTGGATAATTTCGTGTGGATGGAGAGGTAAAATTTGAAAATTTGTAATCATTTTGACGAAGCGAAAAAAAAAATACAAAAACCATTGCTATCGACTTGAAAATTTCCAAAATTACTTAAAATTAATTCAAGATTTTAATCACGGGATAAACTATACATATCTCCCTCTAGATTTTTGGATAATCTCGTGTGAATGGAGCGATAAAATATGAAAAATTTAATTCATTTTAACGATTTGAAAAAAATATAAAAACAATTGATATCGACTTAAAAATTTCCAAAATTACCTAAAATTAATTCAAGATTATAATCACAAAAAAATTGTATACATCCCCCCTCTGTATTTTGGGATAATCTAGCATGGATAGAGCGATGAAAAAAGAAAATTTGTAATCATTTTGGCGATTCGAAAAAAATTCAAAAACCATTGCTATCGACTTGAAAATTTCCAAAATTACTTAAAATTAATTCAAGATTATAATCACAGGAAAAACTATATACATCCTTCTCTAGATTTTTGGATAATCTCGTCTGAATGGAGCGATAAATTGTAAAAATTTGTAATTATTTTGATAAGGTGAAAAAAATACAAAAACAATTGCTATCGATTTGAAATTTTCCAAAATAACTTAAAATTCATTCAAGATTATAATCACTTGAAAAAACTATTTACATCCCCCTCTAGATTTTTGGATAATCTCGTGTGAATGGAGCGATAAAATATGAAAAATTTAATTCATTTTAACGATTTTAAAAAAATATAAAAACAATTGATATCGACTTGAAAATTTCCAAAATTACCTAAAATTCATTCAAAATTATAATCACAAGAAAAATTGTATAATTTCCCCCTCAGTATTTCGGGATAATCTAGCATAGATAGAGCGATGAAAAAAAAAATTGTAATCATTTTGGCGATTCGAAAAAAAAAATATAAAAACCATTGCTATCGTCTTGAAAATTTCCAAAATTACTTAAAATTCATTCAAAATTATAATCACTGGAAAAACTATATACATCCCGCTCTAGATTTTTGCATAATTTCGTCTGAATTGAGCGATAAATTGTGAAAATTTGTAATTATTTTGATGAAACGAAAAAAAAAATATAAAAACAATTGCTATCGACTTAAAAATTTCCAAAATTACTTAAAATTCATTCAAGAATTTAATCACGGCAAAAACTGTACACATCTCCCTCTACATTTTTGGATAATCTCGTGTGAATGAAGAGGTAAAATGTGAAAATTTCTAATCATTTTGATTAAGCAAAAAAAAAAATACAAAAACAATTGCTATCGCCTTAAAAATTTCTAAAATAATTTAAAATTCATTCAAGAATATAATCACGGCAAAAACTATACACATCTTTCTCTAGATTTTTGAATAATCTCGTGTGGATGAAGAGGTAAATTGTGAAAATTTGTAATTATTTTGATGAAGCGAAAAAAATATACAAAAACAATTGCTATCGTCTTAAAAATTTCCAAAATAACTTAAAATTCATTCAAGATTTCAATCACGGGATAAACTATACACATCTCCCTCTAGATTTTTGGATAATCTCGTGTGAATGAAGAGGTAAAATGTGAAAATTTGTAATCATTTTGATAAAGCGAAAAAAATATAAAAACAATTGCCATTGACTTGAAAATTTCTAAAATTACTTAAAATTCATTCTAGATTATAATCACAAGAAAAACTATAAACATCCCCTATCTAGATTTTGATCAATTTTCATGTGGATGGAGCGTAAACATGTGAAAATTTGTAGTAATTTTGGCGATACGAAAAAAATATAAAAACAATTACTATCGACTTGAAAATTTCTAAAATTACTTAAAATTCATTCGAGATTATAATCACAAGAAAAACTATAAACATCCCCTATCTATATTTTGATAAATTTTCATGTGGATGGAGCGTAAACATGTAAAAATTTGTAGTAATTTTGGCGATACGAAAAAAATATAAAAACAATTGCAATCGACTTGAAAATTTCCAAAATTACTTAAAATTTATTCGAGATTATAATCACAAGAAAAACTATAAACATCCCCGCTCTAGATTTTGATCAATTTTCATGTGGATGGAGCGTAAACATGTGAAAATTTGTAGTAATTTTGGCGATACGAAAAAAATATAAAAACAATTGCTATCGACTTGAAAATTTCCATGATTGCTTAAAATTAATTCGAGATTATAAGCACAAAAAATTTACACATCCCCTCTCTAGATTTGGGATAATTTTACACAATAATAACAATACTTGCAAATACTTATAACAATGACTGTATATCTAGGTAAATGCATAATAAAAAAAAAGTTCAGTTACTAATCTGATAACCGATAGTATTCATGAATACATAATACACGACGTCGGCGTACTTAGAAGTTAGTTTGAGCACTAGTGCAGACTTCAGGAATTTGATTGAGAAAGTTTAAATACAGAAATTGCTTTAAAGATTACGACGCTGCAATAAGTCTTGAAATAAAGTTCTTTAGGGCGTAATCTCCTAGAAAATGCAATTTCACGAAAAAACACACACCCGGCAATATTAATTTCATTATCCAACTTTGGGAAATAAAACATTTTTATGTTTATACTTTGAGGTAAATGAGGTACGTCGCATATTATTACATCATAAGACTATTGAATTAGATGAATAAAAATGAATTAATCTCAGACAAGACTGCGAAGTTTCTCTCTCTCTCAGGCATGGCCAGTCAGAAAAAAAATTCTGTGGCTCACACCTTATATTCACTGCATCTGCATACAGTTCTCAAGCAAACTAATAAAAGTTTCAATGAGATGGCAAAATATCTTCGTTGATTCTGTTCGTAAAGTTTATTTAAGGTACTCAAATAAAGCATTTGAACGTTTGATTTGTTTTTTATAAATGCGCAGTATTAATTAGCATACGCTACAGCACTCCGACTTTGTGATGGTATTAGCGCAAACAAAAATTAATTCGGCGTTAACTAACGCAGGCTGTTTACTTTTCAATTAATTTTTGTTTTGTTGAATGTGCGTGTTGATATTTTATAAACATATTAAAATGTGTTTAAATTTTACTTCAAACAAAATACGAGTTTCATTTACAATTCACAAAAGTTTCTATATAACGGGTTGTATCATATACAGGGTGTTTTTTCGATGTTTAGCATGGGTGTCTCGGAAACTAGCGGAGATGGAGAGACGGTTAAATGGGAAAATGGTAACTAGATATTAGAAAAAAATGTAAGAACTGCGGATTTTTTTAAACCGATTTTACTCGATTGCTATAAGAGATTATATAATAGAAAAAAGTGTAAATGGCACCCACCCTGTATAAGACCGGGTGGCTGTAATATATTGAGACTTTCTTTATGGAGTTAGCAATGATTTTTAAAAATTCGTTGCTAAGGGTTAATAAGGGCATGATGCGGGGGATTCAAGTTACAAAACACGCTCAGGCTACCGCTATATATTTTCTGTGTGGTAATTTATTCCGTAATTGAATTTTGATATTTTTTTGAGATTAAACATGTTGATAATTTAAAAACTGCTAGAGACAGACATTTACAAAAAGTATATTCTAAATCCATAAAAGGTACATGAAATAATTTTATATATATATTTAATATAATATGAGTCTATTTTATAATTTTAATTATTTAACAAATTTCAAGAGATTTCAGTCACGGTCGTATTTGGCAAAACATTTTTCACATAATTATAACATTAATTTTGATTCATTTAATACTGGCGTAATGAAGAAACACGAGCTCCACATCATTTCGTTGTGAAAGTTATAAATCGATATTTCGTTGCCCGCTTTTATACATGCAAATTGTGACAGCTGTTTCTGGCCTGAAAACACGTTTATCAAACTATATTCCCATGAATAAGTTATGTTTACAAAATGTTTATACAAGATACGTTGTAATTCAAAACCGGTAAAATTAACTAAAAGATCGTTATATACAGGGTGTCATTTATCCTGATATTTAGATGTCAGGATAAACGAAAAACAAAGCATTTTCAGAAAAATGTCCTAAAAAAATTTAATGGGTTTGCCATACTTTTCAGCCATTCATCAGCCTCATTATTTCTGAACGTTTGCAAGGAAAATCATTTGTTTTTAGTTTAGAGTGTCGATAACACATTAAATTAACAAATTTTAATAAAAGCGCCCCAATTTTCAACCCCTATTTTTTTTTATCGCACCCTTAAATAATATATTTTATTTCAATTAGTACTCAGATCGCGGTCAGATAAATCTCAAAATATTAAATTTGCGCCCTCTGCTATAAAAAAATAAGTAACAAATATGGATTCAGCATACAATAAACTACTATTTAAACAAATTTTATTTGAAACACTAAACTTCTATCATAGAAAAAAAATATTTCCAAATCATCTCCAATACTCAGATGGCGGTCAGATAAATCTCAAAATATATCAATTTGCGCCCTCTGCTATAAAAAAATTAGCAACAAATATGGATTCAGCATACATTAAACTGCTAATTAAACAAATTTTATTTGAAACACTTAACTTCCATCATAGAAAAAAAAAATTTCCAAATCATCTCCAATACTCAGATCGCGGTCGGATAAATCTCAAAATATTAAATTTGCGCCCTCTGCTATAAAATAGTTAGCAACAAATATGGATTCAGCATACATTAAACTACTATTTAAACAAATTTTATTTGAACAACTAAACTTCTAACCTTTTGAAACAGGATTATCAGATCACATAGGTATAACATTTTCTATTAATTATTCTCATCCAAGTTTGACTAATAATACAACGCATAAAACAATTCGACCTATTACAGAAACAGGCATACATAAATTATATAGCATACTGGATTCTATAGAATGGAAGAAATACGATTTCTCCAAAACTAATGTTAATATAGCAATTAATAATTTTCATGGATTGTTCATTCAAAAATTTGAGTCCGCTTTTCCACTAAAATACATTACGCTAAGAAATAGCACAAATACAATTCAATGGTTCACCAAAGATCTAAAAGATATTAGAAATAACTTAAATTTAATCTGCGATGCCTACAATAAATATCACACGGAAGAATTAAAATGCATAAAGAATAGATACAAACTTTACTATCGACAAGAAATCACAAGAGCACAAATAGCAGCTAATGATAAATATATACAGAAAGCAAAAAACAAGCAGAAAGCTATGTGGGACGTAATTAATAATAAGAAAAATCCCAATTCCAATATACATCAAAATAGTACTTTAACTGCCGAAGAATTTAGCGTTTATTTCAGTTCAATTGCTAAAACTATTGTAAGCCAAATAACTAAACCTGACATTGACCCCATGCTACCGACTTGCCAACAGGCTAGAAATTGTACTAAATATTTTAATTTTAAGGAAGTGTCTGAATGTGAGGTTGCTTCAGTAATAAACAGTCTTCGAAATAGCGGAAGTAGAGACATATATGGACTAAGAGTGGATGTTATTAAAAAAGTTTTAAATCAAATAATCGGTCCTCTAACAGTTTTAATTAATACATGCATTAGAAACAAAATTTTTCCCGACGCCTTTAAACAAGCAAAAATTATCCCGGTTCACAAAAAGGGAGATCCAAACTGTGTGCATAACTACAGGCCAATTTCTATCCTACCAATATTTTCAAAAGTATTGGAGAAAATATTACAAAGGCAATTAGTTTCCTATTTTGAATCAGAAGAGCTATTTACAGATAGACAATTTGGTTTCAGACAGAATCAATCAACTACTTCCGCTATTTTAGACTTCACCGAAAATACTTTAAACTGTTTTGAGAGGGGTACCACATGTTTTTCGACCTTTCTGGACCTGTCAAAGGCTTTCGATTGTGTTTCGCATAGCATCTTGATGCGGAAACTTTTCTGCTATAATATACACCCAAACAGCTGCAGATTACTTCTTTCCTACTTGACAAACAGGACCCAACGAGTATTTTATAATAACATTTTGTCAAACTCTACGACATTAGAATATGGTGTTCCGCAGGGGTCTATACTAGGCCCCATTTTATTCCTGATATATATTAATGACTTGCCGATACATATGACAGGATCATTAATGTGTCTCTATGCTGATGATACGACCATCAGCGAATACGGCAAATCACTGGAAGATGCCAGGAATAAAAGTTTGCTGTCACGATCGAGAGCGTTTGACTGGTTTTCAAGTAATGGACTTAAAATAAACGATGACAAAACGGCAACACTAATTTCGACACTATCCAAGAATACGCAGCCTAATACTCACGATGTAACGTTTCTGGGTTTGCACTTGGATGGACTGCTAACTTGGGGTTCCCATGGGGAAGTTTTAGCTAAGAAACTTAGCAGTAATATTTTTCTCCTACATAGATTATCCTTTTCCATATCCAAACAAATGTTAAAACATGCTTACATGTCTTATTTTCAACCCCACTTATCATATGGATTAATTATATGGGGACATTCCGCGATAAGACATCGAATATTTGGGCTCCAAAGAAGAGCTTTGAGAATAATCTCTAAATACAATTACAGAGATGATTGTAGACAAGCATTCAAAGAACAAAATATCTTAACTCTGCCATCTTTATACATATATGAATGCTTAGTTCACATCAAGACCAATTCTCACTTGTACAATTGTCATGCAGATATTCACGAACATAATACAAGGAACAAATGTAATATATATCCAAGTGCAACCAGACTAGTTAAATCCCAGAGTGGTGTGAGGTATTATTCTATTAAATTTTTAAATGCTCTGCCAATGAATCTTCGAAATCTTAATTTAAATGCATTTAAAAAACGAATAAAAACTGTGTTAATTGAGCAGGCATTTTATAGTTTCGAAGAATACCTCAATTTCGACTTCAATAGTATGGGAAATGATTTTTAAAATGTTTGTATGTCTATTTTATCCAATTTTATTTTATTTATATAATTTTATCGACATAATTGTAAATGTGAGATTTTATTTATTTGTATATTTTATTAACATATTTGTAAATGTCAACTTTTATTTATACATATTTTACAATGATTTTTAAGTTTTACTTATAGATATTTTACAATGATTTTTAAATGTTAATTTTAGATATATATGTTATAAGCCTATTTGTGTATGTACTATTTATTCTTTTATGAACTTTTTGTGTCTAGCATAAGCGCAAATTAATATTAATTTTAATATGGCTGATCAATGATTAATGTAGCTTCTTTTATTTATAACTTGACTTACCTAGATTTAAGAGACCTGTGTAAATATTATTATATATTAGCACCAATAAACTACATTACATTACATTACATTACATTACATTACATTCTATCATAGAAAAAAATATATTTCCAAATGATCTTCAATACTCAGATCGCGGTGAGATAAATCTCAAAATATACCAATTTGCGCCCTCTGCTGTAAAAAAAATAGCAACAAATATGGATTCAGCATACAATAAACTACTATTTAAACAAATTTTATTCGAAACACTAAACTTCTATCATAGAAAAAACTATATTTCCAAATCATCGTCAATACTCAGATCGCTGTCAGATAAATCTCAAAATATTAAATTTGCGCCCTCTGCTATAAAAAAATTAGCAACAAATATGGATTTAGCATACATTAAACTGCTATTTAAACAAATGTTATTTAAAACACTAAACTTCTATCATAGAAAAAAAAATATTTCCAAATCATCTCCAATACTCAGATCGCGGTCAGATAAATCTCAAAATATATCAATTCGCACCCTCTGCTATAAAAAAAATAGCAACAAATATGGATTCAGCATGTATTAAACTGCTATTTAAACAAATTTTATTTGAAACACTGAACTTCTATCATAGAAAAAAAAATCTCCAAATCAAATCCAATACTCAGATCGCGGTCAGAAAAATCTCAAAATATATCAATTGGCGCCCTCTGCTATAAAAAAAATTACCAACAAATATGGATTCAGCATACATTAAACTGCTATTTAAACAAATTTTATTTGAAACACTGAATTTCTATCAGAGAAAAAAAAAATTTCCAAAACATCTCCACTACTCAGATCGCGGTCAGATAATTCTCAGAATATTAAATTTGCGCCCTCTGCTATAAAAAAATTAGCAGCAAATATGGATTCAGCATACATGAAACTTCTATTTAAACAAATTTTATTTGAAACACTGAACTTCTATCGTAGAAACAAATAATAATTTCCAAATCATCGAGATCGCGCTAAATATTTTTAATATTTAATTTTCCATTAATTTTAAATAAGTATTTACTTATTAATTGTTGGGTAAAAAGGCGCGCGGAATACAAATTGGATTGTGGGATACGGCCCACCCACCACACAAGATTCCACTTTTATTTCAACTGCAAAATCACGTTCGTTATTATTTCTAAACTTTAGACCTATCCAATAATTTGTTAAAGAAATTTCTTCAACCAAAGAATGTTTTTTAGTTTAAAATAATGTGGATTTAAAGGGTGGTGGGTGGGCCCTATCCTACAATCCAATCTGTAGCTCACACGTCCAGGTTTTTACTAATAATGAAGTTAAACGATTAAGAAACACCAAGAGGACCTTATTTTTTTTATTCGCCCATTAATTGTTGGAAAAAAAAGCGCGTGAGCCACAGGTTGGATTGTAGTATAGGGCCCACCCACCACCCCACGTTCGACTTTTATTTCATATATAAAATCAAGTCCCTTATTATTTCTAAACTTTGCAACTCTCGAATAAATTCTCCAAGAAAATTTCTCAGCTAAACAGAGTTTTGTAGTTTAAAATTATGCAGATTTAAGGGGTGGTGGGCGGTCCCTATCCTACAATCCAATCTGTTGCTCACGCGTCCATGTTTTTACTAATAATTAAATTAAACGGACAAGAAACTTCGAGAGGACCTTATTTTATTATTAACTTATTAATTGTTGGAAAAAAAAGGCGCGTGAGTCGCAGGTTGGATTATAGTATAGGGCCCACCCACCACCACTGGTTCCGCTTTTATTTCAACAATAAAGTCACGTTCCTTATTATTTCTGAACTTTATAACTCTCGAATAAATTGTCAAAGAAAATTCCTTAGTCAAACAGAGTTTTGTAGTTTAAAATAATGAAGATTTAAGGGGTGGTGAGTGGGCCCTTTCCTACAATCCAATCTGTTGCTCACACGTCCAGGTTTTTACTAATAATTAAGTTAAATGAACAGAAAAGACAATGAAGACCTAGAATTGCGAAACGATATAAATTTTTTGGTTTATTCACTTATTCATTGTTGGGAAAAGGGCGCGCGGGCTACAGATTGAATTGTAGGATTCCACTTTTATTTTAACTACAGAATCACATTCCTTATTATTTCTAAACTTTAGACCTATCCAATAAATTCTTAAGGATATGTCTTCAACCAAACAGAGTTATGTACTTTAGAATAATGAAGATTTAAGGGGTGGTGGGTGGGCTCAATCCTACAATCTAATCTATTGCTCACGTGTCCAGGTTTTCACTAATAAATAAGTTAAATGAACACAAAAGACAATGAAGACCTAGAATTGCGAAACGATATAATTTTTTTGGTTACATTTTATAATATACCCTAGCGCTAAAATCAAACATCTTATTAAACTACAAACAGGAAATTACAAAAGCAAATGATAAACACTTGAAACCAAATTCTCTCCTAAATCCGCCTGGGAAATAAAACTCTTATAACGAAACAAGAAAGTCCATGTTTAACTAAAACCAAAATTTCTAATATCAACTCAATCGAAGCTGACTCGTTGAATTATTATTTAACCAATATTGCCTCACAACTTATTAGTTACCAAGTGTACAAGAGGATTCAATAACTACGTACAAAATCTAACATTGACGATTGCTTCATAATAAAAATGTTTGCTTGAATGAAGTCGCAGTCGATTCAATACGTAATATATATCATGGTTCCACTAACAAACTTATTCAATTAATGCATTCTACCCAAACTGTTTTAAAATCTGATTTTTCAAATCAGTTTTTTTCTGTTACCCGTGATTATTTCTTAAAACTTATTGGGAAAATTTGTGATAGTGCCTACATTGACTGAAAGAGAAAGAATAGACATCCTCATGATAATTAATAACTCCAGTTGATTGTTAATGTTGTTAATGTATGCAATTTTGTGTATGTATGCAAATATAACTTTTTAGTCAGCATTTAGTTAATTCTAGAGTTAGTTTTTTATTATTATTTTTATCATTCCATGTATAAAGGAGTTTCCATTTAATAAATAAATAAATGTGATTGTTAATTTTAATAATCTATGAAAATCTTAAAATGTACCAGCAGTAGGATTTAAACGCACGACTTCCAGCCTGCTAAGCTCAGCATTAAGGATAATTTTATTTATGACTTTTACTCTAATCTTGCGATTTTTCTCTTGACTTGTGTAAATTATTAGCAAATCTTATAGCTCTTGCATTTTTCTCTTGTCTTGTATTATCAATAATAATTATTTAAAACATTTCGTAATACGCTAGCGCATATGGAAATTAGTTAAAGTAAAGTAAACTCATTGCAGCTCAACTCCAAATACTGCATCTGCTGTTTAAGTAAATACCTCAACACGGCACCAATTCCAACTTTGGAAATATCTTAATATAAAATGTGGACACAAACACTTTAGACCATCTGGTGTATTGTTTTTTTTTAAATATTCAATTCATGATACAAAACTTTGTAAGGGGGAACGGTAGTTTCGGAAACTTTTAAATAGAGAGTATAAGTTTTTCTTAATTTGTAGTTTACAGGATGAGTTTATTTTATGTTTACTGTGCGGTTCGTAAAAACTACAGCAGAAGTTACAAAGTATTCGAGAATTAAAATTCTTTCTTTAGGAGTGTTGGTTGGTGGCAGCGGTGGATTCAGAGTTTCCGTAAGACATTAATGAGAAATTACATTAGCGTAAATCGTAACCAATGTTATGCCTGTTGAGATCATTTGTAAAAGTATCTCAATAAATGTATTGTGTCTCTCTTGTAATCAAGAACGTTGTAATAATAATAATAATCGTTATTGGTGTTTAATATAAATAGTTTACTAATAATTAAGACAAAAAATAGCCTGAATATATAAATATTCAAACTGTTCTATTGTCTATTTTTCATTCTTAAAACATTGTACGAAGACTCTCAAACGTTGAAAAAATTGTCCTTTGCAATGAAAAAACTGTTAACTCCGGAGAAACTGTTTTAAACTGCTGAAATTACCGTTTTTGTACACTTGATACTCATTTTATTATTGAATTAGTTGATTTACTTTTCAATTTATAAACTTCTAAGCTTCTAATTTTAATTGTATTAATTTGAAACTTATTTTTAACCGTTAAAAAATAGTATTAGCACTCTCAAACGTTGAAAAAATTGTTCTTTACAATGAAAAAAACTGTTAACCCTTAAAAACAGTTTTTAACCGTGAAAATAAAACTGTTTTAACACACTTTGTTATCATTTTATTATTGAATGAGTTGATTTACCTTTCAATAAACTTCTAAGTTAATATTTTAAGTGCGTTAATTCAAAATTATTTTTTAACCGTTAAAGAACTGTTATAAACCGCTTAAACGTTGTTTACAATAAAAAATAACTGTAAAGCGCAAAAAAACTGTTTTAAACCGCTGGAATTAAACTGTTTTCAACCGTTAAAACAACTGTTTATTAATTGTTGAAAGAAGTAATAATAATAAAAATAATAATAACTGTTGACGGTAGACAATCATATTTCTTTCGCTTCCTGCAAATTATTGAAAAAACTTTTACAAATTTAAAAAGTTGTTCTTTGCATCCAAAAAACTGTTAACCATTAAAAAAACTGTTTTAACACACTTTGTTATCATTTTATTATTGAATGAGTTGATTTACCTTTCAATAAACTTCAAAGTTTCTATTTTAAGTGCGTTAATTCAAAGTATTTTTTAACCGTTAAAGAACTGCTATAAACCGCTTAAACGTTGTTTACAATAAAAAATAACTGTAAAGCGCTGAAAAACTGTTTTAAATCACTGGAATTAAACTGTTTTCAACCGTTGAAACAACTGTTTATTAATTGTTGAAAGAAGTAATAATAATAAAAACAATAATAACTATTGACGGTAGACAATAATATTTCTTTCGCTTCCTGCAAATTATTGATTTTTTTTTTACAAATTAAAAAAATTGTTTTTTACAATTAAAAAACTGTTAACCATTAAAAAAACTGTTTGAGAGCACTTTGTAATCATTTTATTATTGAATAAGTTGATTTACCTTTCAATAAACTTCTAAGTTTCTATTTTAACTGTGTTAATTCAAAATTATTTTTTAACCGATAAGAAAAATGTTGCAAACCTCTTAAACGTTGTTTACAATAAAGAAAGAACTGTTAAGCATTGAAAAACTGTTTTAAACCGCTGGAACTAAACTGTTTTCAACCGTTAAAACAACTGTATATTACTCGTTGGAAAAAGAAATAATAATGAAAAATAATAATAACTGTTGGCGGTAGAAAATAATACTTTTTTTGCTTATTATAAATTATTGAAAGAACTTTTACAAAAAAAAATATTATTTCCAACAAAAAAACTGTTTTTAATCATTGAAATATTTATGCACCGTTGATAAACTGTTTTAAAGTTTTGAAATTAAACTGTTTTCAACCGTTGAAACAACTGTTAATTAATCTTTGAAAAAAATACAACCGTTGATTGTTAAAATAATATTTTTGTCGCTTCGTATAAATTATTGAGAGAACTTTTACAAGAAAAAATTGTTTTATGCAATTAAAAAACTGTTTTTAACCGTTTAAAGATTTATCCACCGTTGATAAACTGTTTTAAACTGTTAATGAATCTTTGAAAAAAAAAATAACCATTGACTGTAAAAATAATATTTTTTTCGCCTCGTATAAATTATTGAGAGAACTTTAACAAGAAAAAATTGTTTTATACAATTAAAACACTGTTTTTATCCGTTTAAAGATTTATCCACCGTTGGTAAACTGTTTTAACTGTTAATTAATCTTTGACAAAAAATTACCATTGACTGTAAAAATAATATTTTTTTTCGCTTCATATAAATTATTGAGAGAACTTTTACAAGAAAAAATTGTTTTATGCAATTAAAAAACTGTTTTTAGCCGTTGAAAGTTTTATCCACCGTTGACAAACTGTTTTAAACTGTTAATTAATCTTTGAAAAAAATAACCATTGACTAAAAATAAAAATTTTGTCGCTTCGTATAAATTATTGAGAGAACTTTTACAAGAAAAAAATGTTTTATACATTTAAAAAACTGTTTTTAACCATTGAAAGATTTATCCAACGTTGACAAACTGTTTTAAACTGTTAATTAATCTTTGAAAAAAATACCCATTGACTAAAAATAAAAAAATTTTCGCTTCTTATAAATTATTGAGAGAACTTTTACAAGAAAAAATTGTTTTAAACCATTAAAAAACTGTTTTTAACCATTGAAATATTTATCCACAGTTGATAAACTGTTTTAAACTGTTAATTAATCTTCGAAAAAAAATAACCATTGACTAAAAATAAATTTTTTTTCGCTTCGTATAAATTATTGAGAGAACTTTTACAAGAAAAAATTGTTTTATACATTTAAAAAACTGTTTTTAACCATTTAAAGATTTATCCACAGCTGATAAACTGTTTTAAACTGTTAATTAATTTTTGAAAGAAAATAACCATTGACTATAAAAATAATATTTTTTTCATATATAATCTATATCTAATGCTTTCTGTAACAAGTAAAGTTGTTTCTAATTTGTTTAATATTTTTTTCGCTTCGTATAAATTATTGAGAGAACTTTTACAAGAAAAAATTGTTTTATACAATTAAAACACTGTTTTTAACCGTTAAAAAATTTATCCACAGTTGATAAACTGTTTTAAACTGTTAATTAATCTTTGAAAAAAAATAACCATTGACTAAAAATAATATTTTTTTCGCTTCGTATAAATTATTGAGAGAACTTTTACAAGAAAAAATTGTTCTACATAATTAAAAAACGGTTTTTAACCGTTAAAAGATTTATCCACCGTTGATAAACTGTTTTAAACTGTGAAAGAATCTTTGAAAAAAAAATAACCATTGACTGTAAAAATAATATTTTTTTCGCTTCGAATAAATTATTGAGAGAACTTTTACAAAAAAAATTGTTTTATACAATAAAAAAAACTAACCGTCGAAAGATTTATGCACTGTTGATAAACTGTTTTAAACCACTGGAATTAAACTATTTTCAACAGTTGAAAAAACTCTTTTTATTCGTCGAAGAAAGTAATAATAATAAATAATAATAATAATAACTTTTTTTTCGCTTCCTACAAATTATTGAGAACTTTTACAAAAAAGAGGTTCCTTACAATCAAGAAACTATTTTTAGGCGTTGAATATTTATGCACCATTGATAAACCGTTTTAAACCGCTCAAATTAAACAGTTTTCAACCTTTGAAAAAACAGTTTATTAATCGTTGAAAAAAGAAATATTTATAAAAAACAATAATAACTGTTGACGGTAGAAAATAATAGTTCTTTCTCTTCCTACAAATTATTAAACTTTAAAAAAAATTTAATTTTTTCTTTACAATCAAAAAACTGTTTTTGCACACTTGGTAATCATTTTATTAATGAAATAGTTGAATTGAAAAAGAATGATCCAGGATGATTATTAAAAAAGTTGATTTTTGAGATATTTTACATTTTGGAGTTATTTTGAAGGTCATTTTAACTCCTGAGTAATCACTGGCATTTCTTCATAGCCCCAATTTTTATATGATACATGTGTACATTAAATTATCAACACGTTGACCGCTTTGTCAGTCACCGGTGACTGATACTGAAGTGAAGTATTCAGATGACTGACAGTGAGTACCTACTTTAAACTTATTATTTAGCAAAAAATGCATCAAAATGAATTAAAGAAGCATTTTCTCACTCATTTTATAAAATAAAACTTAAAAACAAAGAAAACTTTTTTTGACATTTTATAAAAAAAAACTTGTTGGCAGCCAATGTGTTAATTATTATATGGATTAGATCCTTATTACGCTAATTTAATTTAACAACCCAACGCACGTCAATAAATTACCCCCAAATTCTCGTAATGAATTTATAACCCCCAAAATTAGAAATTCGCCGTAAAAATTTTACAACCGGACACGGCGCGGTGGCCGGGCGGCAGCGGCCGCTTTTAATCTTCCCAAATTATAAACTTTGTTTATTTGATCCTTAAACTGATATTGGATCCCTAATTGTAAATAAAGCATGGAAATTGTCCGGGGCGGGTCGTTTAAGTTTAATCCTCCCGGCGCATCCACCATTCCTGCTCGGAAATTTATCAGCAATTTAAACTTTCAGAAAACGAATTTACTCCCGCATCCAAACGTTTAATATCATGAATTATGCGCGCAGACAAGTTTTAATAGTGTAACGAGAACGAGAAGAGAGGCCTTCTTGTTGCACTGGAGACGTTCTTTTTGGTCCGGTGTAATTACCGTTGCGCTGCGAACGAAATTAATCTGCAATATGAAAAATATAATAACGGCTCTTCTATAGATGCGCTTGAGCTTCTTAAAGTTTATTTTCCTTGCTTGCTTCAATTGGAATTTAATTTGAATATTCTGGAAGCTTGAGGAAGAGGAGTTGTAAACAGTATCTTTGGTTAATGGTTTTTAAACTTACGCCAGTTTTAGTGATAGTCTATTCGAATGGTATTTCGAGGTCTTACTATTATTTATTATTATTTCCACTCCACACAATTAATTGTGTTTTATGTCGGCGGCTATCCATTAAAATAACAAGCTTAACTACACATATAAATTTCTCCAGTAATTTACGAGGACGGAGGATTTATTGCACGTTTAAAGTAAATACAATTAGCAATTGTGAAACCTCTATAGGGGTTTAGGGATGGAATATACAAGTCTCGCTATTAATTAAATATATTAGGTATGAATTCGTCGTGTATGATTTTTTTTTAGTTCTGACAAAAGTGAAAATTTTTGGAAGTTATTTGGTATTTAATAATAATTAAACACCGCTCAGGTACATTTTAATTTTATTAACTTCCAAAAATTTTCACTTTTGTCAGAACTAAAAAAAATCATACGCGACGAAATGGCGCAGCGCAGCGGAGCCGTCGTCCGTCACCAGTTTGTAGCTGGCAGCTAACTCCGATTTATTGAATCGTTTTGGAATTTATTGAAACGGACGAAAATTGTCCTGTTTCAGTGTTGAAATAGACGTGGCTTCTCGCACTTCGGCTAAGCCGGATCTAATTAAAATTTCTTGTTTGGGAAACGAGCGTGTCGCGTTTACAAGAGCGCGGGCGGCGGCGGAGGGTTGGCGGGATGGAAAGAGAAGTCATCCGATATGGGAGCTGCGACCGCTCCGGGAAACACAATGGAGAATACCTTGCTCTCCGAAAACGGCGGCGTCGACGTCGGGGATAGAATCACAATGGGGTCTCAAAATAGGATACGTCGACATTCGAAACGTAAAAGACGAAAACGGGAGACGAGCCCGTCGCGAATTTTTAATATCGAGACCCGGCTACTAATTCTATGGTATGAGAGACCTCCACCGAATATTTTACAATGGGCTCGTAATAAATCTCGAGATTTATTTCTAAACATAAATCAACATGAAAAACTTGAAATACAGGGTGTCCCAACGAGACCGCACGTTAAAAATATATGAACTTTATGTCTCCAACTTCCTTATTTTAAATGGAATTGTACCTTTTTCATCAGAAGAATAAGACAAATCGATTGGCGTTAAAAAATTTCAGCTATTTTAAATAGCAAAAAAGTTGAGTCAATTTGAAAATTTGTTCATGTTTTGAACGGCCGTAGCGGCTAAACGAAGAATCCAAATCGAATGCGGTTTGCAAATCAGTGCTCCTTGTGTGCTAATTAGTCGAATTAAATAAAAAATTGCGATTTTTAATTTTTGACAAAAACCTGAAAAAATTGGATTTTAAACGATTTCCTGGAGAAACCACAGGTACGATTCGGAGTTACTATACACTATAAAGATCTCATAAGACCCATCAGAAAATGTACTTGCGCAAGGACAAATATGAATTTGCAGCCTCTGGCGCGTTCGCAAAAAAAAAACTCGAAAATGTGAAAAATTTGATTTTTTTAATAATCATCCTTGTATATAAAAAATGATTCATTCCACAACTTTTTTTATTAACGATTTAAATTGAAAAACGCAACCTAGCCCCGGCAGTATATCACGATGTGAAATTTCATCCAGTCTGCGTAGTCTTGTACCCTTCTTTAATTCATCAACATCAGCCGCACCGCGTTCGGCGCATACATCATCGGAGCCTCCGGAGATGTGAATGTTTAAATCATGCGTGAGTGGAAAAGGATGTACGCATTTTCTGGGGGCGGGGGGGAGCGGGTTTGCCCACGCAAAGGAGGCTAATTAGATAAAAGGGGCGAACTGGGGATTGATCCGATGATTTTTTTTTTGAGGTTTGCAACTTGCGAAAGCTTTTGTACGAGAGGCATTTCGGTATTGAAAAAGTTTCGCCAGTGTGACACGGCCCAATTTCACTTTTTAATCGGTTTAGTTGACTCCGGGTGCAAAAAAAAAAGTTCAAAATAATTATATCGGAACGTGATTTCCTCGACTATATTAAGCGTCGCCGGATTTTCTGGTGTACAGGGCGAGGAGAATGTATCTAAAAATGTTATTTTAATAGGAATTAAAAAACAACCCTATCGTAGTTTCTAACACATTAAAAGTTAACTACTGAAAATAATTTGTAGCCATTTTAATGAATAATAAAAATGGTGATGTGGCCATCATGTTACTTTCTCTGACTTTCTATGGTATCATAGCCATTTATATTTACGTTTTCATGGTTTATTGAAATCATATTTTAAATGTACATCGGATGAAACTGACGTTTAAAACGTCAAAATTATCAAAGATGGAAAAATTATACTTTAAATTCAAAAACTCGGTTTACTCAAAAACTAACGAGATAACGAAAAAAACTTATTCGTTGGAAGTTGTTTATTTTGGCATTTTCTGTAATTATTACCCACACAATTTTTTTGTAACTCTTATCGTTTCATAATTATAAACCAAAAATTGATAAAAAATTAATACATTTTTTTCTCGAATAGCAATGATTTTATGAAAAATATTTTCAAGCAAAAGATGTTCATTTCTTTGTTGTCTTTAATATTTGTTTAAAAGTTTTTGTGATGTTTTTCATATTTAAGAAAATATTGGCAAAAAACAAAAAACAGTTAACACTTCCGGTGTACGAAATTTTACCAAAAGCTTCTCAGTTTTTCGGATTATCAAATAAGACGTATGTTTAAAGTTTCAAATCAATTGCTCTATTAGTTTTTGAGATACAGCGCACACAGCCAGACACACACACACACACAGACAGACAGAGGTTTTTGAGTAAATTGACTATTAGAATTTAAAGTATAATTTGTCATTTTCATCTTTCATAATTGTGACGTTTTAAACGTCAGTCTCATCTGATTTTACTAAACGCTCTATGCACATTTAAAATGTGATTTCAATAGAAAATTATTTTAGAGTTTCGGATCGTATCTTAATTTGAGATTGTGTTATTTTTGGGGCAAATTATTTCTAGGCCAGAATTTTTGTGCTCGTATTTTATATGTTTTGCCTGTTTTTTCGATTTTTTTTCCTTTAAATTCTTGTTTTTTTTTTCATAAATATTTTTTATGTTGGTCCCAATTTTAAAATGATCTGTTGAAATTTTCGACTTTTTTGGTCAGTATTTTGATTTTTAAGCTCGTGCTTTCGATTTTTGGTCTAAATTTTCGATTTTTTGCCACAATTGTTGAATTTTTATTTGTATTTTGGATTTTTTTGGTCTAAATTTTTGATTTTATGTCCTAAGATTTCTTTATTTGGTCAAAATTTTCGATTTGTTTATTAAGATTTTCGATTTTTTAACTTTTTGATCTGCATTTTTTTATTTTTAGGCCCATGTTTTCAATCTTTTGGCCACAATTGTTAAATTTTGACCTGTATTTTCGATTTTTTGGTCCAAACTTTTGATCTTCTGTCGTAAGATTTCTTTATTTGGCTGAAATTTTCCATTTGTTTATTAAGATTTTCGATTTTTTAATCTGTATTTTTTATTTTTAGCCTCAAATATTCGGTATTTGGTCCAAATTTTGTTTTTTTTGTCCTATATTTTAAATTTTTCAATTTTCAGTTTTAATTTCTGTTCGGAAACTTACTTTGAGCTGCGGGGTTATTTTGAGGGTGAAAATGGCAAACAATTTTTTCTTTGCTTGAATTTTTTTTATCTGCAGTTTTAGATCTTTGGCCTGTAATTTCTTTTTTTTTCAAGTTTTGATTTTTGGCCTAAATATTCTTTATTTTGGCCTGCTTTTTTTATTTTTTTTTGTCCCAAATTTTCAGTATTTGGTCTAATTTTTTGTTTTCTTGGCCCATATTTTAGATTTTTTTATTTTCAATTTGAGTTTCTGTTCAGAAACTTACTCTGAACTACAGGGTTATTTTGAAGGTGAAAACAGCAAACTATTTTTCCTTTACTTGAATTTTTTATCTGCATTCTTGGATCTCTGGCCTGTAACTTCGTTTTCTATTCCAAATTTTTGATTTTTGACCTAAATATTCTTTATTTTGGCGTGAAAATTTAGGTTGCGTGTTAAAAGTTTCGATTTTTTGGTCCGTATTTTTGATATTTAGGTCCTAATTGTTTTAGCTTTTTTGTATTATATTTTAAATTTTCTAATCTGAATTATTGATTTTTATGCGCGATTTTTTTGCCGGTATTTTCGAGTTTTTTGGTCGGTTTTTGATTTTTTCCCCTTTACTTTTTAACCTGAATTATTGTTTTTTATTTTATTTTTTTTTGCATTATTTTCGAGTTTCTGGTCGGAAACTTATTTTGAGTCAAAGAAATATTTTAGGGGCTAGCTAAATATTTTTTCTTTTACTTGAGTTTACAATATTTTGGTCTGTGTTTTTTTGGTACATATTTAAGATCTTTACCTTTACCTGTTTTCGCCTCAATTTATTTAAATTTTTAATTTTTTTGCCTAAATAATCTTTATTTTGGACAACATTTTCGATGTGTTTGTTGAAATTTTCGATGTTTTGGTTGCGTTTTTTTTATGTTTAGGCCATAGTTTTCGATATTTGGATTTTTTTGGGCCTATGTTTTAGTTTTATTGTTTAATTATTGATTTCTATTAGCGAATTTTGAATTGGCGAATATTTTAGATTTTTAACCTAAAGCAGCGATTTTTAAATGTTTTGCCAGTATTTTCACGGTTTTGGTCTAATCGTCAAATCGGAGAAAGTAACATGATGGCCACATCACTATTTTTTAAATTTTTGGCTTATAATTATGAAACGATAATAGTTACTGCAAATTTATGTGAATAATAATTGTAGAGAATGCCAAAATGAACAACTTATAAAGAATAAGTTTTTTTCGAAATCTCATTGGTTTTTAAGTAAACCGAGTTTTTGAAGTTGAAGTATAATTTTTCCATCTTTCATAATTTTGACGTTTTAAACGTCAGTTTCATCCGATTCTACAAAACGCTCGATGTACATTTAAAATATGATTTCAATTGAAAATAAACCATGAAAACGTAAATATAAAAGGCTATGAACCATCAAGTCGGAGAAAGTAACAAATTGTTGAAATGGCATCTAGGGACCCTAAAACGGATATTTCCGTAAAAAAAAAATTTTGAAAAAAAAAATCACGATCACAATACTTTCTCGTACTTCGTAACAGAGAAAGTAAAAATCGAAAGTGGCTTTAAAAAACGATTACATATTTCGTAATTACAATTATTATCATTATTTATCATTATATTTTTGAATAGTTATTATAATAACCATCGGTTACCCGGCGCATTCACCATTTGTAATCCTACATTTAACCTCTGGTCTTCTATAGCTCAGTTACTAATTAAGTTAGGATTTTGATATTTTGTAGACTTTAATTGTATCCTAGGACGTATTTCGGGAAAATATTTTTGTTTATACAGGGTGTCCCAAAAAAATATTACAACATGACGATACATTTTTTTAGATTGCTTGCTGTAGATTTTATTGCTAATCTGGGTGCCTTTTATCATTATCTACATGCCCCTAAAATTTTATTAAAATCGGTGTAGTTATATTAGCAAAAAAAAAATAAAAACTAGAAAAAGTCAGTTTTGCACTGTTGGTTTAAAAAATTAATAAAAAATAAAAATAGTGCCTCGTTAACAAAAGTACACAGGGCACTTATTAAATAAGGTCTGGCAGTCCCTTTAACCAAGTTTGATTGAGATAATTTATACAGGGTGTCCAAGATTTAGTGTAAAATTTTTCAAATTTTGAAGCATTTTATTTTCCTTATTTTAAATTAAAGCCCCTATGCGGAATTAAAAAACAAATATTTTTACTAATTACAACCTTATAGTAATTAAAAGTTATTTGCAACTCGTTTTATTATACCATCAAATAAGACGCATGTTCAAAGTTTCATATCAATTGCTCTGTTAGTTTTTGAGATACAGCACACACACACACACAGACACAAATTTTTTTTTGTCCAGAAATTGTTGAAATGGCATCTAGGGACCCTAAAACGGATATTTCCGTAAAAAAAATTTTTGAAAAAAAAATCACGATCACAATATTTTCTCGTACTTCATAACAGAGAAAGTAAAAATCGAAAGTGGCTTTAAAAAACGATTACATATTTCGTAATTACAATTATTATCATTATTTATTATTATACTTTTGAATAGTTATTAAAATAACCATCTGTTACCCGGCGCTTTCACCATCCTTCAATTAACTTCTAGTCTTCTATAGCTCAGTTACTAATTAAGTTAGGATTTTGATATTTTGTAGACTTTACTTGTATCCTAGGACGTATTTTGGGAAAATATTTTTGTTAATACAGGGTGTCCCAAAAAAATGTTACATCGTGATGATGCATCTTTTTAGATTGCATGCTGTATATTTTATTGCTTATTTGGGTGCATTTTATCATCACCTACATGCCCCTAAAATTTTATTGAAATCAGTGTAGTTATATTAGCAAAAAAAAAATAAAAACTGGAAAAAGTCAGTTTTGCACTGTTGGTTTAAAAAATTAATAAAAAATAAAAATAGTGCCTTGGTAACAAAATTATACAGGGTACTTATTACATAAGGTCTGATAGTCTCGTTAAGCAAGTTTGATTAATATGAATTATACAGGGTGTCCAAAATTTAGTGTCAAATTTTTAAAAATTTAAATCACTTTATTTTTCTTATTTTAAATTAGAGCCCATGTGCGGAATTAAAAAAACAAATATTTTTACTAATTACAACCTTATTGCAATTAAAAGTTATTAGCAACTCGTTTTATTACATTATCAAATAAGATGCGTGTTCAAAGTTTCATATCAATTGCTCTATTAGTTTTTGAGATACAGCGCACACAGACAGACACACACACACACACACACACACACAGACACAAAACATGTTTTTTCCAGAAATTGTTGAAATGGCATCTAGGGACCCTAAAACGGATATTTCCGTAAAAAAAAAATTTGAAAAAAAAATCACAATCACAATACTTTCTCGTACTTCGTAACGGAGAACGTAAAAATCGAAAGTGGCTTTAAAAAACGATTACATATTTTGTAATTACAATTATTATCATTATTTATTATTATACTGTTGAATGGTTATTAAAATAACCAGCTGTTACCCGGCGCTTTCACCATTTGTTATCTTTCATTCAGCCCCCACATCTTCTATAGCTCAGTTACTAATTAAGTTAGGATTTTGATATTTTGTAGACTTTACTTGTATCCTAGGACGTATTTCGGGAAAATATTTTTGTTAATACAGGGTGTCCCAAAAAAATGTTACATCGTGACGATGCATCTTTTTAGATTGCATGCTGTATATTTTATTGCTTATTTGGGTGCATTTTATCATCACCTACATGCCCCTAAAATTTTATTGAAATCAGTGTAGTTATATTAGCAAAAAAAAAATAAAAACTGGAAAAAGTCAGTTTTGCACTGTTGGTTTAAAAAATTAATAAAAAATAAAAATAGTGCCTCGTTAAGAAAATTATAAAGGGCACTTATTACGTAAGGTCTGACAGTCCCGTTAACCAAGTTTAATTGATATAATTTATACAGGGTCTCTAATATTTAGTGTCAAATTTTTCAAATTTTAAAGCACTTTATTTTTCTTGTTTTAAATTAGAGCCCCTCTATGGAATTAAAAAAACAAATATTTTTACCAACTAATTACAACCTTATTGCAATTAAAAGTGCAACTCGTTTTATTGAATATTCCAACATCCATTTTAATGAATTAAAATAGAAGACGCAATGCGAATATTCCAATATCCATTTTAATGATAAAAAATCGAAGACGCAAACCTTATAATTACATATAATTAACAATTAGTAAATTATTTGTAAAAGCAGTTTGTAACACATGGCTACGTATGGCTCAACTTATTAACAATTACATTACGGGCGTCAATTAATAACTTCGTTTTGTAATTGTTTCAATTTAATTATGTGAATGCTTGAGTGGAAGTAATACGAACAACAATAGCCGAGTAAGTTAATTTATTTGATACGAGTTTCGGACACGTGGAGGTTTCCATGACACATTATTAGATTCGGTGGCGTAAACGTTGTAGTTAGTTTGTTTGCACGAGTTTAACAAGAATGCATTTATCACTTAATAAAGCTCTGAAATGATCCGATTTATATTATACACGAAAATAATCTCATCTTGGCTGAAGGACTTTGGTCGATGGCCATTGTATTTATTATATATTTAGTAAGTACAATAAACGTTTATTATTATTATTAATCTCATCATATTTATATGCACTTAATAATAGTCTGGAAGACTGTGCCTCCGTCTTATCTTAACCGTGTTGAGCTGGCCATATGGATTTGTCTCCGAGGCCAAAAAATATTCTGAAATAATGTCTGATTTATATTCTGCAGGAAAATAATCTGATTATATTTATATGGACTTAATATTGGTCTGAAATAATCTAAAAATATTTATATTTTATCGTATATATCTGTGGAGATAAATGCAATTTTATGAGGCAACTAAATTCGTTCTTAACTTTTTTTTATGTATCCCCGTTCTATTTTTATGTGACCCCAGAGAACAAACTGTAGTAGCGTTAAATTGGTCCATTTAGAGACCGAATTTATTGCGCTTGTCAAATATCATTTGTTACTATCTGCTGAAATATCCCCGATAATGGATTATCCATCGGTGGACGGAAGTGAAAACTTTAACAATCTAGATAGTGTTTCCATATTGATATTACATTTTTGGTTGATAAAATAACGCAAATAATAAATTAATTAACAATCGAATTTATCTAATGCTGCTTTTAATTTTAAGCAAATAATAAAAGCACATTCTATGTAGTACTCTTGAAGATTTATAATTACGTCCAAGAAAAAATATCTGAGGCCACTTTAAACCAAGATAAAACAACTAATCCAACATATCTTAGCACTAAAAAGATAGAAGAATTTAAACATTTTATATTGACTGTTGTATACTTTAAATGACATTTTATTATAGGAACTTGACGCTCATATCCGCCAAAAATATATGTATTGTATAATAAATGTATTTGTTGAATTAGTGGCTTACATGAATAAAGCATTATTATTATTATTAAAAACATTGACATGTACAGTTTATAATTTTGAAATATTCGCACATGGACAGAGTGTATTGTCATCCAAAATTTGGGCATTCAGTCAATCGTAAAAAAGGTACAAAAGCAATTAACCCAAACGTAAAAATTGTCAAATTTATACAAAAATCATTGTTCTCTGTAAATCAGTAAAAATCAGCAAAAACTTCTTCATTCAATTATGAAATAATTGTAAATTTACAGCGTGTATAGTCACCCAAAAAATGGGCATTTTTTCAAAAGGAAAAAAAGTATAAAAACAGTTGATACAAATTAGAAAGTTTCCAAATGAACTCGAATACTCTTGTACTACACGAATCAGTTAAAATCAGTCAACATCTAAACTCCAACTTTCCAGATAATTACATTTGGACAGTCATCCAAAAGTTGGGCATTTCTCTATTCCAAAACTTAACTTTCTGTTTAGGTGTAATTATTTCAAAATTTAGGGACCAAATGTTACTCGTTCTAACGGATAAGCAATTTAGCGTTATTTATGAGTGAATTTGAAAAGTTTCAAGTCGATAGCAATTGTTTTTATATTTTTATTGAGTCTCTGAAATTATTACAATTTTTTAAAACTTAACTTTTTGTTTAGGCGTAATTATTTTAAAATTTAGGGATGAAGTGTTACTTGTTTTGACGGACAAATAAATAAGCGTTAATGGTGTGTTAATTTGGAAAATTTTGTATCGATGGCAATTGTTTTTGTATTTTTATTAGGTCTTTGAAATTTTTACAATTTTTCGAAACTTATCTTTTTGTTTACGTGAAATTATTTCAAAATTTGGGGATGAAATGTTAAACCTTCTTACATGAACGTAATTTAGCAATAATTTTGGGTAAATTTGGAAAGTTTCGAGTCGATGGCAATTGTTTTTATATTTTTATTGAGTCTTTGAAATTATTACAATTTTTCAAAACTTATCTTTTTGTTTACGTCAAATTATTTCAAAATTTGGGGATGAAATGTTGATTGTTCTTCAATAAACGTAACTTAGCAATAATTTTGAGTAAATTTGGAAAGTTTAGAGTCAATGGCAATTGTTTTCTTTTTTTTATTGAGTCTGAAATTATTACAATTTTTCGAAACCTAACTTTTTGTTTAGGTGTAATTAATTCAAAATTTAGGGACGAAGTGTCACTCGTTTTAACGGATTAGTAATTTGACGTTATTTATGAGTAAATTTGAAAAGTTTCAAGTCGATCGCAATTGTTTTTATATTTTTATTGAGTCTTTGAAATTACTACAATTTTTCAAAACTTTACTTTTTGTTTAGGTGTAATTATTTCAAAATTTAGGGATGAAGTGTTACTTGTTTTAACGGATGAGTAATTTAGCGTTATTTATGAGTAAATTTGAAAAGTTTTAAGTCGGTAGCAATTGTTTTTATATTTTTATCGAGTCTTTGAAATTATTACAGTTTTTCAAAACTTAACTTTTTGTTTAGGTCTAATTATTTAAAAATTTAGGGATTAAGTGTTACTTGTTTTTATGAATAAATAATTTAACGTTAATGGAGCATAAATTTGGAAAGTTTTGTGTCGATGGCAATTGTTTTTCTATTTTTATTGGGTCTTTGAAATTTTTACAATTTTCCGAAACTTATCTTTTTGTTTAGATAAAATTATTTCAAAATTTGGGGATGAAATGTTAATCGTTCTTACATAAACGTAACTAAGCAACAATTTTGCGTAAATTTGGAAAGTTTAGAGTCGATGGCAATTGTTTTTATATTTTTATGGGGTCTTTGAAATTTTTACAATCTTTCGAAACTTCTCTTTTTGTTTACGTGAAATTATTTCAAAATTTGGGGATGAAATATTAATCGTTCTTACATAAACGTAATTTGGCAATAATTTTGTGTTCATTTGGAAAGATTCGAGTCGATGGCAATTATTTTTATATTTTTACTGAGTCTCTGAAATTATTACAATTTTTTTAAACTTAACTTTTTGTTTAGGTTTAATTATTTCAAAATTTAGGGCTGAAGTGTTACTTGTTTTTACGGATAAATAATTTAGCATTATTTATTAGTAAATTTGAGAAGTTTTGAGTCGATAGCAATTGTTTATATATTTTTATTGAGTCTCTGAAATTATTATAATTTTTCTAAACTTTACATTTTGTTTAGGTGTAATTATTTCAAAATTTAGGGATGAATTGTTACTTTTTTTTACGGATAAATAATTTAACGTTGATGGTGCGTAAATTTAAAATGTTTAGTGTCGATGGAATTGTTTTTATATTTTTATTGGGTCTTTGAAATTTTTACAATTTTTCGAAACTTATCTTTTTGTTTACGTGACATTATTTCAAAATTTTGGGATGAAATGTTAATCGTTCGTAATTTAGCAATAATTTTGCATTCATTTGGAAAGATTCGAGTCGGTGGCAATTGTTTTTATATTTTTACAGAGTCTTTGAAATTATTACAATTTTTCAAAACTTAACTGTTTGTTTAGGTGTAATTATTTCAAAATTTAGGGATGAAGTGTTACTTGTTTTGACGGATAAATAATTAAGCGTTGATGGTGTGTTAATTTGGAAAGTTTTGTGTCGATGGCAATTGTTTTTATATTTTTATTGGGTCTTTGAAACTTTTACAATTTTTCGAAACTTATCTTTTTCTTTACGCGATATTATTTCAAAATTTGGGGATGAAATGTTAATCGTTGTTACATAAACGTAATTTGGCAATAATTTTGGGTAAATTTGGAAAGTTTCGAGTCGCTAGCAATTGTTTTTATATTTTTATAGGGTCTTTGAAATTATTACAATTTTTCTAATCTTAACTTCTTGTTTAGGTGTAATTAATTCAAAATTTAGGGACGAAGTGTTACTCGTTTTAACGGATAAGTAATTTAGCGTTATTTATGAGTAAATTTTTAAAGTTTCAAGTCGATAACAATTGTTTTTATATTTTTATTGAGTCTCTGAAATTATTACAATTATCCAAAACTCAACTTTCTGTTTATGTGTATTCATTGTACATTTAGGGATGAAGTGTTAATGGTTTTTATAGATAAGTAATTTGACATAAATTATGCGTAAATTTGGAAAATTTCAAGTCGATGGCAATTGTTTTTGTATTTTTATTGAGTTTTTAAAATCATTACAATTTCTCAAAATTTAACGTTTCATTTACGTAAAATAATTTCAAAATTTGGGGATAAAGGACTAGTTGTTTTTACAGATACGCAATTTGGAGTTCATTAGGTGTAAATTTGGAAAGTTCTAAGTCGATAGCAATTTTTTTAAATATTTTTTTTTGAGTCTCTGAAATTATTACAATTTTTCAAAACTTAACTTTTTGTTAATGGATAATTATTTCAACATTTAGGGATGAAGTGTTAATCGTTTTTACGGATAAGTAATTTTGCGTTCATTATGGGAAATTTGAAAAGTTTAGAATCGATGACAATTGGTTTTATATTTTTATTGAGTCTTTGAAATTACTAATATTTTTCAAAACCTAACTTTTTCTTTAGGTGTAGTTATTTCAAATTTTAGGGATGAAGTGTTAATTGTTTTTACGGATAAGTAATTTAGCGTTAATTATGCGTAAAATTGAATAGTTTCAAGTCGATGGCAATTGTTTTTATAATTTTTCCAAGTCTCTAAAATTATTACATTTTTGTCCAAACTTAACGCTCTGTTCGCATTAAATTTTTCCAAAATTTAGGGATGAACTGTTGATGGTTTTCACAGTATTGCAATTTGGCATTTATTATAAGCAAATTTGAGAAGTTTTAAGTCGATGACAATTGTTTTTATATTTTTTCCAAGTCTCTAAAATTATTACATTTTTGTCCAAAGTTAACGCTCTGTTCGCATTAAATTTTTTCAAAATTTAGGGATGAACTGTTGATGGTTTTTACAGTATTGCAATTTGGCATTCATTATAAGCAAATTTGAGAAGTTTCGAGTCGATGGCAATTGTTTCTATATCTTTTCCAAGTCTCTAAAATTATAACATTTTTGTCCAAACTTAACGATCTGTTCGCATTAAATTATTCCAAAATTTAGAGATGAACTATTGATGGTTTTCACAGTATTGCAATTTGGCATTCATTATAAGCAAATTTGAGAAGTTTCAAGTCGATGGCAATTGTTTTTATATTTTTTCCAAGTCTCTAAAATTATTACATTTTTTTCAAAACTTAACGCTCTGTTCCCATTAAATGAATCCAAAATTTAAGGATGAAGTGTTGATTGTTTTCACTGGATTGCAATTTGGCATTCATTATAAGCAAATCTGAGAAGTTTCAAGTCGATGGCAATTGTTTTTATATTTTTTCCAAGTCTCTAAAATTATTAAATTTTTTTCAAAAGTTCACACTCAGTTCGCATTAAATTATTCCAAAATTTAGGGATGAACTGTTGATGATTTTCATAGTATTGTAATTTGGCATTCATTATAAGCAAATTTGAGAAGTTTCAAGTCGATGACAATTGTTTTTATATTTTTTCCAAGTCTCTAAAATTATTACATTTTTTTCAAAAGTTCACACTCAGTTTGCATTAAATTATTCCAAAATATAGGGATGAAGTGTTGATGGTTTTTACAGTATTGCAATTTGGCATTTATTATAAGCAAATTTGAGAAGTTTCAAGTCGATGAACGGTCCAAGAACAGTCTTTAAATCTGAAGGCAAAAGTATTGCAAAGAATTTCCTCAATAAAAGCGATATGTTAATAAAATAAGATTAAGTTTTTTTGCGGTTGCTATATATACTTTTTTAGATCCTGTTGTTTAAGAAATCCGTTCTATGCAAATGCTGATACATGAAATCCAATTTTTTTTCATTCTTTTAGTTATAAATTTATAGCACCAATTTTTTTTTATGTGTTCTGGCAATTCCTTATAACACAATACCTGGTTAATAATTTCTTTTTCGTGTATAAATCGAACGAATGCTATTAGCGTTGCTTTTCTAAGTTTTATCTGCAGTTTAGTCAACTTTCACAGCAAAAATTGAATTCGCGAGTATCTTCTAGTGTGGAAATAGTTTAAAAAGTCCGGCGATAACTGACGTCTCGCAATAAAAAATGCAACATTACTAGGCGGCGAAAACAACATGAGCAATTACGACGGCAATCGTGCACCCAGCACGATTTTCATCGTAATCAAAATATCATTGGCTCTCATCATCAACATCATGCGGTTTCATTGGTTTAAAAGTAATTTTCAAAATAATCGTTGTGTTGCCATGGATATCTACGTACAGAGAAAAAAAAAGTATAGAGTAACTGCATTATGAACGCACTGTTATTAGTGCATATGCAACGTATTGATGAATCGTGATGTTGGAATGCTTAGGTTTTAGTTATGTTAGAAGAACGAAATTTAAACAGTTATTTTTTTACTGTATCGTCGATATATTATTCATCAAACGTTTGTAATGTTTTCGACACAAATTCCAAATTTCCGCCCTTGTTGTTTACCCCATTCCGTTGAAATAATGTGGCGAAATTGAAATATGGAATCTGTTCGCATAAATGGCGAAAGCGCGCGGGGGAATTAGTTTTTGTGGGCAAAAGGAAGCTCCGAGCGGTGACACCAGAACTGGAGTAATTTACATGTTTTAAATTACAGTTGGCAGTATTTCTCCATATTCTGCCCGTGCCGAAAGAAAGGAAGAAAAAAAACTATTATGCTTATATATACAGCGGAGAAAATGAATATATCTCCGTCCTAAAGTTTCCGTATAAATCAAACGCGCCCATAGTTTTATGAGGTTATGATTAGCTGCGGAGTTTGGAATTTTTTGACGGCGCCGCGAATTAAATAAAAGTTAAAGGTTCAGTGATTTATGCGGACATCCGTGCACCTCCCTCCCACTCCCCCCAAGCGTCGCCATGGAAAAGCCCTTTTGCCAGGAACTGTTTTTCTCCCTAATATCAATGTTTCTGTTATGTATGTTTATTCATCATCTTCATTTTTACGATTTTAGCGAATAAGAGAAGAGAAATTACACCCAATTTGAATAATAAGAAAGAAAATATTGCTGTGTAATTAATACTAAATAAATATTAATTGTTAATTCTGGCTGAATATAAAAATGTTTAGTTTTATTCTTATAATATATCCAATAATTAAATGCAATTTTCGACTTTTGCAAACTAAGTTTTTTTTTTGTTTTCAGCGGTGATATTTTAATAAGCTTTAAAATTAAAAATTATAATTTTGGCAAATTTTCTCGGTCGATCATTGCCAAATCTTTAAATAGATTTAGGATTAGTTGTTTCGCCAAATAAAGTCAAAAACAGAAATTACGATATTTCTAGTTTTTGAGTTATTTCACCATGAAATCGAATTTGTCAGCACGCAAAAATTAAAAATTACAATTTGGGCAAATTTATCGGTCGATCATTGCCAAACCTGTCAAATAGATTTAGGATTAGTTGTTCCGCCCAATAAAGTCAAAAACAGAAATTACGATATTCCTAGTTTTTGAGTTATTTTCCCTTGAAATCGAATTTGTCAGCACGCAATAATTAAAAATTACAATTTCGGTAAATTTTCTCGGTCGATCATTGCCAAACCTGTCAAATAGATTTAGGATTAGTTGTTCCGCCAAACAAAGTCAAAAACAGAAATTATCATATTTCTAATTTTTAAGTTATTTCACCTTGAAATCGAATTTGTCAGCACGCAAAAATTAAAAATTATAATTTCGGCAAATTTTATCGGTCAATCATTGCCAAACCTGTCAAATAGATTTAGGATTAGTTGTTCCGCCAAACAAAGTCAAAAACAGAAATTACGATATTTCTAGTTTTTGAGTTATTTCACCTTGAAATCGAATTTGTCAGCACGCAAAAATTAAAGATTACAATTTCGGCAAATTTTCTCGGTCGATCATTGCCAAACCTGTCAAATAGATTAAGGTTTAGTTGTTCCGCTAAATAAAGTCAAAAACATAAATTACCATATTTCTAATTTTTAAGTTATTTCACCTTGAAATCGAATTTGTCAGCACGCAAAAATTAAAAATTATAATTTTGGTAAATTTTCTCGGTGGATCATTGCCAAACCTGTCAAATAGATTTAGGATTAGTTGTTCCGCCAAACAAAGTCAAAAACAGAAATTACGATATTTCTAGTTTTTGAGTTATTTCACCTTGAAATCGAATTTGTCAGCACGCAAAAATTAAAAATTACAATTTCGGCAAATTTTCTCAGTGGATTATTGCCAAACCTGTCAAATAGATTCGGGATTAGTTGCTCCGCCAAACAAAGTCAAAAACAGAAATTAAGATATTTCTAATTTTTGAGTTATTTCACCTTGAAATCGAATTTGTCAGCACGCAAAAATTAAAAATTTTAATTTTGGTAAATTTTCTCGGTGGATCATTGCCAAACCTGTCAAATAGATTTAGGATTAGTTGTTCCGCCAAATAAAGCCGAAAACAGAAATTACGATACTTCTAGTTTTTGAGTTATTTCACCTTGAAATCGAATTTGTCAGCACGCAAAAATTTAAAAAAATTTTAGCAATTGTTTTCGGTGGATTATTGCCAAACTAGTCAAATATTATTTTTGTGCACAAAACAAGCACAATTTCATTTAGCGTCTATTTTTTAGTTTTTTTGGTGAATCGATCAAGGATTCTTTGTTTTGTCAAATAAAGTCAAAAACAGAAATTACAGTATTCCTGGTTTTTGAGTAATTTCGACTTAAATTCGAATTTGTTTTTAAACAGTTTTAGGAATTTTTACGACAATTCCAAGAGTAATACAGCTTTTAGAATTTTTCTAATCGCCAGATGCAAATTTTCTTTACTCGAATTTAAGTTTAGAATGTAGCCATTTTGTTTCTAGCTTAGAAATACCAATTATTTTCTAGTATGTGAAAAATACATTACTTCTAAGTAGTTTAAGAAATTTTGAAGACAATTCTACGTGTAATAACGCTTTTAGAATTTTTCTAATCGCAAGATACAAATTTTCTTTACTCATATTTAAGTTTATAATGTCACCATTTTGTTTCTAGCTTAGAAATATCAATTATTTCCTAGTATGTGAAAAACACATTACTACTAAGTAGTTTTAAAAAATTTGAAGACAATTCTAGGTGAATAATGTTTCTAAAATGTTTCTAATCTCAAGGTGCAATGTTCGCTTATTCGAATTCTAGTTTAGAATATCGCCATTTTGTTTTCAATTTAAAAAAATTAATTGTTTTTAAGTATATCAAAAATACATTATTTCTAAGCAGTCTTAGAAATTTTGAAGACAATTCCAAGTGTAATAACACTTTTAGAATTTTTCTAATCGCAAGATGCAAATTTTCTTTACTCGAATTTAAGTTTAGAATGTCACCATTTTGTTTCTAGTTAAAAAATATCAATTGTTTTCTAGTATCTCATAAATACATTATTTCTAAGTAGTTTTAGAAATTTTTAAGACAATTCTACGTGTAATAAAGGTTTTAGAATATTTCTAATCTCAAGATGCAATTTTCGCTTATTCGAATTTTAGTTTAGAATGTCGCCATTTTGTTTCTAGTTAAGAAATATCAATTGTTTTCTAGTATGTCAAAAATACATTATATCTAAGCGGTCTTAGAAATTTTGAAGACAATTCCACGTGTAATAACACTTTTAGAATTTTTCTAATCGCAAGATGCAAATTTTCTTTACTCGAATTTAAGTTTATAATGTCGCCATTTTGTTTTTAGGTTATAAATATCAATTATTTTTTAGTATGTAAAAAACACATTACTTCTAAGTAGTTTTAGAAATTTTGAAGACAATTCTACTCGTAATGAAGTTTTTAGAATGTTTCTAATCTCAAGATGCAATTTTCGCTTATTCGAATTCTAGTTTAGAATGATGCCATTTTGCTTCTAGTAAAAAAATATCAATTGTTTTCAAGTATATTAAAAATACATTATTTCTAAGCGGTCTTAGAAATTTTGAAGACAATTCCACGTGTAATAACGCTTTTAGAATTTTTCTAATCGCAAGATGCAAATTTTCTTTCCTAGAATTTAAGTTTATAATGTCGCCACTTTGTTTCTGGGTTAGACATATCAATTATTTTATAGTATGTAAAAAATACATTACTTCTAAGTAGTTTTAGAAATTTTGAAGACAATTCTACGTGTAATAAAGTTTTTAGAATGTTTCTAATCTTAAGATGCAATTTTTGCTTATTCAAATTCTAGGTTTAGAATGTCGCCATTTTGTTTCTAGTTAAAACATATCAATTGTTTTCTAGTATGTCAAAAATAAATTATTTCTAAGCAGTCTTAGAAATTTTGAAGACAATTCCAAGTGTAATAACGCTTTTAGAATTTTTCTAATAGCAAGATGCAAATTTTCTTTAGTCGAATTTAAGTTTAGAATGTCGCAATTTTGTTTCTAGGTTAGAAATATCAATTATTTTCAAGTATGTAAAAAATATATCATTTCTAAGTAGTTTTAGAAATTTTGAAGACAATTTCACGTGTAATAACGCTTTTAGAATTTTTCGAATCCCAAGATGCAAATTTTGCTTACTCGATTTCTAGTTTAGAATGTCGCGATTTTGTTTCTTGTAAAAAAATATCAATTATTTTTTAGTATGTCAAAAATACATTATTTCTAAGCAGTCTTAGAAATTCTGAAGACAATTCCATGTGTAATAACACTTTTAGAATGTTTCTAATCTCAAGATGCAATTTTCGCTTATTTGAATTCAAGTTTAGAATGTCGCCATTTTGTTTCTTGTTAAAAAATATCAATTATTTTCTAGTATGTCAAAAATACATTATTTCTAAGTAGTCTCAGAAATTTTGAAGACAATTTCACTCGTAATAACACTTTTAGAATTTTTCTAATCGCAAGATGCAAATTTTCTTTACACGAATTTAAGTTTATAATGTCGAAATTTTGTTTCTAGCTTAGAAATATTAATTATTTTCTAGTATGTAAAAAATACATTACTTCTCAGTAGTTTTAGAAATTTTGAAGACAATTTCACGTGTAATAACGCTTTTATAATTTTTCTAATCCCAAGATGCAAATTTTATTTACCTGAATTCAAGTTTAGAATGTCGCCATTTTGTTGCTAGTTAAAAAAAATTAATTGTTATCTAGTATGTCAAAAATACATTATTTCTAAGCAGTCTTAGAATATTTGAAGACAATTTCACCGGTAATAACACTTTTGGAATTTTCGTAATCCCAAGATGCAAAATTTTTGATTATGCGATTCATAATAATCGAGGACGTAATTACAACCCTATCGGAACTGCTAACATATTACAAGTTATTTGCAGAAAACTCGTTTTATAAATTCTTCCAACAGTCATTTTAATAAATAAAAATTTGAAAAACATTTTTGGCCCGGCGCATTCACCAGAATGCATACATAGGATCCTGCATTTCACTTTGTCTTCTACAGCTCAGTTACTAATAAATTTAGAATTTTGATACTTTGAAGACTTCATTTGCACTCTAGGACGTATTTCAGGAGAATATTTTTGAGTATACAGGGTGTCCCAAAAAAGTGTGACGTTGTGGTGAAACATGCTATATATTTTGTTGCTTATTTAGCTGCAAATTAATAAACTTGGTAGAGTTGACACGAGCCGAGTAATAAACCTATATTTATTCATAAAGTATAGCATATGTGTATTAATGGTCGGACAGATAATGAAACAGTGAATTTTGAATGTAAACAAATAAAAAAAAACTCATAATAAAGTCATTAGTGGAGTACATCGGAATCCGCTAGAGTTTGAATTTTTTTGTTGCGGTTTCCAGTGCGGCGTTGACCATTATCGTAAAAATGAAGCGTCTAGATTGGCGGACCGCTAGCGTCGGGTGGCGGCAATTCATTATAATAACGGCTGTGCGTGTTCGGTGATTTATACAACAATAAAAAAATGAAATAAGACCATTAATCAACGCTTTATCCATCGCGAACAACGCGCAAACAACAACAATATTCGTATAAATTACCAGAAGCAGGAGTCGCGCACACAGCACACCCCGTGTACACACACACCGTTTCATTGTTATTAGAGGGCGCACCGATCGGATGCCTGAAAAAACAGCAAACACGAATACATAAATTGATCGGATATAGTTCGTCCATAAATTGAATACAGATGATGAATTAATGAGGAGTAATCGAGAAATTTATGCGGTCGTATCCGATATTCCGAGTTTCATAATCATAACAATAATATTTCTTTTGTAATTAAATATACATCAAGATTAGTTAAAAAATTATTAGAATATTTTCATCTTAAATCAATTGCCAAAATCGCAAATTATTAAATCAAAACAAAAAATCGTATTTGAAAAAAATCATATAACTGTTGGACGCGTTGTTGGATTTGAAAAATGTAGCGAATTTAACGCTTTTTGAAAAATCATTGGAAAATTTCTACCTTAAATCAACGTATTTGCCAAAATCTCAATTTTTTTAATAAAAACAAAATATCGTATTTTTTTATAAATTACGTAACTATCGAACGCGTCATTAGATTTTGATGATTTAAACTTGAACATGTAGCGAATTTAACACTTTTTGAAAAATTATTGAAAAATTTCCATGTTAAATGAACGCAAATTGCCAAAAACGCAATTTTTTAAGTCAAAACAAAAAAAATTAATTAGGTAACTGCTAAACGCATTGTGAGATTTTGATTACTAAAACATGAAAATGTAGCGAAATTAACACATTTTAAAAAATCATTGGAAAATGTTCATCTTAAATCAATGTAAATTGTCAAAAATCGTTAAATCGTTAAACTAAAACATAGTATTTTTTTAAAATCATATAACTGTTGAACGCGTTGTTGGATTTTGATTTTTTAAATTTGAAATTATAGCGAATTTATCACTTTTTGAAAAGTTATTAGAAAATTTCCCCTTTAAATCAATGCAAATTGCCAAAATCGTAAATTTTTAAATGAAAACAAGAAATCGTATTTTTAAAAAATTACATAACTGTTGAACGCGTTGTTAGATTTGATGATTTAAACGTGAACATGTAGCGAATTTAACACATTTTTAAAAATCATTGGAAAATTTCCACCTTAAATCAACGCAAATTGCCAAAATCTCATTTTTTTCAATCAAAACAAAAAATCGTATTTTTTTATAAATAAATAAAGTAATAAAAGTAAATAAATAATTAAATAAAGGAACTTCGTAAGCGTTCAAATCGGTAATGGGTGGAGTATTTTCATGAAATTTTTCAGAATTTTTCATCAACTTGTTCGTCAGTGTAAAAAAAATGTTTAAAAAATCGATTAAAAACTTTTGGAACTTTTTTAGGGTTTAAATGACCTTGAAAAAAAGAATCAAATATGTAATTGTATGGACTATTTTCATGATTTTTTTCAGAATTTTTCATCCACTCGTTCGTCAGTAAAAAAATAATGTTTGAAAAATCGATTTCAAAAACTTTTGAAATATTTTAGTGTCTAAATGGCATAGAATGACCTTGAAAAAGATTTGTCTAATGTGTAATTTGGTAGACTATTTTCATGATTTTTTTCAGAATTTTTCATCCACTCGTTCGTCAGTAAAAAAATAATGTTTGAAAAATCGATTTCAAAAACTTTTAAAATATTTTAGTGTCTTAATGGCATAGAATGACCTTGAAAAAGATTGATTAAATGTGTAATTTAGTGGACTATTTTCATGATTTTTTTCAGAATTTTTCAACTTGTTCGTCAGTAAAAAAATAATTAAAAAAAAATAGATTTACAAACTTTTGGAATTTTTCCAGTAACTAAATGACCTTGAATGACTTTGGAAAAAATTGGTCAAATGGGTAATTAGGTGGACTATTTTAATGATTTTTTTCAGAATTTTTCATCTACTCGTTGGCCACTATAAAAATAATGATTAAAAATCGATTTAAAAAGTTATGTTGAATGACCTTGGAAAAAATTGGTCAAATGGTTAATTGGGTGAACTATTTTCATAAATTTTTTCCGAATTTTTCATCCACTTGTTCGTCAGTATAAAAATAATTTAAAAAGTTATGTTTAAAATCTTTTGATTTTTTTTCAGTATCGAAATAACCTTGAATGACCTTGGAAAAAATTGGTCAAATGGTTAATTGGGTGGACTATTTTCATAAATTTTTTCAGAATTTTTCATCCACTCCTTCGTCAGTAAAAAAATAATGTTTATAAAACCAATTAAAAAACTTTTGGATTTTATTTTCATTATGGTCGGTCTATATGACCTTGAATTACTTTGAAAAAAACTGCCCAAATTGAGCAATTCATATGAGACTTTGAACATAAGTCTTATTTGATAATCCGAAGAACTGAAAAGCTTTCGGTAAAATTTCGTACACCGGAAATGGGCTTTTTGTTTTCTTCCAATATTTTTTTAAATATGAAAAATATCACAAAAGCATTCCAACAAATATTGAACACAACAAAAAAATTAACAAGTCTTGTTTGCAAATATTTTTCGTAAAATCATTGCTATTCGAGAAATTTGTTTTTTCATTTTTGGTTTATAATTATGAAACGGTAACAGTTAATAATAATTGTAGAGCATACCAAAATGAACAACTTATAAAGAATAAGTTTCTTTCGAAATCTCTTTGGTTTTTGAGTAAACTGACCATTTTCATCTTTAATAATTTTGACGTTTTAAACGTTAGTTTCTTCGATTCTACAAAACGCTCGATGTAAATTTAAAATATGATTTAAATTTAAAATAAACCATGAAAGCGTTAATATAAATGATACCATCAAGTCGGAGAAAGTAACATGATGGCCACATCACCATTTTTTATTTTTTTGCCGATATTTTCAAGTATTTTTGATACTTTCTGATTTCTTGTCCTTGATTTTAGATGTTTTAACATGAATTTATATTCTTTATGGGCGATTCTTTTTACTATTTGTTTACTTTTTATTTAATTATTTTATTTATTTATTTCATTCATGTTAACAGCATAAAGCTTTACATTTGTCAAAAGATGATAAAATATATATATATATATATATATATATATATATATATATATATATATATATATATATATATATAAGTTAATACTATAAAAGATACAGAAAATACATGTAAGTGCACAATGTTATAAAAATATAATGATTAAAGACTAAGAATAATTACATATAAATAAATATACATAACACGAGTACTGAAAACATTCTTAGCCATAATTATTCACTTATGACTAAAATCGATTAAATTTAATTTTTTTCAAAAATTTTTGTTTTTTTTTCAAGATTATTCTGAACACTATTTGTCCACAAAATTTTGTTGTGGGACTTCCAGGAACTCAGGTTTTCGAGTTTCTGGTCGGCAACTTATTTTGAGCTAAAGAGTTATTTTGGGGGCCGAAATTGGCGTTTTCCTTGATTTTTCAATTTTTTTGGTTTGAATTTTTAGACCAGCATTTTTGATTTTTTTAGCCTATACTTTTGATCTATGGCCTGTATTTTTCATTTCTTCGTTTCAATTTTGTTTTGATTTTTTTGTTGAAATTTTCTGCATTTTTTTAACGCGAATTTTCGAAATTTCTTTATATTTTCGATCTTTTGGGCGTATATTTTAGTTTTTTACTTTAATTAAGAACGTATTTTTTATTGGTCTATACTTTAGATTTTTAACGCGTGTGATTGATTTTTATGTGCAATTTTTTTAATTTTTTTGCCGGTATTTAATTTGTATAATTTGTCATTTCCATCTTTGATAATTTTGACGTTTCAAACGCCAGTATCATCCGATCTAATAAATTGTAAAAGTGGCTCTACCATCAACATGTTCCATGAGCCGCCACTGTAGAATACATATTTTATCCAAAATCGAATGAAATCGTTTAATAATAATCGTTTGACGAAAATATATACATGGTTTTACATGATTTAATAACCTTGGCGGTAAAATAAAACTTGGCGGTAGTTTTTTTATTCACACTTACAAATTGTATTTTCTTTGTAAAAAGGGGTTACCCGTATATATTAAAAAAAAAATGGTGATAACCCTCACAAATTTTGACTCGCAAAATTAACCTCGAATTAACGCCAAAATTTCTGTACTGGCACAACTGAAAATGCGCCAATTTTGTTTTACTTAATTTGAATTACGTCATTAAGTTGTAGCAACTGGGCATAAGTAAAAAAAAATCTGAATTGCCCGCGACAACGAATCTACGAGTGGCCGCATCACCGATTTGAAGATTAATCATTACTTCGCGAACGATTCTATCTCTATATTCACATTATGTTCACACTGAATAATTATGAGTTTCCGGTGACACCTCTCTCTTGAAATTTAACACGTTCGTTGCCACTGCAATTGTGATTGCACATACGCAAGTAAAACAGCGAACGTGTTGATATGTTCACCGCGTAAAGTGACACCGGATTTTGGGAAGGGTCTACACAACTTGATGACGGTAGGGTTAGGTAAAGCCGTAAAACTATTATTAAAGAAATCTCTACGACAATACCGAAGTATACAAACAATCCGAAATGTCTCCAACATCCATTTTATAAGCAAACGACATTTCGATCAAATTACAGCATTAAATTTCCACGTCCATGTCTCCGGATATATATTTATTTTTTTTCCCCCCGTCGTCGATGTTATTTGCTTTATCTGTGTAAGCATCCCCTTTGAGATTGTTTGGATTTGTGTTCACGGATGAGTCGCTCTCGGTTGCAGTAATAACGTTTCCAGTAAAATAAATCACTTTGTTTCAGTGAAACTGTCGTGCTCGCTGAGACTGACGAACATGTCAGCGCCAATGATCGCCGATCCAAGGGAAGACATGCACTTGGACTGTTACTTCGACATGGGCGTCGAGGAACTCTACGCCGTCAAGTGGTACAAGGACGATCAGGAGTTTTTTAGGTGAGGCCGCCGCCGCCGCTTCCATTAATCTTTCGCTCGGTTTCAATTAAGACGCTCTTTGTTGCAATCAAACCACCGACCGGACAGATGTTTTGCCGGATTGATTAAGGGATGCAATTGGATATGAGGATTTGTCTCTGTCAGCTCGATACATATTCTCATGCTGGATGATTGTTAAATCGATTTACTAACTTATTTTAGAAGAATCCATGATTCAACCTGATTATTTTGCGTGCCATAAAATTTACATGACGTACTAAAGCATCAAAGCAACTTTTCGGTCTTAAATATTAAAAGGAAAGTGTTGGACAGATGTACGTCCAGTTTTTGAATATAATTTTATTTTCTGAACTAGTTTCGGGCTATTGGACCATCTTCAGCAGAAAATATGTGAAAAGCATGTGGTGATTGCTCTTCACACGAACATTATTAGCTTTTTAAGGATGTTTTTCTGCTCAAGATGTGCCAATAGCCCAAAACTATTTCAGAAAATAAAATTATATTCAAATACTGGACGTACATCTATCCAACACTTTCCTTCAACATTTCCACCCAGTAACATGGATCAAACTCAAAACTCTATTAAATATTTAAGATAGAAAAATGTGATTTTTATAAAAGTTGTAGATAATTGTCGACTCCAATAGGAAAATATTTTTATGTATACAGGGTGCCCCAGAAAAGAAAGCACTCATGTCTTTCTTTATTACTATACTTGTGTCACACTATCAACTATATTTTATTTGTCTGTCATTATTATTTACATGTTTAAAATGGTGAATTCCGTTAAATAAATAAATACATAAATAATAAATGGAACACTAGGTATATTTTTGCATTCTTATGCGTAGTTTTTAATACTAATTCAACTGACAATAACTTTTATTTGGCTAAATATAACCGTTCCTAAATTATTCTGGTTTTTATGGCAAAAATAAACAATAAAACGGAAAACAAAAATATTAAAAAATTTGTAACTCTTTCAAAAATCGGTGCATTGTCAAAAACCACACTGATTTGGAAAGGAAAAACCTTTCTTAATTATTTTTAAAATTTGCATTATTTTATCTCGACGGTGATTTTTATTTTTTCATTTTTTTTACTGTGTTCAACAAAAAAATATCAAAAATTCGTAACTCTTTTTAAAATCGCGGAATTTTCAAAAACCAAACTTATTTTGAAACCATAATCCTTCCTCTACTGTTTATAAGTTTTGAACAATTTTATCTCAACGGCAAGTATTTTTGTATTATTATTTTTTTTATTTATTCAATTGTGTTATGAATTTTCAAAACACAAATTTTGAAATCATAATCCGTCCTCCATTGTTTTTAAATTTTGAACAATTTCATCTTAATGCCAAGTATTTTTTTTATATATTTTTTTTGTATTTTCACGTTACTTACATCAAAGGTAACAAAAATATTCTATTCAAAATTGACGTATCTTCAAAAGCCAAACTGATTTGGAAAGCTTAATCTTTTCCTAGTTGTTTTTAAAATTCGTATTATTTTATCTCAACGGTGATTTTTATTTCTTATTTTTTTACTGTTAAAAAATATCAACAATTCGTAACTATTTTTAGAATCACTGAATTTTCAAAAACCAAACAAATTTCAAAACCATAATTATTTTGTAAATATTGAACAATATTATCTCAACGGCAAGTATTTTTTTTTTATTTCCACGTCAAAGGAAACAAAAACGATCAAAAATTCGTAACTCTTTTTAGAACCGTGGGATTTTCAAAAACCAAACATATTTCAAAACTATAATTATTTAGTAAATATTGAACAATATTATCTCAACGCCAAGTATTTTTTTTAATTTTTTTTATTTCCCCGTTAAAGGAAACAAAAATGATCAAAAATTCGTAACTCTTTTCAGAATCGTGGAATTTTTTTGTTTGTAAATATTGAACAATATTATCTCAACGGCAAGTATTTTTTTTTATTTCCACGTCAAAGGAAACAAAAATGATCAAAAATTTGTAACTCTTTTTAGAATCTTGGTATTTTCAAAAACCAAACATATTTCAAAACTATAATTATTTTGTAAAACGTGAACAATATTATCTCAACGGCAAGTATTTTTTTTTATTATTTTTTTTATTTCCACGTCAAAGGAAATAAAAATGATCAAAAATTCGTAACTCTTTTTAGAATCTTGGAATTTTCAAAAACCAAACATATTTCAAAACCAGAATTATTTTGTAAATATTGAACAAGTACGGCAAGTATTTAAAAAAAAAAAATTTATTTCCACGTCAAAGGAAACAAAAATGATCAAAAATTAGTAACTCTTTTTAGAATCGTGGAATTTTCAAAAACCAAATATATTTCAAAACCATAATTATTTTGTAAATATTGAACAATATTATCTCAACAGCAAGTATATTTTTTATTTTTTTTATTTCCACGTCAAAGGAAACAAAAATGATCAAAATTCGTAACTCTTTTTAGAATTGTGGAATTTTCAAAAACCAGACATATTTTGAAACCATAATTCTTCCTTTATTGTTTTTAAATTTTGAATAATTTTATCTCAACTGCAAGTATTTTTTATTATTTGTTTTATTTTCAGGTGTCCCACATCAACGAAACAAAAATATTTCATAATTTGAACTCTTTTAAGAATTAGCGTATTTTCCAAAACCCAACTGATTTGGAAAGAGTAATCTTTTTCTAATAATTTTCGAAATTCGTATTTTATGTCAATGGTGAATATATGTTTTTAATTTTTTTTTTACTGTAACGTAGAACATCATGAAAACAAAAATTATCAAAAATTCGCAACTCTTTTTAGAATCGCTAAATTTTCAAAACACATTTTTTTAAACCATAATCCTTTCTCTATTGTTTTTAAATTTTGAACAATTTCATCTCAACGGCGAGTATTTTTTTTTATTTTCACGTTACTTACATTAAAGGAAACAGAAATTTTCAAAAATTTGTGACTTTTTTCAGAATTGGTGTGTTTTTAAAAACCAAACTGTTTTAGAAAGAATAATCTTTTCCCAATTGTTTTGAAGGTTTGTATTGTTTTACCTCAACGGTGAATATATTATTTCAATTTTCAAAAATTTGTGACTTTCTTCAGAATTGGCGTGTTTTCAAAAACCAAACTGATTTAGAAAGAATAATCTTTTCCCAATTGTTTTGAAGGTTTGTATTGTTTTATCTCAACGGTGAATATTTTTAAAATTTTTTACTGTAACTTACTCCACATTACGAAAATAAAAATTATCAAAAAATCGCAACCCTTTTTAGACTTTTGGCTTAATTTTCAAAACCCTAACATATTTTAAAATCGTAATCCTTTCCCTATTGTTTTTAAATTTTAAATCATTTTATCCTAACGGCAAGTATTTTTTTATTATATTTTTTTTTATTTTCAATAACTTTTGTAACTGAATTCTGGTAAACTCCAAATATCATTTGCATTTTTACATATATCTTTATGAAACTTGGTATGGTATTTTTATGGAATAAAGTGCGTCGCCATGTCTACTTTTAATAAAAATTCCACTTCCGGTTTACCCGGAAATGCGCATAACTTCTCTATTTCAAATGGAACATCCTGTGTATTTTTACATAATTTTATTCGTCTCTAGATTTTGAGTTCAGAGCTGTATCATAAATGACCTTTTGGTTATTAGTTTTTTGTTAAAATTCAATTTAAATTTGTTTTTTGATTAAATTTAATTTAAATTTACAATTACAATTTTGCAATTACAAATAAAATGTGGTACTCATGTGGAATGTATAATTAGTCCCTTAAGAAAATTATTTTTCTTGCGGTACTGGTAAAGATTTACTTTAGGGTAAATCGAGAAGGGAGCTGATTTTTTTTTTGTAAACGTAGTTTTTTTAGCCGAGTTCAAAAATATATGTCTTAACTTTAGGGAACGTAAGGTGAAGAAGTTGTGCCCCCTTAAAATTGATTATTGAAATACAATTCAATTACCTTGAATAAAATTCCTCCACTGCACTCAAGCGACGTTTTAGTTAAGACACGAATTTTAATCATCACTGCACTGCGTTTTACTTCAAACAATTCAACAATTTCGCTTTACGTTTAACGCCGGAAGGTAATCCGGACGCATCCACGCGTAACTGCACTTGTTTTAACCCGATTTTCACCGATGGAAGGAAACCGTTGGGCATCCGGACGCTGCACGACGGTTTCCAAGTCTTCATGAACACTTTCCGGACGATTTTAAGCTGGAAGGTAATCCAGAAACGCGATTTTACTAGAAGACTTAGCCGCGAACACAAGCACCAAAACGCCACGGCAGCGGTGCACCGCGTACTGAAGATTTTCGTGTCGGAGCACGTCCAAGGTCTCCCAATTCGAGTAACAAATGCGCGCGTCTTATTCGCTAAGTAAGTAGACATTAAGGGCGAGTTTTGAATGCACCAATAGGAACGTTTGCGACAATCGCACATTTTTTCTTGCATTTTTGCGAACCAGACGCCGAAAATTCACATTTAAAGGAGTGAAATTTTATACGTACTTACGAAGGTCGAATCGGATCGGTATAAAAAATCAAGTGACGCTGGTATACTCAGTGTTCCAATTAATATCCTTATCAATGAAATTTTAAACACGATATGTTTATGGACAAAACTTTTTTTACCGAAATTTGTGATTGAAATGAAAAATTCTTCAAGTAAAAGTGATGGAGAATTAAATTATATATAAAATGGTACTATTGGTATAATATCAGATATTACGATCATGTGATTATTTAATTGTTTTTGTCGCATCGCTCAGCAAATCGGTGTTTTTGCTAATTTTATTTTTTTGTGGGAAATTTGTGATTGAAATTAAAAACTCTTCAAGTAAAAGTAATGGAGAATTAAATTATATATAAAATGGTACTATTGGTATAATATCAGATATTATGATCATGTGATTATTGAATTGCTTTTGTCGCATCGCTCAGCAAATCGGTGCTTTTGATAATTTTATTTTTTTGTGGGAAATTTGTGATTGAAATTAAAAACTCTTCAAGTAAAAGTAATGGAGAATTAAATTATATATAAAATGGTTCTATTGGTATAATATCAAATTTTACGATCATGTGATTATTCAATTGTTTTTGTCGCATCGCTCAGCAAATTGGTGCTTTTGCTAATTTTTTTTTTTTTTGAAATTTGTGATCGAAATAAAAAATTCTTCATATAAAAGTGAGAGTGAAGTGAAGCTGTATTTAACCAGAAAATTATTATCCACAGGTATATGCCATCAAATAACCCAACCTTGGTCACCTACACAGTCAAGGGTGTCAAAATGATACTGCAAGACACAAGCTGCGGCCATAATCACTGCAAGATCCACCTGACGTCATTATCAAGAGACCTCAGCAGCGGTGCGTACCGGTGTGAAGTGTCCAGTGGCGCGCCGGCATTCAGACTGGCGTCAGGAACGCACCACATTACAGTTGCAGGTAAACGTAGACAACGCACGAGCAAAAAAAAATAAGCACATTGTATAAATTTAATGGAGGGTTAAATTTTAATGAAAAACAACACGATATTTTCCGAACGTAAATATACGGATTTTCATTAGTGAAAAAAAAAACAACTGAAAAAGGCCCATTAAATCCCCGGCACACCCTCGCGAACTTCACTGCGCACGAATGATAAGGGCGGAATCTAAAGCCGGAAAAGTGGCTTTCCATCCGTCGACTTTTTCCTTTCCGTGGCGGTAAATAGGAAAAAAAAAGAATCCCAGACTGGGAAAAGTGACATCCAAACAAGAAAAAACGTTATAATAAGGTTGAAATAGTTACTTTGTAGTAATCCTTTATTTAAAGAATTGAAAAATAGAACAAAATTTATTTTGTGAATTTATTAATTCCGTCAAAAACTCAATATCTATATTTGAAGAATAATATCATAGGATTCTATTAAAAAAAATCAAAGAACATTCTTTGATTATCTAATATCCAATTTTATTTTATAAATAAATACAGACTTCTTGTTCAATGTTAAACAGACTCTGCAACAGAGTTTAACTCTAATAAGTCGTTACACGATTGGCAACACTGTAAAATTTAACATTTTATTTCCCCAGAATTGAATTTCTCATCATGGGCAGCCATATTGAGTTAAAATTCCCCCGGATTTTAATTTCTTACCACTAAACTCCTCCAGATTGGCAACAAATTTGCGTGTGCTAGGATCTCAAGGTCACATCCGGAAGCACTGCCAGGTTAAAAATTTCCCGCCATTAAATTCACCCATTTTCCATCATCATCAATTTGAGGTGGACAATCTTTTAGATTTCAATATCCCATCACTTCATTTCCCCGGGATTTTTCAAAGTTGACAACACTTTTGCGCGTACAGTGCCATTTTCAAGATCACTTTGAACGCAGTTTTGAATTTTCTACCAATCATTTCCCGCAGTACTTTTTAAGGCTGGCAGACATTTTTGTGTCTTAAATCCCTCAGATTTTTTAGGTTGGTAACACTTTCGGTTTTGAGTATCCTGCAGTGAATTTGACAGTAGCAGCAATTATAAGTGGATATTCCTTAGATTTTAATTTCCCGCCAACTAAGGAAATTAGTAGGCAACACTTTTGCGCATACGGTGTCATTTTCGCGATCTCTTTGAACGCAGGTTTGAATTTTCCAATACTAAATATTTTTTTTAAGTGGCAGACATATTTGGGTTTTGATTCTCCCAGATTTTTAGGTTGGCAACACACTTTCAAATTTGAGTATCCTGCAATGAATTTGACAGTAGCGGCAATTTTAAGCAGACATTCTCTTAGATTTTAATTTCGCGCCGCTTAATTTCGCCAGATTTCCCCTTAATTGGCAACACTTTTGAGCATACAGTGCCATTTTCACGATATTTTTGAACGCAGGTTTGAATTTTCCACTACTAAATTCCCCATGCATTTTCTTTAAAGAGTGGCAAACATATTTGGGTCTTGATTCTCCCAGATTTTAAGTTGGCAATACACTTTCAAATTTGAGTATCCTGCAATGAATTTGACAGTAGCAATTTTAAGTAGACATTCTCTTAGTTTTTAATTTCCCGCCACTTAATTTCCCCAGACTTTCCCTTAGTTGCCAACACTTTTGCGCATACAGTGCCATTTTCGCGATATTTTTGAATGCAGGTTTGAATTTTCCACTACCAAATTCCCCCAGTATTTTTTTAAGAGTGGCAGATATTTTTGGGTTTTAATTCTCCCAGATTTTTAGGTTGGCAACACTTGAAAATTGTAGTATCCTGCAGTGAATTTGACAGTAGCATCAATTTTAAGTAGACATTCTCTTAAATTTTAATTTCCTGCCACTTAATATCCCCAGATTATCCTATAGTTGGCAACACTTTTGAGCGTACAGTGCCATACTCACAATCACAGGTTTGAATTTTCTAGTACTAATTTCTCGCAATAGTTTTTGAGAGTGGCGGGATATTTTTGAGTCTTAATTCCCCCAGATTTTGTTGGCAACACTTTAGAATTTTAGTATCCTGCAGTAAATTTGACAGTAGCAGCAATTTTGAGTAGACATTCTCTTAAATTTTAATTTCCTGCCACTTAATATCCCTAGATTTTCCTTTAGTTGGCAACACTTTTGAGCGTACAGTGCCATACTCACGATCACAGGTTTGAATTTTCTAGTACTAATTTCCTGCAGTAGTTTTTGAGGGTGGCGGGACATTGTTGGGTCTTAATTGACCCAGATTTTTTAGGTTGGCAACTCTTGAAAATTGTAGTATCCTGTAGTGAATTTGACAATAGCAGCAATTTTGAGTAGACATTCTCTTAAATTTTAATTTCCTGCCACTTAATATCCCCAGATTTTCCTATAGTTGGCAACACTTTTGAGCGTACAGTGCCATACTCACGATCACAGGTTTAAATTTTCTAGTATTAACTACCCGCAGTAGTTTTTGAGAGAGGATGAACATTTTTGGGTCTTAATTCTCCCAGATTTTTTAGGTTGGCAACACTTTAGAATTTTAGTATCCGGCAGTGAATTTGACAGTAGCAGCAATTTTAAGTAGAAATTCTCTTAAATTTTAATTTTCCGCCACTTAATTTCCCAAGATTTTTCTTAAGTTGGCAACACTTTTGCGCATAATTTTCACGATCACTTTGAACGCAGTTTTGAATTTTTTACTACTGAATTCCCCCAATATTTTTTAAAGGTGGCAGACATTTTTGGGTCTTAATTCTCCCAAATTTTTAAGGTTGGCAACGTTTTCGATTTTGGGTATCCTACAGTGAATTTGACACAAGCAGCAATTATAAGTGGACATTCTTGTAGATTTTCCCCAGATTTTCCAAGTAGTTTTTGAGGGTGGCGGAACATTTTTGGGTCTTAATTCCCCCAGATTTTTTAGGTTTGCAACACTTTTGAGTTCGAATTTGTTCTAATCAGCTGTATTGACAGTTAAATTTAAATTTTCATCACTAAATTCACCAAGAATTTTAGTATCCTGCAGTGAATTTGACAGTAGCAGCAATTTTGAGTAGACATTCTCTTAGAATTTTAATTTCCCTCCACTTATTTTCCCCAGATTCTCCTTTAGTTGGCAACACTTTTGCGCGTACAATGCCATTTTCACGATCACTCTAAACACAGATTTGAATTTTCTTCCACTAAATTTCCCCAGTATTTTCAGTATTTTTTAAGGATTGCAGACAGTTTTGGGTCTTAATTCCCCCAGTTTTTTTTAGGTTGGCAACACTTTTGAATTTGAGTATCTCGGAGTAAATTTGACAGTAGCAGCAATTTTGAGAAGACATTCTCTTAAATTTTAATTTTCCGCCACTTAATTTCCCCAGATTTTCCTTTAGTTGGCAACACTTTTGCGCGTGCAGTTCCATTTTCACGATCACTCTGAACACAGGTTTGAATTTTCTACTACTAAATTTCCCCAGTATTTTCAGTATTTTTTAAGGATTACAGATAGTTTTGGGTCTTAATTCCCCCAGTTTCTTTAGGTTGGCAACACTTTCGAATTTGAGTATCTCGGAGTAAATTTGACAGTAGCAGCAATTTTGAGAAGACATTCTCTTGAATTTTAATTTTCCGCCACTTATTTTCCCCAGATTTTCCTTTAGTTGGCAACACTTTTGAGCGTACAGTGCCATTTTCACGATCGCTTACTTATTTTTTCCTGATTTTTCCTTAGTTGGCAACACTTTTGCGCGTGTAGTGGCATTTTTCACTTCCGGGTTTTAAGATCATTTTCGGATGCACTTCCTGTTATTCCATAGGTTCGAAATTTCTACCACTAAATTCCCCCAGTTTTTTTTTAGAATGACAGATATTTTAGGGCATAATTCTTTTAGATTTTTCAGGTTTTGAGTACGAATTAAAATTTCTCGCCGTAAATTTTTTTCTAGATTTTGACCGTTTGCAACAGTTTTACGCATACAGTGTTGCCTTTTATGTAATTCCCTAGGTTCTAATTACCCGCTACTAAATTCTCCTGGAGTTTTAAGGGTGGCAAACATTTTGGGGCCCAGTTTCCCCAGACTTCTTAGGTTGGTAACAATTTTGAGTTCTAATTTGTTCTAATCACCTGTATTGACAGTTAAATTTAAATTTCCACCACTAAGATTTTTTACGATGACAGACATTTCTGGGCGAAATTCTCGCAGATTTTTTAGGTTGGCAATATCTATTAGTTCGCCGTAAAAAAATCACTAAACACTAAATTCTCCCGGATCTTAAGAGTGGCATCAATTTTGAATAGAACTAAGTTCCCCAAAATTATTTGGGATGTAAGAAATTTCGGGGAAACATTCTCGCAGATTTTTTAGGTTGGCAATACCTTTGAGTTCGTCGTAAAAATGTACTAGACTTTGCGGATACTAAATACTAAATTCTCCCAGTGGCAAACATTTTGAGGTCTTGGGTTGGTAACAATTTTGAGTTCGAATTTGTTCGAATCACCTGCAGTGACTGTGCAGTTTAACTAGAAATTCTCTTATCCACCACAAAATTCCCCAAGATTTTTTAAGATGACAGACATTTCTGGGCGAAATTCTCGCAGATTTTTTAGGTTGGCAATACCTATTAGTTCATCTTAAAAAAATCACTAGCCTTTGCGCATTCAATGTTGTCATTTCTGTAATTACTTAGACACTAAACACTAAATTCTTTCGGATCTTAAGAGTGGCAGCCATTTTTAGTAGAAATTAGCTTAGATTTAAATTTCCCACCACTAAATTCCCCCAGATTCTTTAGGATGTCAGAAATTTCGGGGCAAAATTCTCGCAGATTTTTTAGGTTGGTAATACCTTTGAGTTCGCCGTAAAAATGTACTAGACTTTGCGAATACAGCGTTGTCATTTCTGTAATTACCCAGACACTAAATACTAAATTTTCCCAGTGGCAAACATTTTGAGGTCTTGGGTTGGTAACAATTTTGAGTTCGAATTTGTTCGAATCACCTGCAGTGACTGCAGTTTGACTAGAAATTCTCTTATCCACCACAGCATAGACAAATATGTAAACAAAATTATACAATTGACATTTCGTGTGGCGTTTTGTCAGAGTTTGTTTATTCCGTTACCTAGGAATATCTTCACCGGTTTACAGCAGTCAGGAAAGTAAAACATTATTGGATGGTATTGGCAAAGGCTGATTTTCCATGCTGTAAATTGTCTAGTTTCGAATTATTAATACTTGATTCGTCTTGTGGGACAAAAACCCTTTTCTCAATCTATAAGACACACCCTTGCGCATATATTTGCAATTCATGTTAACCAATGCCGATTTCGGAACACATCGAATGGTCCATTCTGTCCTTATTCAAGAAGGCCGACACATAAAATTCGGAATCCGCGGTGAAACTTTAAACGCCCCGCATTTATAATTGAGTAGCCCTTCTGACGAATAATTGATTTACAGCGGTCCCGCGCGACGGCCCCAGGATCACCGGGATAGCCGACTCCTACAGCCTCGGGGACCCTTTAACAGCCCTCTGCGTCTCACCACCCGCCGATCCCGTACCTCAACTCACGTGGTACATTAATAATCAAGTGGTAAGTGTAAACTTTGAAAATATATCCGGTATCATAGAATATATAGTGCTGACAAGACCAATAGAATAGTGTAGTTTCATATTTTATTGGGTAGTTTTAGAACCCAGTTACATCGACGTAAATTAGAATGTTGAGTAACTTTCTGCTTATATTACATATAAAATTTAATTATGTAATTAAATTTGACTCCATTTTTATATAACTTAATTCCACAGATTTTATCATTATTTTATAAAATTGCTAGGCTAACAAGCTCGAACGAAAGGGTTCAAATTAATCTTTTAAATTGCTTCATTACGTCATGCAAGCACGTTTCTATTTAATATTGCAATAATATTATTTGTTATATGCATCTGATGTAATACTTTTTTAAGTCAAAAAATTTTCAAGAAATTGTGATTTGTTTACAAGGATTTATCTTAAAATCCAAGCTTGGAATATTTACAGTTTTGAAGAAATTATAATCCTGAATTATTTTGAGGAAATTTACTTAGTTTCAAGTCGATGTCAACTGTTAATTGTTGAAATTTCGATTTCAAAATTTTTTGAAAAATAAAAATCGTAAAAGTTAGCCGAAAATTTTTTTTTACCAAAAAATATAAATTAATTGAAACTCCGCAGCAACCAAAATTGGCGAAAAATCACTCTTTAGAGTTTAAAAAGTGAATTAAAAAAAACACTGATCAGTTTTACCAAAAAATTTAAATTAAATTAAACGCTCCAGCAACCAAAATTGACTAAAAGATCAATCTATGGCTATATTTTCGTATTAAACCTTCAAAAAATATAAATTAATTTAAACCACGCAGCAACCAAAATTGGCTAAAAAATTACTCTTTTGATTTAAAAAAAAAATACAGTTTAAAAATAAATCAAAAATCGAAATTAAGAAAAACACTGATCAGTTTTACCAAAAAAATTAAACTAAATTAAACGCTCCGGCAATCAAAATTGGCTTAAAGATCAATCCATGACTATATTTTTAAGGTTTTTGTATTAAACCTTGAAAATACGTTCAAAAAAATATAAAAACACAGCTTAAAAAATCAAAAATAATAGACAAAAATCAAAAAAACTTGACAAAAAATCGAAAATTTGCTGATAACTATCACTAATTCAGGAAAAAAATCTACAATATACGCCAATCAAAAATTTACTCATAAAAATCAACAATTAACGTAAAAAACTGAAATAAATTTCGACCAAAAATCGTTTTTTTTTTAAACGTAAACAAAAAAATCGAAAATTTCATCAAACAGATCCAACATTTTATCCAAAATCAAGAATATTAACGCCACAAATTCAAACATTTTGAACAGAATGGGCAAAAATACAGGTCTAAAATAAATGCATACCAAAAAATTAAAAATTTAAATGAAAGAAAAATAACCATTTTCGAAATTTTAAAACTTTCTGAAAAATAAAAATCGTAAAAGTTAGAAGAAAAAAAATTCCTTGAACAGTTTTACCAAAAAATATAAATTAATTTAAACCCCGCAGCAACCAAAATTGGCTAAAAAATCACTCTTTAGATTTTAAAAAAATTACAGAATTTAGAATAAATCAAAAATCGAATTTAAAAAAAAAACACTGATCAGTTTTACCAGAAAATGTAAATTAAATTAAACGATGCAGCAACCAAAATTTGCTGAAAGATCAATCTATGACATTTTTTTTAAGTTTTTGTATTAAACCTTGAAAATACGTTCTAAAAAATATAAAAAACACAGCTTGAAAAATCTAAAATAATGGACAAAAATCAAAAAAACTTGAAAATATTGGCAAAAAATCGAAAATTTGCTGATAACTATCAATAATTCAGGTAAAAAATCTACAATATACGCCAATCAAAAATTCACTTATAAAAAACTGAAATATATTTCGACCAAAATTCGATTTTTTTTTTTAAAACGTAAACAAAAATCGAAAATTTCGATTAGCCAAAAAAAAAGTATATTCAACAGTTTTACCAAAAAATATAAATTAATTAAAACCCCGCAGCAACCAAAATTGGCTAAAAAATTACTCTTTTGATTAAAAAAAATATTACAGTTTAAGAATAAATCAAAAATCGAATCTAAAAAAAAACCAAAAATTGAAAATTCATATAAGGAAAAATTATTTCTTTTTCCATTTTCACCCCCAAAATAACTTTTTACCTTAAAGTAGGTTTCCGACCATAAAAAAGGAAATATTAGTAACAACATTAAAAAATGGACGCAATAAAATCACTAATTCAAGTTAAAGAATTTAAAATGTATTGCAAAAAATAGAAATCTGAACCAAAAATCGAAAATTCGGGGCTTAAAATAAAAAAATGTCAAAATCCAAAATTTCGACTAAAATAAAGATAATTTAGGACAGAAGATCAAAAATGTAGACCAAAAAAGAAATCGAAAATACAGGTCAAAATTTTAAAAGATCAGCCAAAAGAAAAATAAAAAATCAACAATCGTAGCAAAAAAAATAGACCAAAAATCGAAAACTCTGGTATAGAAATTAAAAATGCAAACAAGAAATCGAAAACTTTAACTAACAAATCGAAAATTGTAGCCAAAATTAGGAATAAAGACCAAAATCAATATTCAAGAAAAAAAACATGCCAACTATCTAAAAGATGGACAAAAAAAATCTTCGTAAAAATAACAAATGCAGGCCTACAAAATTAAAATTCAAATAAACTAAAAATCATTTACCATTTTTAGCTTAAAACAAGCTTTCACTCGAAAATAAAAGTGCAATTTTGAAATGACCTTGGACTCTGTTCTCGGTTGAATATCTCAAAATCTTGTTACGGGATATTTTAATTTATTACAGAACTGTCAAAATTAATTGAATTTGAGTGAATTTGAAAAGTTTCAAGTGTGTGGCAATTATTTTACATTTTTTCCACTCGAAAATAAAAATGCAATTTTTGAATGACAATGGACTCTGTTCTTTGTTGATTATTTCAAAATCTAGTTGCGGTATATTTGATTTTTTTACAGAATTTTCAAAAATAATGAATTTTGAGTAAATTTGAAAAGTTCCAAGTCTGTGGCAATTGTTTTTACATTTTTTCTCACACTCTAAAATAAAAGTGCAATTTGGGAAAAAGCAAGGACTCGGTTCTCAGTTGTTTATTTCAAAATTTAGTCACAGAATATTCAATTTTTTTACGGAATTATCTGAATTCAAGAAGTTGTGACATTGTTTCAATTATTTTTCTATTTCTTTTTGGCGATTTGGAAAATTTTCGACCCCAGAATTGAACCGGGGGATGTTCAAGTGTGATTATTTCGAAATCTAGGGCGGGAATGTTCCTAAATTTTTGTAGAAAAATGAAGTACAATATATTCTTAAAGAATTTAAAAAGTTGTGACATTGTTTCAATTATTTTTTCTATTTTTTTTTGCGATTTGGAAAATTTTCGACCTCAGAATTGAACCGGGGGATGTTCAAGTGTGATTATTTCGAAAACTACGGTAGAAATATTTCCAAATTTTTGTGTAAAAATAAAGTACAATATATTTTAAGTGAAGTTATGTAGTTGTGACATAGTTTCAAATATTTTTTCTATTTTTTTTGCGATTTGGAATATATTCGACCTCAGGATTGAACCGGGGGATGTTCAAGTGTGATTATTTCGAAAACTACGGTAAAAATGTTTCCAAATTTTTGTAGAAAAATGAAGTACAATTTATTTTAAGTGAATTTAAGAAGTAGTGACTTTGTTTTAATTATTTTTTCTATTTTTTTTTTCACACTCTAAAATAAAAGTGCAATTTTGGAATGACAGTGGACTCTGTTCTCAGTTGATTATTTCAAAATTTAGTTACAGAATATTTAGATCTTTTACGGAATTATCTAAAATAATTAATTTTGACTGAATTTGGAAAGTTTCAAGTGTGTGGCAATTGTTTTTACATTTTTTTCTCACACTCTAAAATAAAAGTGCAATTCGTGAAAAAGCAAGGACTCTGTTCTCAGTTGATTCTTTCAAAATTTAGTCACAGAATGTTTTAATTTTTTACTGAATTGTCAAAAATAAGAAATTTTGAATAAATTTGGAGAAAGTTTCAAGTGTGTGACAATTGTTTTAAAAAAAAAATTCACACTCTAAAATAAAAGTGCAATTTTCGAATGACAGTGAACTCTATTTTCGGTTGATTATTTTAAAATCTAGATATGGGATATTTTGATTTTTTACAGAAAACTTTCTAAATACGAGATTATGGGAAAACGTCCAATTCTGTTTATAAAAGAATTTTAGAAGAAAAAAAATTGGAAGCAAATTTTTGAATTCCAATTTTCTTGAAAAATAGCCAAAACTCAAACATATACAAAATTTTAAATTTTAAAATCACAGAGTGGTACTCGATGGTTAAGTCGGATAAACGCTTCCAGATGTCTTCGATTTTATTTTATAATAATTTTGTATAAATGCCAATACTTGTAAATGTTTTGTGTTTTGTACATATCTCTTGGAGATTAGAAACGTAAGATTTATTTTTATTAAAAGAGAAATAGAAAAAGCAGTGGACGCAAACTACACTCTTATCCGGGCAATATTTCCTCCGTATCAAAGGAGGCGATAAGTACAAGAAGAATCACCAGGTGTGAATTTGTAGAATCCGGGAACGCAATTGTAATAATTTACGGTGTCGGATAAATCACGGCTGAATGAAATAATTGCGCCGATGGGGTAGGATGGGGGGCGGTTCCGGGGGAGTGGGATGTTTCAATTTATCGCCCCCTCCGGTTATTAATGGTGCCGCTCCCGAAAAGGAAAAAAAATGATGGGATTAAGACGCTCCCGTCGTCTACCAAAATATTAATGGTTTCCCTAGAAAGTGAAGGCTTATGCTTTTATTCCGGCTCTTGTTAATTTTAAAGTTATTACCCCGATTATTAATATAAATTATATTCTTAAATAAGTTCACAAAAAGGAATAACCGTAATACATAAATTATTTGATAATTTCTTCAAGAATGTAACAATCATGAATTACAAATATTTCTAAATTATAAGCTATTCAATACTGAACGTTTCTCTCATCACATGTTATTAAAAAAAAAAATTGCAGCAGAACTGAAGAAAACTTAAAATTACCCACCAAAATACTTACAAGGCGTAATTTAATATTCACCCCTTTAATACGGGCATTTACTTTGACGAGCAATGGATAATATTTGAATATAAATTTAAGTTACTTCACGTAAATTATGCACGCATTCGCAATTAACGGTGAAATGGATGGAATAATACATCTCCGCCCGGCGCATTCACCATTTATTCTCGCAGCGCGGAAACACGTTCGCGCCGTGTAAAAGGCTCCGCGGGTATTATTTGCCGCGACATTAGTCCGGATTGGATTCGTCCGGGATTACAAAGAAAGTGATGGATTTTATGAGATCCGGATGCCGGGGCGGCGCGCCCAATAAAATTAATAAAGCGCGCGCGCGCGCGGTTTTTAATTGTGTCGAGATAAGAGAATGAGAGAAAGGCGAGCATAGGAAATTATTGAAGTGTTGCCGCAGATAATAAGTTTGCGGGCGGTGATTAATTAACATGCGACGTATCGTTCTTGAAGATGAGATTGCGGCGGAGAGAATAACGATTTTTTTTTCATCCCCGTTGTTCGTGATGAGAATAGAAATTTTTTTGGATGACATCTTTACAACTCACATAATACACGTTATTATGCCAGTACAATCTTCTAATTGTATTTCCGACACAATACATTTTCTCGATGGTATAGTGGATGAAAGATTCAATGTATATTTTTTTTCTTTCGAATAAATTAAAAGTGTAATTTCATATTTATTTCGAAATATTTTGACAGATTAACAATGTATAACGTGTTTTTGCAATGACCCAATAAAATCTATTCAAACTTCACTGTAACAAAAATGGCAACACTCGAAAACAAATATTGAATACGTTTTTTTTTTCTTTCGAATAAATTAAAAGTGTAATTTCACATTTATTTCGAAATATTTTGACTTAACAATGTATAACGTGTTTTTACAATTCCCCAATAAAATCTGTTCAAACTTCACTGTGACAAGAATGGCAACACTTGAAAACAAATATTGAATACGAAATTTTTTTTTTCTTTCGAATAAATTAAAAGTGTAATTTCACATTTATTTCGAAGTATTTTGACAGATTAACAATGTATAACGGGTTTTTACAATTGATCAATAAAATCTATTTAAACTTCACTGTAACAAGAATTGCAACACTCGAAAACAAATATTGAATACGAAATTTTTTTTTTTTCAAATAAATTCAAAGTGTAATTTCACATTTATTTCAAAATATTTTGACAGATTAACAATATATAACGTGTTTTTACAATTGCCCAATAAAATCTATTGAAACTTCACTGTAACAAGAATGGTAACACTCAAAAACAAATATTGAATACGAAAAATGAACTTTTTTTTTCAAATTACTTTAAGAACTCATCAAACTCACATCAAACTTTAATGGATTAACCTTAGATAATGTATCTCCACAAATGTTAAGAAAAAATCTATGCAAACTTCACAGAAACCAAAATGGCCACTCTCGAAACAAATGTTGAAGAAGAAAAATTAACTTTATCCTCAAATTGCGTTAGGAATTCCATATTTATTTTGACAGATGTATCAAATTTTGATGGACTAACCGTAGATAATGTAACTTTGCAAATATTCCAAAAAAATCCATCCAAACTTTACAGAGAAAAAAATGGCTAATTTTGAAGACGAAAAATTAAATTTTTCCTCAAATTGCTCTAGGAATTCCATATTTATTTTGACAGATGTGTCAAATTTTGATAGACTTACCGAAGATAATTTGACTTTGCAAATATCCAAAAAAAATCCATCCAAACTTCACAGAGAAAAAAAATGGCTAATTTTGAAGACGAAAAATTAAATTTTTCCTCAAATTGCTCTAGGAATTCCATATTTATTTTGACAGATGTATCAAATTTTGATAGACTAACCGTAGATAATGTGACTTTGCAAATATTCCAAAAAAATCCATCCAAACTTCACAGAGAAAAAAATGGCTAATTTTGAAGACGAAAAATTAAATTTTTCCTCAAATTGCTCTAGGAATTCCATATTTATTTTGACAGATGTATCAAATTTTGATAGACTAACCGTAGATAATGTGACTTTGCAAATATTCCAAAAAAATCTATCCAAACTTCACAGAGAAAAAAAATGGCTAATTTTGAAGACGAAAAATTACATTTTTCCTCAAATTGTTCTAGGAATTCCATATTTATTTTGACAAATGTATCAAATTTTGATAGATTAACCGTAGATAATATGACTTTGCAAATATTCTAAGAAAATCCATCCAAACTTCACAGAGAAAAAAAATGGCTAATTTTGAAGACGAAAAATTAAATTTTTCCTCAAATTGCTCTCGGAATTCCATATTTATTTTGACAGATGTATCAAATTTTGATAGACTAACCGTAGATAATGTGACTTTGCAAATATTCCAAAAAAAAACCCTCCAAACTTCACAGAGAAAAAAAATGGCTAATTTTGAAGACGAAAAATTAAATTTTTCCTCAAATAGCTCTCGGAATTCCATATTTCTTTTGACAGATGTATCAAATTTTGATAGACTAACCGTAGATAATGTGACTTTGCAAATATTCAAAAAAAATCCATCCAAACTTCACAGAGAAAAAAAATGGCTAATTTTGAAGACGAAAAATTAAATTTTTCCTCAAATTGCTCTAGGAATTCCATATTTATTTCACAGATGTATCAAATTTTGATAGACTAACTGTAGATAATGTGACTTTGCAAATATCAAAAAAAAAAATCCATCCAAACTTCACAGAGAAAAAAAATGGCTAATTTTGAAGACGAAAAATTAAATTTTTCCTCAAATTGCTCTCGGAATTCCATATTCATTTTGACAGATGTATCAAATCTTGATAGACTAACCGTAAATAATGTGACTTTGCAAATATTCCAAAAAAATCCATCCAAACTTCACAGAGAAAAAAAATGGCTAATTTTGAAGACGAAAAATTAAATTTTTCCTCAAATTGCTCTAGGAATTCCATATTTATTTTGACAGATGTATCAAATTTTGATAGACTAACCGTAGATAATGTGACTTTGCAAATATTCTAAAAATATCCATCCAAACTTCACAGAGAAAAAAAAATGGCTAATTTTGAAGACGAAAAATTAACCTTTTCCTTAAATTATTCTAGGAATTCCATATTTATTTTGACAGATGTATAAAATTTAGACATATTAATCTTAGATAATGTGTCTTTGCAAATGTTCAAAAAAATCCATCCAAACTTCACAGAAAAAAAAATGGCTAATTTTTAAGGCGAAAAATTAACTTTTTTCTTAAATTGTTCTAGGAATTCCATATTTATTTCGACAGATGTATCAAATTTTGGGAGAATAACCATAGTAATGTGTATTTCCAAATGTTCAAAAAAATTATCCAAACTTCACACAAACAAAAATGGCTACACTCGAAAGCAAATTTTGTTGACGAAAAATTAACCTTTTCCTTAAATTGTTCTAGGAATTTCATATTTATTTTGACAGATCAGTAGCGGCTCATAGAACATGTTGATGGTAGAGCCACTTATACAATATAATATAATATAATTTTTTTAAATTTTCACTCGAGTGGTACACAATTCGAATACTTAAATTTTCAAAATTTCACAACTCGCGAAATAATCGGTGGGTTTTTAAATACTCCATTTAGTTTGATAAAATAGTGATTTGCAAATCTAGTTAAATTTTTGTAGAATTTATTTAATGCGTTTTATATTTTTTTAAATTTTTTGCTCGAGTATTATACAATTCGAAAACTAAAATTTTCAAAAATTCACAACTCGCGAAATAATCGGTGGAATTTCAAATACTTTATTTAGTTTGATAAAACGGTGATTTGCAAATCCAATTAAATTTTTGTAGAATTTAGTCAAAACTTGTTATATATTTTTTATAATTTTTTGCTCGAGTATTACACAATTGAAATATTAAAATTTTCAAAAATTCACAACTCTCGAAATAATTGGTGGATTTTTAAAAACTGCACTTAGTTTGATAAAACTATGATTTGCAAAACCAATTTAATTTTTGTAGAATTTAGTCGACACATTTTATATATTTATTATAAAACTCCAAATTATACTTTAAATTCAAAAACTCACTTTACTCGAAAACCTACGAGATTTTATGTTTCGCCCAAAATAATATTATATGGATATGAATACATCCAACCATTATCTCAATTTAGAATCAATCGACACCCATAAGAACGTTACGCTTGAGATTCCATCGATTAGGACATTTTAAAGCCACAGTGGCGTGCTCTGGTTAAGTTGGAATGTGTCCGTGAAGGAATTAAGTTTATGCTAACAGGGGTGGGCAGGAGGAGCATTCGGCGGCGGATTACCATAAATCTTTTACGGCCACTCATCCACTGAAATCTTCTCCCCCGAGACATCTGACACGGCGACGACCCCCGGCCCGCCCGCCCTTCCTAATTTAATTACGCTCCCTTTAATACCGCAAAGATTACACCTGCGAAAAAATAATCAGAAAACGGCTCAGCCGGTATAACGGCGGGATTTAATTTAAAAAAGAAAATCGCGAACTGAGAAGAATTCTGGATAAGCTAATGAAAACAGGCAAATCTTATTACCATTTAAAACACTTTAATTTCTCTACTGTTTAACATATAAAATATCATAATCAAAACGTGCGTTTAAGACCTCAGAAATGTTTAAAAATCCAAAGCGCGCTATTTTTTGACTTTCGACGAGAAAAAGTAGGATTTTTTTACTGCAATATAAACAAATTTTAAGCTTCATAACTCCCTTGAAATATACTGTAACAAAGTTATTTTATAGGACAATGTTTCATTCATTCAATTTATTGCAAATAAATAAATTAAAGACAACGTCGCTTGTTGCGGAAGCATGAAATACATTTTAATTTTTAAATTTCAAATTAATTGATTGTAAACTGAAAAAAGACATATTTTCCAATCGTTTGCAATTAAAGCATAATTTTATCTAGGAGAACAAGTGCATACTTTTAATTTGATAACAATCACCCCTACAGGGTATTACAGTGATATCCTAAGAGACATTGTCATTTTTTTTCGTTGTGGATTTGACAATTTAAAATTAATAATTTAAAAAAATCGCCATTCGCAAGAAAAATGTTGGATTTTTAAAAACCAAAATTATTTTGAAAGAATCATGTTTCCTAAACTTAATAAAGTTTTTGTAAAATTTTACCTGCACGATTTATATTTATTTCAATTTTTTTCGTCGAAGATCCGACAATTCAAAATTAAGAATTTAAAAAAAATCGCAACTCGCAAAAAAATGTTGGATTTCTAAAAAACAAAATTATTTTGAAATAATGATGTTTCCTAAACTTAACAAAGTTTTTGCAAAATTTTACCTGCACGATTTATATTTATTTCATTTTTTTTTCGTTGTAGTGTCGACAATTTTAAATTTATAATTTAAAAAAATCGCAATAGCAAGAAAAATGCTGGATTTTTAAAAACCAAAATTATTTTGAAGGAATGATGTTTCGTAAACTTAATAAAGTTTTTGTAAAATTTTACCTGCACGATTTATATTTATTTCAATTTTTTTCGTTGTAAAATTTATAAAAATTCGCAAATTGCAAGAAAATTGTTGGATTTTTAAAAACCAAAAGTATTTTGAAAAAATGATGATTCCTAAACTTAATAAAATTTTTATAAAATTTTACCTGCACGATTTATATTTTTTTTTTCAATTTTTTTCGTTGTGAAATTTATAAAAATTCGCAACTCGCAAGAAAATTGTTGGATTTTTAAAAACCAAAATTATTTTGAAAGAATGATGTTTCCTAAACTTAATAAAGTATTTGTAAAATTTTACCCACACGATTTATATTTTTCTCAATTTTTTTCGTTGTAAAATTTATAAACACTCACAACTCGCAAGAAAATTGTTGTCTTTTTAAAAACCAAAATTATTTTGAAAGAATGATGTTTCCTAAACTTAATAAAGTTTTTGCAAAATTTTACCTGCACGATTTGTATTTTTTTCATTTTTTTTCGTTGTAAAATTTATAAACATTCGCAACTCGCAAGAAAATTGTTGGCTTTTGAAAAACCAAAATTATTTTGAAAAAATGATGTTTCCTCAACTTAATAAACTCTTTGTAAAGTTTTATCTGCACGATTTTAATTTATTTCATTTTTTTTTTCGTTGTAAAATTTATAAAAATTCGCAACTCGCAAGAAAATTGTAGGATTTTTAAAAACCAAAATTATTTTGAAAGAATGATGTTTCCTAAACTTAATAAAGTTTTTGCAAAATTTTACCCACACGATTTATATTTTTCTCAATTTTTTTCGTTGTAAAATTTATAAACATTCGCAACTCGCAAGAAAATTGTTGGCTTTTTAAAAACCAAAATTATTTTGAAAGAATGATGTTTCCTAAACTTAATAAAGTTTTTGTAAAATTTTACCCACACGATTTATATTTTTCTCAATTTTTTTCGTTGTAAAATTTATAAACATTCGCAACTCGCAAGAAAATTGTTGGCTTTTTAAAAACCAAAATTATTTTGAAAGAATGATGTTTCCTAAACTTAATAAAGTTTTTGCAAAATTTTACCTGCACGATTTGTATTTTTTTCAATATTTTTCGTTGTGAAATTTATAAAAATTCGCAACTCGCAAGAAAAGTGTTGGATTTTTAAAAACCAAACTTATTTATAAAGAATGATGTTTCCTAAACTTAATAAAGTTTTTGCAAAATTTTACCTGCATGATTTGTATTTTTTCAATTTTTTTCGTTGTAAAATTTATAAACATTCGCAACTCGCAAGAAAATTGTTGGCTTTTTAAAAACCAAAATTATTTTGAAAGAATGATGTTTCCTAAACTTAATAAAGTTTTTGCAAAATTTTACCTGCACGATTTGTATTTTTTTCAATATTTTTCGTTGTGAAATTTATAAAAATTCGCAACTCGCAAGAAAAGTGTTGGATTTTTAAAAACCAAACTTATTTTTAAAGAATGATGTTTCCTAAACTTAATAAAGTTTTTGCAAAATTTTACCTGCACGATTTGTATTTTTTTCAATTTTTTTCGTTGTAAAATTTATAAAAATTCGCAACTCGCAAGAAAATTGTTGGATTTTTAAAAAGCAAAATTATTTTGAAAGAATAATGTTTCCTAAACTTTATAAAGTTTTTGTAAAATTTTACCTGCACGATTTATATTTTTTTCAATTTTTTTCGTTGTAAAATTTATAAAAATTCGCAACTCGCAAGAAAATTGTTGGATTTTTAAAAAGCAAAATTATTTTGAAAGAATAATGTTTCCCAAACTTTATAAAGTTTTTGTAAAATTTTACCTGCACGATTTATATTTTTTTCAATTTTTTTCGTTGTAAAATTTATAAAAATTCGCAACTCACAAGAAAATTGTTTGATTTTTAGAAACCAAAATTATTTTGAAAGAATGATGTTTCCTGAATTTAATAAAGTTTTTGTAAAATTTTACCTGCACGATTTATATTTATTTCAATTTTTTTCGTTGAAGATTCGAAAATTTATAATTTATAATTTAAAAAAATCGCCAATCGCAAGAAAAATGTTGGATTTTGAAAAACCAAAATTATTTTGAAAGATTGATGTTTCCTAAACCTAATAAAGTTTTTGTAAAACTTTACTTGCACAATTTATATTTATTTCAATTTTTTTCGTCGAAGATCCGACAATTTAAAATTAAGAATTTTAAAAAAATCGCAACTCACAAGAAAATTGTTGGATTTTTAAAAACCAAAATTATTTTGAAAGAATGATGTTTCCTAAACTTAATTAAGTTTTTGTAAAATTTTACCCGCACGATTTATATTTTTTTCAATTTTTTTCGTTGTAAAATTTATAAAAATTCGCAACTCACAAGAAAATTGTTTGATTTTTAGAAACCAAAATTATTTTGAAAGAATGATGCTTCCTAAACTTAATAAAGTTGTTGTAAAGTTTTACCTACACGATTTATATTTTTTTCAATTTTTTTCGTTGTAAAATTTATAAAAATTCGCAACTCGCAAGAAAATTGTTGGCTTTTTAAAAACCAAAATTATTTTGAAAGAATGATGTTTCCTAAACTTAATAAAGTTTTTGCAAAATTTTACCTGCACGATTTGTATTTTTTTCAATATTTTTCGTTGTGAAATTTATAAAAATTCGCAACTCGCAAGAAAAGTGTTGGATTTTTAAAAACCAAACTTATTTTTAAAGAATGATGTTTCCTAAACTTAATAAAGTTTTTGCAAAATTTTACCTGCACGATTTGTATTTTTTTCAATTTTTTTCGTTGTAAAATTTATAAAAATTCGCAACTCGCAAGAAAATTGTTGGATTTTTAAAAAGCAAAATTATTTTGAAAGAATAATGTTTCCTAAACTTTATAAAGTTTTTGTAAAATTTTACCTGCACGATTTATATTTTTTTCAATTTTTTTCGTTGTAAAATTTATAAAAATTCGCAACTCGCAAGAAAATTGTTGGATTTTTAAAAAGCAAAATTATTTTGAAAGAATAATGTTTCCTAAACTTTATAAAGTTTTTGTAAAATTTTACCTGCACGATTTGTATTTTTTTCAATTTTTTTCGTTGTAAAATTTATAAAAATTCGCAACTCGCAAGAAAATTGTTGGATTTTTAAAAAGCAAAATTATTTTGAAAGAATAATGTTTCCCAAACTTTATAAAGTTTTTGTAAAATTTTACCTGCACGATTTATATTTATTTCAATTTTTTTCGTTGAAGATTCGAAAATTTATAATTTATAATTTAAAAAAATCGCCAATCGCAAGAAAAATGTTGGATTTTGAAAAACCAAAATTATTTTGAAAGATTGATGTTTCCTAAACCTAATAAAGTTTTTGTAAAACTTTACTTGCACAATTTATATTTATTTCAATTTTTTTCGTCGAAGATCCGACAATTTAAAATTAAGAATTTTAAAAAAATCGCAACTCACAAGAAAATTGTTGGATTTTTAAAAACCAAAATTATTTTGAAAGAATGATGTTTCCTAAACTTAATAAAGTTTTTGTAAAATTTTGCCTGCACGATTTATATTTTTTTCAATTTTTTTTTGTTGTAAAATTTATAAAAATTCGCAACTCGCAAGAAAATTGTTGGATTTTTAAAAACCAAAATTATTTTGAATGATTTATGTTTCCTGAACTTAATAAAGTTTTTGTAAAATTTTAGCTGCACGATTTATATTTTTTTCAATTTTTTTTGTTGTAATATTTATAAAATTTCGCAACTCGCAAGAAAAATGTTGGATTTTTAAAAACCAAAATTATTTTGAAAGAATGATGTTTCCTAAACTTAATTAAGTTTTTGTAAAATTTTACCCGCACGATTTATATTTTTTTCAATTTTTTTCGTTGTAAAATTTATAAAAATTCGCAACTCACAAGAAAATTGTTTGATTTTTAGAAACCAAAATTATTTTGAAAGAATGATGCTTCCTAAACTTAATAAAGTTGTTGTAAAGTTTTACCTACACGATTTATATTTTTTTCAATTTTTTTCGTTGTAAGATTCATAAAAATTCGCAACTCGCAAGAAAATTGTTGAATTTTTAAAAACAAAAAATATTTTGAAAGAATGATGTTTTCTAAACGTATTCAAGTTTTTGTAAAATTTTAACTGCAAGATTTATATTTATTTCAATTTTTTTCGTTGAAAAATTTATAAAAATTCGCAACTCGCAAGAAAATTGTTGGATTTTTAAAAACCAAAATTATTTTGAAAGAATGATGTTTCCTAAACTTAATAAAGTTTTTGTAAAATTTTACCTGCACGATTTATTTTTTTTTCAATTTGTTTCGTTGTAAAATTTATAAAAATTCGCAACTCGCAAGAAAATTGTTGGATTTTTATAAACCAAAATTATTTTGAAAGAATGATGCTTCCTAAACTTAATAAAGTTGTTGTAAAATTTTACTTGCACGATTTATATTTATTTCAATTTTTTACGTTGTGAATTCAACAATTTAAAATTTATAATTTAAAAAAATCTCCATTGATGTTTCCTAAACTTAATAAAATTTTTGTAAAATTTTGCCTGCACGATTTATTTTTATTTGAAATTTTTTCGTAGTAGAGTCGACAATTTAAAAAAATCGCAACTCGCAAGAAAAATGCAGAATTTTTAAAAATCAAAATTATGTTGAAAGAATGATGTTTCCTAAACTTAATAAAGTTTTTGTAAAATTTTACCTGCACGATTTATATTTATTTGAATATTTTTTTCGTTGTCGAGTCGACAATTTAAAATTTATAATTTAAAAAAATCGCAACTCGCAAGAAAATTGTTGGATCTTTAAAAACCAAAATTATTTTGAAAGAATGATGTTTCCTAAACTTAATAAAGTTTTTGTAAAATTTTACCTGCACGATTTATATTTTTTTTCAATTTTTTTCGTTGGAAAATTTATAAAAATTCGCAACTCGCAAGTAAATTGTTGGATTTTTAAAAACCAAAATTATTTTGAAAGAATGATGCTTCCTAAACTTAATAAAATTTTTGTAAAATTTTACCTGCACGATTTATATTTTTTTCGTTGAAGATTCAACAATTTAAAATTTAGAATTTAAAAAAATCGCAACTCGCAAGAAAATTGTTGGATCTTTAAAAACCAAAATTATTTTGAAAGAATGATGTTTCCTAAACTTAATAAAGTTTTTGTAAAATTTTACCTGCACGATTTATATTTATTTCAATTTTTTACGTTGTAGATTCGACAATTCAAAATTAGGAATTTAAAAAAAATCGCAACTCGCAAGAAAATTGTTGGATTTTTAAAAACCAAATTTATTTTGAAAGAATGATGTTTCCTAAACTTAATAAAGTTTTTGTAAAATTTTACCTGCACGATTTATATTTATTTCAATTTTTTTCGTTGGAGAGTCGACAATTTGAAATTCAGAATTTAAAAAATTCGCAACTCGCAAGAAAAATGTTGGATTTTGAAAAACCAAAATTATTTTGAAAAAATGATGTTTACTAAACTAAATGACATTTTTGTAAACTTTTACCTGCACCCATTATTTTATTATGATGTAATTTTAAGCTGTTAAAGTGGACGAATTAAGAAGTCACATTAAAATTCCAAACAAGCCCCTCTGGCAATTAGTCCAGCTGTAGATGCGTCAATGATTTTGTACTATCTTTGTTCCATCCTTGATTTCCAGGCGAGGCCGGAGTCCGTGAAGGAGGAAACAAAGTCGCCTCCGGACGAGCACGGCCTCTCTTCCCGTTCTTCGTCGCTGCGTTTGTCCAAGATCGAACGAAAACACCTCCAAGGCAGCATAATACATCTGCGCTGCGAGGCGAACCTGCCGAGAATTCCCGTGCAGCCCCTCAGCGTCGGCCAGACTATTATTGTTAGGACCAGGCCCCAACAAGTAAGTTTACTTAAAAGGAAATTACACGCAAACTTCGCTTTTATTTTAAAATAAAAGGCGCTCTTATTTATTCGCTCGGGGTGCGGTTGTGTTTTTAAAGTTTTGTTCGATGTGTTACTTATTAGTTTTCTGAACTACACCGCTCCATATTATATATAGTGAAATAGTATATTGTAAATAGCAAACTTCGCGTAAGTGAAAGAAATTCCGTACGAGCAGCATAACGACAAGTAAAGCAGTTTTACGCGCGCGTACTTGCGTTACAACTCGCGTTACGTACTATACTTTACCTACGACCTTACATGTATTCGCCTAAATTAAAGGCATATTGAAACTGAATCTTGTCAGGGTGGAGTTCGAATTTTCAAGGCTTTACTTAATTACTATAGTCCATTCACGTCAGCAAGAGGCTGCAATTCACATTTAATTTGCTGCAAGTAATTGAACATCTAATAGTATAACGAGAAAATTTCGGCTGCGTGACACGCGCTTCACATGCGTTTGCACTGACCAATCAGCGAACATCATGCGAAAATCACGCAAACCCATTATACCACCGATTCGGTGCGCCAAGTATAGTAATCTACGATATCTTCCATCCAAAAGCAAATAAACGTCGACATCAATAATTTGTATCAACAAGCATTTATTCGTAACTACAAAAACTTACTCAACATCACGGTATTATCTTTGGCTCTCGAATGAAATTTCTAAACCTATTTTGAAACACCGCACTGCGCGTTTATACTCCATCTTGCTACTTAAATATTCCACAAACTAATTCCGAATTACTTCAAATGAGCATGTTGCTTTACTAATATAATGCATAATTCGATCTCTCTCGAGACTCCCATATTCAACTTTAACAGACGCTAATTTCATTCCGGTCCACAGTTTCGCGATAAAGTTTGCATTAACTTCAATACCTCAACTACATCTTCCCTCTATCACTGTGTTATTAGAAAGTTCGTATTTACTTTAAAAACCCTCGCCACGTTTACAGCTGCTCGTTCAAACTTATATTCGAGCATCAAACTTCCATGTTTTTATTAACGTCAGTAATTAATTGATACAAGTTTGGGATACCTAAACTAAATCAAATGGAAACTATAATTTACACTTTAAAAACTCGAAAATGAAAAAAATCGCAAAAAATCAACTTTCTTAATAATCATCGTGGACCCTCATGTAATATCTTTTTCTTCAACAGAAGAATGAGATAAATCAATTGAAGTTAAAAAAATTTCATCCAGAAAAAATTGCAAAAAAGTTAGCAAGTCACCATGAACTTTATAGAGAATTTTGAAAAAAGTAGTTTTTTCAGACTTTGAACGGCCGTAGCGGCTAAACGAAGAATCCAATTTGAACGCGGATTTCAAATCCGTGTTCCTTGTGTGTCGATTAGTCGGATTTGATTAAAATTGGCGATTCAAAATTTTTGACGAAAAACTGAAAAATCATCCAAGGGTCCTCCCTTCTTCCTTTTTCCCAAAAATTTGCTTTGAAATAATTTCCTAAAGAAACCACTGGTTCAATTCGGGGTATACGTCACTTTAAAGATCTCATCAAAACCCATCAAAAAATGTACAATCGCATGAACAAATGTCAATGTAAAGCCCGTGACATGTCAGCAACGACAACTCGAAAATGGAAAAAATAAAAAAAAATCAACTTTCTTAATAATCATCGTAGACCCTCATGTAATACCTATTTCTTCATCAGAAAAACAAGATAAAACGATTGGAGTTAAAAAAATTCATCCAGAAAAAATTGCAAAAAAGTTAGCAAGTTACCATGAATTTTGAAAAATTCAGCAAAAATGTTAAAAAATTTTAGAAAAAAATCTTGATGGTCGGTCATCATGTAACTTTTTTCGGAATGACGGTATAATAAGGATTTTTTCTGATATTCTTCGGACTTATCTATATTTTCTATAATTAGTACGAAAACAGTAAAAAAATATTTTGCAGAGATGATGTAAATTAAAAAAAAAATGCCGAAATAAAATTATGCAAAAATAAGAAACAACTAGAAGGGGTTATTCTTCCGAAAGCATTAATTGTTGTGTTTCAAAAAATTTGATTTGAGCCGTGGAAGCGTTGAGTGAAAAAGTATGAATTTCCCGAAAAAATTAATTATGTAAAAAAAATAAAAATAACTAAGAATGTTATATAGTTTCAAAATCAGTTCAGGTTTTTGAAGATACAACAAATTTTAATTGAGTTAAGAATGTTGAAATGTTTCTTATTTGGCCTGTGAAAGACAAAAGAATCGGAAGAACATAAAATGCCGAAATAAAATTATGCAAAAATTAAAAATAAAACTGCAAACTAGAAACTTTTCAGTTTAGTTTTCAATTTTTCCATAATTTATTTCGGCATTTCATATTATTTTAGATCCTTTTTTCTTCCACAGCTCAAATCAAAAATTTTGAATATTTATAACTTACTTGAAAATTGGAGTATTTTCAAAAACCAAATTATTTTCTAAACACTAAAAACTTCTCAGTTTTATTTTTTATCTTTTGCATAATTTTATTTCGGCGTTTCATTTTTTTTTAGATTATTTCTTCTTCAAGAACTCAAATCAAAATTTTTGAACACTCATAACTTACTTGAAAATTGGAGTTTTTTCAAAAACCATTTTTTTTTAAAGAATAGAACCATCTCTGTCAAATTTTTTATTTTTGTATAATTTTATGTTAGTATTTCATATTCTTTTAGATTTTTTTTTTCTTTCACACCTCAAATAAATTTTTTTGAACATTCATGATTTATTTAAAAATTGAAGTATTTTCAAAAACCGAATTGTTTTCTTAAGAATAGAACTATCTGAGTTTTATTTTTATATATGAAACATCTTTATTGACAGACATAATTTTTTTTACATTAATTTTTACATACACTTACACTGTCAAGGGCTATCGATTTTATTTTTTTTTGCATTTTTTTCGGCGTTTCATATTCTTTTCGATTTTTTTCTTCCACAACTCAAATCAAAATTTTTGAACATTTATAACTTAATTGAAAATTAGCGAATTAAAAAAAAATTCTTAATAGAGCCTTTTTTATTTTTTATTTTTTAATAATCTCATTTATTTGGGCATTTCATATTTTTTTGGATTCAGTTTTCTTCCACAACTCAAATCAACATTTTTGAACATTCATAACTTACTTGAAAATTGGAGTTTTTTCAAAACCGTTTTTTTTTTTCTCTCTCTCTAAAGAATAGAACCGTCTCAGTTTTATTTTAAATTTTCGCATAATTTTATGTCGGTATTTCATATTTATTTAGATTATTTTTTCTTTCACACCTCAAATCAAAATTTTTGAACATTCATGACTTATTTGTAAATTGAATTAGTTTCAAAAACCGAATTGTTTTCTAAAGAATAGAACCGTCTCAGTTTTATTTTTAATTTTTGCATAATTTTCTTTTCGGTGTTTCATATTCTTTTAGATTCTTTTTTCTTCCGCAACTCAAATCAAAATTTTTGAACATTTATAACTTAATTAAAAATTGAAGTGTTTTCAAAAACATTTTTTTTTCTAAAGAACATAACCTTCTCAGTTTCATTTTTAATTTTTTAATAATTCCATTTGGGCATTTAATATTTTTTTGGGTTTAGTTTTCTTCCACAACTCAAATCAACATTTTTGAACATTCATAAGTTACTTGAAAATTGGAGTTTTTTCAAAAACCGTTTTCTTTCTCTAAAGAATAGAACCGTCTCAGTTTTATTTTTCATTTTTGCATAATTTTTCTTTTCGGCGTTTCGTATTCTTTTAGATTCTTTTTTCTTCCACAACTCAAATCAACATTTTTGAACATTTATAACTTAATTGAAAATTGGAGAATTAAAAAAAAATTCTTAATAGAACCTTCCAGTTTTATTTTTAATTTTTTAATAATCCCATTTGGGCATTTAATATTTTTTTGGATTCAGTTTTCTTCCACAACTCAAATCAACATTTTTGAACATTCTTAAGTAACTTGAAAATTGGAGTTTTTTCAAAACCGTTTTGTTTTTCTCTAAAGAATAGAACCGTCTCAGTTTTATTTTTAATTTTTGCATAATTTTTTTTTTTCAGCGTTTCATATTCTTTTAGAATTTTTTTTCTTCCACAACTCAACTCAAAATTTTTAAACATTTATAACTTAATTGAAAATTGGAGTATTAAAAAAAATTCTTAATAGAACCTTCTCAGTTTAATTTTTAATTTTTTAATAATTCCATTCAATATTTTTTTGGATTCAGTTTTCTTCCACAACTCAAATCAAAATTTTTGAACTTTCATGACTTATTTGAAAATTGGAGTTTTTTCAAAAACCGTTTTTTTTTCTCTAAACAATAGAACCGTTTTCGTTTTATTTTGAATTTTTGCATAATTTTATGTCGGTATTTCATATTCTTTTAGATTCTTTTTTTTTCACACCTTGAATCAAAATTTTTAACATTCATGACTTATTTGAAAATTGAAGTATTTGCAAAAACCGAATTTTTTCCTAAAGAATAGAACTGTCTCAGTTTTATTTTTAATTTTTGCATAATTTGCAAACAACTCAATTCTAAATTTTTGAACATTAATAATAACTTAATTGAAAATTGCAGTATTTTCAAAAACATTTTTTTTTCTAAAGAACAGAACCTTCTCAGTTTTATTTTTAATTTTTTATTAATTTTATCAGGGCATTTAATTTTTTTTTTATTCAGTTCTCTTCCTCAATTCAAATCAAAATTTTTGAACGTTCATAACTTACTTGAAAATTGGAGTTTTTTCAAAACCGTTGTTTCTTTCTTTAAATAATAGGACCGTCTCAGTTTTATTTTTAATTTTTGCATAATTTTTTCTCGGCGTTTCATATTCTTTTAGATTTTTTTTCTTCCACAACTCAAATCAAAATTTTTGAACATTTATAACTTAATTGAAAATTGGAGTATTTTAAAAAACTTTTTTTTTTGTAAAGACCAGAATTTTCTCAGTTTTATTCATAATTTTTTAATAATTTTGTTTGGCCATTGAATTTTTTTTTGGATTCAGTTTTCTTCCACAACTCAAATCAACATTTTTAAACATTTATAACTTACTTGAAATTTGGAGTATTTTCAAAAACCAAATAGATTTCTAAAGAATAGAACCGTTTTAGTTTTATTTTTGCATAACTAACTTTGCTTTTTGAAAATATGTTCATTTTTGGGTGTTTGGGTGAATTTTTGAAAATTAACGTTTTAAATTGTCGAACACGATAAAACTAGAATTTCTCAAAAATTTTAGTATACTCACAAAACATCTACCTTTAGAATTAACTTCAATTTTTGAAAATGTAGCAATCTTTAAGTAAGTTATGAATTTTTGAAAATTAATGTTTTAAGTTATTGAATTATTAAACAAAACAAAAATCTAAAGTAAAATAAATACTGATATGATAAGAGTTGCTTGAATATTTTAGCATATTGGCAGAACATCCACTTTTAAAACTAACCTCAATTTTTGAAAATGTGTCACACTTTCCGTGAGTTATGAATTTTTGAAAATTAATGTTTTAAGTTGTTGAACAATTAAACAAAACAAAAATCGAAAATAAAATAAATGCTGCTATGATGAGAGTTGCTTAAATATTTTAGCGTATTCGCAGAACATCCACCTTTAAAACTAACCTCAATTTTTGAAAATACGTCACACTTTCCGTGAGTTATGAAATTTTGAAAATTAATGTTTTAAGTTGTTGAACAATTAACCAAAAGAAAAATCGAAAGTAAAATAAATACTGATACGATAAGAGTTTAAATATTTTAGAATATTCGCAGAACGTCTATCTTTAAAAATAACCTTAATTTTTGAAAATGTGCCACACTTTCCGTAAGTTGTGAATTTTTGAAAATTAATGTTTTAGGTTGTCGAACACTTAAACAAAACAAAAATCGAAAGTAAAAAAAATACTGATATGATAAGAGTTCCTGAAATATTTTAGCATATTCACAGAACGTCCACCTTTAAAACTTACCTCAATTTTTGAAAATGTGACACACTTTCCGCGAGTTATGAATTTTTGAAAATTAATGTTTTAAGTTGTTGAACACTTAAACAAAACAAAAATCGAAACGAAAATAAATACTGATATGATAAGAGTTTCCCAAATATTTTAGCATATTCGCAGAACACCTACCTTTAAAACTAACCTCAATTTTTTTAAAGGTGTCGCATTGTGCGAAAGATATGAATTTCAGAAAATTCATGTTTTACGTTTCAGCGTTTTCTAGCGGATTTTTGCTGACGTGGTAATACTGCTTATAGCGGCAAGGAAATTTTCGTTTTTTTTTTAATGCAGATCCTGTTTGTGGCAAGTGTAACGCCCACTTCCCAATTTTTTATTTTTTTATCGAAAGCTCGAAATGAATGCGGAAGGCACGCGAATCACAATTCGAATAAACTCTTCAACAACAAAAGCCTGTTGTTCTCGCGACCAAACCGTGGTTTACAATAAAAATGGCATGAATACGACCATCATATGATATAATCTCCACTACGCTATCAACACCATAGCCATAGTTAGACGCTTTCAAAATCAGGCAAGGTATTCTGCCCCACCCTGTATACCACAGTTTCATTTATGCTCTCGATAACATTGTTATTATTATTATAATTATTACTAATATATCCTTTTATACCTTCAGTAATTTAAACCATAACGTATAGAGAAGCTTCATTGTCAAAGTTAATTAAGCCGTTGTCTTTTTTTTGCAGGTAAATAACGAGAAGCTCCACTGGCCAAACTCATCCAGCATGTCTCATCCCTATTACAGCAACGTATTTATCTCCATCCTCGTCCTAACTAGCGTACGGTGGGACTTGTGATGGAATTAACCGAGCGTCGAGCAGAAGAGCAGAAGAGAGAAAACAGCTTTTCGTACATCAAACACACCGTTTTTTTTCTTGTAAATACATTATTAAGAACAAGCAAATTTCCGCCTGCAATAAGCCGTACGCAGGGAGACAATGACAATTTTCCGTAAAATTTTTCCTCCGAACAACCGCGCAATCGGGCGCGCGCGGTCTTCGTCTCCTTTTTACTCCTTTACGTTCATCCTGGGAGGGCGTTTTGTATTTTTATTGTGATTACGTGTCCAAAAAGGACAGCCTGTATATATTGTAAAATAGATGGTGATGGCGAAGAGTGAATAGATTAATATTTGTGTGTATCCCCCCACGGCGCATGAGGAACCGAGCACAGTAACTAAGACTTCTATCCGCACTTTATAGGTGATTATGTATTCGTTGTGATACCTTTTGTTATGTTGTATAAGGATATGGATTCTAATAAATTTATGTAAATTATCCGTCATTCCTGATTTATTTTTCCCTGTCTAGTTTTCGGAATCAACTTGAGATCCTTTGATGTGAGGACTTTAATTACATACACTCAAATTATCAAACGTGTGCACGACCAAAGGACATCGTGATCGATAGCTAATTAGGCTAAATGTAACTACTGCAGGGAATTAAGGTAAGTGTAACGGTTTTAGTCGTTCAAAATCACGGCCGCCTGGACGAGAACTTTTAATTGGCGCCCTTAGAAAATTAATCTTTTGACATTACCGAAAGTTATAAGGACTCAATTTAAATAAATTTATTTAGGCAAACATTTTAAAATCATAAGAACATGGTAATTTAGCATGATGATTTTCCGGAGTTTATTCTGTACTGTGGATTAGTTTATTAATCTTTATTAATTAAATTTATTAATCTTTATTAATCTCAAAAATTTCTGGTCAAAGAAAAAGTGCCTATGCTGTGTGTGTGTGTACGCGCTGTATCTCAAAAAATAATACAGCAACAACTTTAAAAATCTTATTTGACAATTTGAAGAAATAAAAAGCTTTTGGTAAAATTTCGTACACCGCAAATGGGTCTTTACCTTAACTGTTTTTTGTTTTTTTCCCATAATTTCTTAAATATGAAAAATATCACAAAGAAATTTAAACAAAAATTAAAGATGTCTAAGAAATCAAAATCTTTAATTTGACAATATTTTTTTAAAAATCACTGTTACTCGAGAAAAATGCTTTTTTTCATTTTCGGTTTATAATTATGAAACAATAATAGTTACAGTAAATAATAATTGTAGAGAACGCTAAAATGAACAACTTATAAGGAATAAGTTTTTTTCGAAATTTCTTTAGTTTTTGAGTAAACTGACCTTTAGAATTAAATGTATAATTTGTCATTTCCATCTTTCATAATTTTGACGTTTTAAACGTCATCGAAATTTGCAATATAATGCAGCTATTTTGATTACTGATCATTCTGGATAATCATAAACACATTTATAATTATATATGAGATATTAGTACTTCCTTAATTTTTATTTATTTATATTCCGCGACCGGAACACATATTATTCAGTTTGAATCTGTCAAAATTTCAAGCATCTGTTGAAATGAATGAGTAATTTAATTTACATCGCCATTTCCGGAAAATGTAAAATTTTGATTTTCAAAATTTTCCTCCTAACACGGCTATTTTTATAACTGGAAATTTCGAATAGTTTTCCTTAGATAATTGCATGTACTTGAATTGCGATTGAAGATTAATTTGTAATAACTTTTAAGTATGGAATTTACAAAACAATTTCTTAAAAGAGTCAATTTTGGAATATTTTTATTTCTGAAATTTTTGACAAGACAATTCGGAATAACCTTTCAAATACCTGCCTCTCGCAAATTTTTGTATATATGTCAATTCCTGATTTTCTTTTTTTGTAATTTACATTTTCAATTAATTTCTGCTCACTGTACTATTTTGATGATTTTTTTTAAATGTATTTGTACTAATGGGCATGTCCCGTAATAAACTACTATTATTATTATTATTATTATTATAATACATGTGAAATTTGCAAAGTAATTTCTTAAATAAATCAATTTTGCATTTTCAAAATCCCTGTACTGGGATTTTATAACTGGAAAATTCGAAAAATTTTCTTTGGGAAATTGTTTTCGCATTTTATCCAGGAATAAATAAATATCTAAATTTAATAAAAAATATAAACAAGAAATTTAATCATCTGTTATAATAATTGTGAAATTTAAACGATCATTTCTGGAAGAAGTGCATTTTTGATTTTTTTACTTGCTTTGTGTTCTTGAGAAATATTAAACACGTGTTATTAGAGATTATTCTGTCAATGTGGAATTTATGAAGAAATTCCAGAAAAAAAGTCAATTTTGATTTTTTTATTTTTTCACTCCGGCCATTTTTATTACGAAGAATTTTGAACAATTTTTTTTTAGAAAATTATAAACACATATGACTAAGGATTATTCTGTCAAAAATTGAAGCGTCTGTGGCTGTCAATGCGGAATTTGTGAAGAAATTCCAGAAAAAAAGTCAATTTATGATTTTCTTATTTTTTCAGTTCGGCCATTTTTATTACGAGAAATTTCTAATAATGTTTTTTTAGGAAATTGTAAACACATGCTATTAAGGATTATTCTATCAAAATTTGAAGCGTCTGTCGCAGTCATTGTGAAATTTATGAAGAAATTAAAAAAAAAATCAATTTATCATTTTCTTATATTTACACTGCAGACATTTTTATTACAAAAAATTTCGAATAATTTTCTTTACGAAATTGTAAACTCACGCTATTGGCAATTATTTCGTCAAAAATTTGAAGCGACTGTGGCAGTCAATGTGGAATTTGTGAAGAAATTCCAGAAAAAACGTCAATTAATGATTTTCTTTTCTTGACATTACGGCCATTTTTATCACGAAAAATTCCGAATAATTTTCTTTGGGAAATTGAAAACACATATTACTAGGGATTATTCTGTCAAAAGTTGAAGCGTCTGTGGCTGTCAATGCGAAATTTGTGAAGAAATTCCAGAAAAAAAGTCAATTTATGATTTTCTTTTCTTTACACTACGGCCATTTTTATTACGAAACATTTCTAATTATGTTTTTTTAGGAAATTGTAAACACATGCTATTCAGGATTATTCTGTTAAAATTTGAAGCGTCTGTCGCAGTCATTGTGAAATTTATGAAGAAATTCCAGAAAAAATCAATTTATGATTTTCTTATATTTACACTGCAGACATTTTTATTACAAAAAATTTCGAATAATTGTCTTTACGAAATTGTAAACACACGCTATTGGCAATTATTTCGTCAAAAATTTGAAGCGACTGTGGCAGTCAATATGGAATTTGTGAAGAAATTCCAGAAAAAGTCAATTTATGATTTTCTTATTTTTTCACTGCGGCCATTTTTATTACAAAAAATTTTTAAAAATGTTTTTTAGGAAATTGTAAACACATGCTATTAAGGATTATTTTGTCATAATTTGAAAAAAAAATCCAGAAAAAATTAAATTTATGGTTTTCTTCTTTTTACGCTACGGCCATTTTTATTATGAAAAAATTCCGAATAATTTTCTTTAGGAAATTGAAAACACATATAACTAAGGATTATTCTGTCAAAAGTTGAAGCGTCTGTGGCAGTCAATGTAGAATTTGTGAAGAAATTCCAAAAAAAAGTTAATTTATGATTTTCTTTTCTTTAATGCCATTTTTATTACGAAAAATTTTTAATATTGTTTTTAGAAAATTGTAAACACATGCTATTTAGGATTATTCTGTCAAAATTTGAAGGGTGTGCCGGAGTCACTGTGGCATTTATGAAGAAATTCCAGAATGATTTTCTTATTTTTGCACTGCAGCCATTTTTATTGCAAAACATTTCTAATAATTTCCTCCAGGAAAAATTGCACATATTAATAAGGATTAAGCGACTGTGGCAGTAAATGTGGAATTTTTTAAAAAATTCCAGAAAAAATTAAATTTATGATTTTCTTTTTTTACGCTGTAGCCATTTTTATTGCGAAACATTTCTAATAATTTCCTTTAGGATTATATTCCATCAACATTTGAAACGACTGTGACAGTCAATGTGGAAGTTTTGAAAAAAAACTCAAAAAAAACGTAAATTTATTATTTTCTTCTTTTTACGCTACCGCCATTTTTATTACGAAAAATTCCGAATAATTTTTTTTAGGAAATTGTAAACACATGTTATTAGGGATTATTCTGTCAAAATTTGAAGCATCTGTCGCAGTCAATTTGGAATTTATGAAGAAATTTCAGAAAAAAGTTCATTTATAAATTTCTTTTCTTTACATTGCAGTCATTTTTGTTACACAAAATTTCGAATAATTTCCTTTAGGAAATGGTAAACACAAGTTATTAAGAAATGTTCTATGAAAATTTGAAGCATCGCAATTAATGTGGAATTTATGAAGAAACTCCAGAAAAATTCAAGTTATGAATTTCTTTTCTTGACATTACGGCCATTTTTATTACGAAAAATTTCTAATAATTTTCTTTAGTAAATTGTAAACACATGTTATTTAGGATTATTCTGTCAAAATTTGAAGCGTCTGTCGGAGTCACTGTGGAATTTATGAAGAAACTCCATAAAAAAGTCAATTTATGATTTTCTTTTCTTTACACTACGGCCACTGTTATTACGAAAAATTTTGAATAATTTTCGCAGTCAATGTGGAATTTTTGAAGAAATTCTGCCATTTTGAATTTGACTAATCTGATAATAAATTCACGTTCGGCGACCGCGAAAACCCTTATATCCAAATTTTGGTCAAAATTGGTGGATACAAATTTTTTTGGTACGCCATATTGGATCCGCCATTTGGAATTTTGCAAATTTGACCTCAGATTCGTATTCACAGATGCCGAAAACATATGATACCTGATATTCGTCGTGCAAACTGAACAAACGAGAAAGTTATCCCAATTTAAACTTTTCCAAAACTTTAAAAGCGTTTATCTCGAAACAGTATTTTTCAAAACTTCGGGTGAAAATCATCGGAAAGTTTACACCCGATTTCGATGCAGTTTTGCCGAGAGTATTAAGAATTGAATTGTCTAACGAAATACGGGCCGGATTTTCGATATTTTGAAAATTCGATTTTTGCTGCACCTTTTTGGGGCAGACAATGAGTTTTTTTGGTGGAAGGCCACCATTTTCGTAAAAATCAACTTTTTCAAAAACCTCCCGATTCGTTGCGAAATATTATGTGGAATAATATTTCGAACCGATTTTTATTGCAGAATGACTTGGGGGACCAGGAATCTCCCCGCAGTGGGGCGATCTCGCGCAAGGTAAAAGAATTACTGATTAGTCTTCAAATATCGAAAGGAGGACACTTTTTGATAGAGGACAGAACTTACAAAAGGAAGACTGTCCCCTCTGTGACATCTATTGTTAACACTTTTAGCGAATCAGCCCCGAAAATTTAATCTATTACATTTTTATTTGTTTTAATTTCTGTTAGATAAACTTCTAAATTTTGTAATGTTTTTTTTTTACTTTTATAAACACCCTGCATTAACAAAAATGATGTATGATGTAATATTGTCAGTTACATCACCAATAAAAACTAAACGTGGCTTGATATTTCCCCCACACATTCATAAAAGACATAAATAGGTTTAATAAATTCAAGCTCCATTATCAAAAAAAAAAAAAAAATGGAATTTATATACGAGCCGTGTATGGTGGTAAATCACGAGAAATCACGCGGGAGGGTATGTACAGCAGAAACAGCAGGAACGGCGGCGGTGGCGGCGGCGACGGCCGAAGGCACCTCCGCCATCAATCATGGCCTGCCTATGATGTAAGTGGATTACTGTCGGACTTCACAATATGTTAGATATATTTCCTGACACCAGGGCCGGCACGTGTTCGGAATAATAAGCGGATGTAATTCCCGCTCTTTTATTTCTCATCCCGTGTCGCCTAGGACCGCCTTGTTAATGTTCTCCCATCAGATTGAAACGACGCCTATACATATGAATGCGACGCGAACGCCGCCGCGACGCTCTGAAACTTTAAATATTTTTCAGATCGCTCATGCCCCTGACGAAAATGCCGGATAAGGGATGTACGCGATAGCGTTTTCATGAATAATAACCGTAATGTTATTTCGAAACTAATAGATCTGTTCTTTAAAAAAAATGTATTAAGTTGAAGTAATATAAATGTATAGGGTGTCTCACAAAAAAGTTGCAAAAGACGGGTGGATATTTTCACAGGATATCAAAACTAGATTTATTGCGAACTGATTTTGAAATTTTAAAGATTATTCCCGTGGAGATTAATTTTTTGCAATTTTTTAAGTCACTCCATGCAATTTTCGACTTTTTCAATTTCAAGTTTCAAGTGTTGACATTTTGTTTTTAAGTTCGAAACGTCTGATAATTTCACAGGAAATCAAAACTAGGTTTATTGCGCACTGATTTTGGAATTTTGCAGATTCATCCTGTGACGGTTGATTTTTTGCATTTTTTTAAGTCACTTCATGCAATTTTCGACTTTTTCAATTTCAAGTTTCAAGTGTTGACATTCTGTTTTTAAGTTCGAAACGTCTGATATTTTTACAGGATGTCAAAACTAGGTTTATTGCGGACTGATTTTGAAATTTTAAACATTATTTTTGTGGAGATTAATTTTTTGCAATTTTTTAAGTCACTCCATGCAATTTTCGACTTTTTCAATTTCAAGTTTCAAGTGTTGACATTTTGTTTTTAAGTTCGAAACGTCTGATATTTTCATAGGATATCAAAACTAGGTTTATTGCGGACTGATTTTGAAATTTTAAAGATTATTCCTGTGGCGATAATTTTTTGCAATTTTTTAAGTCACTTCATGCAATTTTCGACTTTTTCAATTTCAAGTTTCAAGTGTTGACATTTTGTTTTTAAGTTCGAAACGTCTAATATTTTCACAGGATATCAAAACTAGGTTTATTGCGGACTGATTTTGAAATTTTAAAGATTAATCCTGTGGCGATTAATTTTTTGCAATTTTTTAAGTCACTTCATGCAATTTTCGACTTTTTCAATTTCCAGTTTCAAGTGTTGACATTCTGTTTTTAAGTTCGAACCGTCTGATATTTTTACAGGATATCAAAACTAGGTTTATTGCAGACTGATTTTGAAATTTTAAAGATTATTCCTGTGGCGATTAATTTTTTGCAATTTTTTAAGTCACTCCCTGCAATTTTTGACTTTTTCAATTTCAAGTTTCAAGTGTTGATATTTTGTTTTTAAGTTCGAAACGTCTGATATTTTTACAGGATATCAAAACTAGGTTTATTGCGGACTGGTTCTGAAATTTTAAAGATTATTCCTGTGGCGATTAATTTTTTGCAATTTTTTAAGTCACTTCATGCAATTTTCGACTTTTTCAATTTCAAGCTTCAAGTGTTGACATTTTGTTTTTAAATTCGAAACGTCTGATATTTTCACAGGATATCAAAACAAGGTTTATTGCGGACTGATTTTGAAATTTTGAAGATTATTCCTTTAGCGATTAATTTTTTGCAATTTTTTAAGTCACTTCATGCAATTTTCGACTTTTTCAATTTCAAGTTTCAAGTGTTGACATTTTGTTTTCAAGTTCGAAAGGTCTGATATTTTCACAAGATATCAAAACTAGGTTTATTGCGGACTGATTTTGAAATTTTTAAGATTATTCCTGTGGCGATTAATTTTTTGCAATTTTTTAACTCACTTCATGCAATTTTCGACTTTTTCAACTTCAAGTTTCAAGTGTTGACATTTTGTTTTTAAGTTCGAAACGTCTGATATTTTCACAGGATATCAAAATTAGGTTTATTATGGACTGATTTTGAAATTTTAAAGATTATTCCTGTAGCGATTCATTTTTTGCAATTTTTTAAGTCACTTCATGCAATTTTCGAGTTTTTCAATTTCAAGTTTCAAGAGTTGACATTTTGTTTCTAAGTTCGAAACGTCTGATATTTTCACAGGATGTCAAAACTAGGTTTATTGCGGACTGATTTTGGAATTTTAAAGATTATTCCGGTGGCGATTAATTTTTTGCAATTTTTTAAGTCACTTCAAGCAATTTTCGACTTTTTCAATTTCAAGTTTCAAGTGTTGACATTTTGTTTTCAAGTTCGAAAAGTCTGATGTTTTCACAAGATATCAAAACTAGGTTTATTGTGGACTGATTTTAAAATTTTAAAGATTATTCCTGTGCGGATTAATTTTTTGCAATTTTTTAAGTCACTCCCTGCAATTTTTGACTTTTTCAATTTCAAGTTTCAAGTGTTGACATTTTGTTTTTAAGTTCGAAACGTCTAATATTTTTACAGTATGTCAAAACTAGGTTTATTGTGGACTGATTTTGAAATTTTAAAGATTATTCCTTTAGCGACTAATTTTTTGCAATTTTTTAAGTCACTTCATGCAATTTTCGACTTTTTCAATTTCAAGTTTCAAGTGTTGACATTTTGTTTTTAAGTTCGAAACGTCTGATATTTTTACAGTATGTCAAAACTAGGTTTATTGTGGACTGATTTTGAAATTTTAAAGATTATTCCTTTAGCGACTAATTTTTTGCAATTTTTTAAGTCACTTCATGCAATTTTCGACTTTTTCAATTTCAAGTTTCAAGTGTTGACATTTTGTTTTTAAGTTCGAAACGTCTAATATTTTTACAGTATGTCAAAACTAGGTTTATTGTGGACTGATTTTGAAATTTTAAAGATTATTCCTTTAGCGACTAATTTTTTGCAATTTTTTAAGTCATTTCATGCAATTTTCGACTTTTTCAATTTCAAGTTTCAAGTGTTGACATTTTGTTTTTAAGTTCGAAACGTCTGATATTTTCTCAGGATATTAAAACTAGGTTTATTGCGGACTGATTTTAAAATTTTAAAGATCATTCCTGTGGCGATTAATTTTTTGCAATTTTTTAAGTCACTTCATGCAATTTTTGACTTTAAGTGTTGACATTTGATTTTTAAGTTCGAAATGTCTGATATTTTCACAGGATATTAAAACTAGGTTTATTGCGGACTGATTTTGAAATTTTAAAGATTATTCCTGTGGCGATTAATTTTTTGCAATTTTTTAAGTCACTTCATGCAATTTTCGACTTTTTCAATTTCAAGTTTCAAGTGTTGACATTTTGTTTTTAAGTTCGAAACGTCTAATATTTTTACAGTATGTCAAAACTAGGTTTATTGTGGACTGATTTTGAAATTTTAAAGATTATTCCTTTAGCGACTAATTTTTTGCAATTTTTTAAGTCACTTCATGCAATTTTCGACTTTTTCAATTTCAAGTTTCAAGAGTTGACATTTTGTTTCTAAGTTCGAAACGTCTGATATTTTCACAGGATGTCAAAACTAGGTTTATTGCGGACTGATTTTGGAATTTTAAAGATTATTCCGGTGGCGATTAATTTTTTGCAATTTTTTAAGTCACTTCAAGCAATTTTCGACTTTTTCAATTTCAAGTTTCAGGTGTTGGCAATTTGTTTTTAAGTTCGAAACGTCTGATATTTTTACAGGATATCAAAACTAGGTGTGTTGTGCACTGATTTTGAAATTTTAAAGATTATTCCTGTGGCGATTAATTTTTTGCAATTTTTTAAGCCACTCCATGCAATTTTCGACATTTTCAATTTCAAGTTTCAAGTGTTGACATTTTGTTTTTAAGTTCGAAACGTCTGATGTTTTTACAGGATATCAAAACTAGGTTTATTGTGGACTGATTTTTAAATTTTAAAGATTATTCTTGTGGCGATTAATTTTTTGCGATTTTTTAAGTCACTTCGTGCAAGTTTCGACTTTTTCAATTTCAAGTTTCAAGTGTTGACATTCTGTTTTTAAGTTCGAAACGTCTGATATTTTCACAGGATATCAAAACTAGGTTTATTGTGGACTGAATTTTTGGTTTTCTACCCCCGGAGCGTCGTTGCCATCAAATTCCAGTCGTACATACTGTCGAGTTTCACAGTAATTACCGCTAATAAAGCCCTGCTCCGATTTTAAACACGAAACCCTTTCAGCGAAAGAGATCCCTGTAAGAGACCATTGTGCGAAACAGCATTTTCCACCGCAGGTTGATGTATGGGGGTTCATTAGGCGTTGAGATTAGATAGATGCAAACGCTTTAGGTTGCAATAGGTGTTAATAGAGTGTGTGCTCCACGTAAGTTGGGCATTATCGGGGAGGACGAGGGGGGCTGGAGGGGGTGTGTACGGCTGATGGATGTTTGTAGTATGAACACGTGCTGGGGTTAAACCGATTTAGCGCGAGTCGTCCCGGATATTAAGCTCCCGGAGGATGAGCGACGGCTGGAAAAACTAAAACCGCCCCCAACGAAACACCCTCGAATATCCTTCGGTTAACTTAATTGTTTCAACTTACTTCCAATACGGCTCTCGTTTATTTCGTGGGGGTGATTTTACTTTCACGTGATGCTACTCTCGACGCGTGAGGTTACACGTTGGTCCTGATTCTTCAACATTTAAGAGCGGTCACTGAACTTTGAAAAAAACTTCAGGTAATGTGACGGCGCTTACATTTTCGAAGAGTGTGGCGGATTGTTTATTTTTTTTCAAAGTGATTACATTTATCGGTACGGTATGGAACGGATAAATGTGCGTTGACTCGTTTACAACTGTGTTAAGCAATTTTTCCGAAGCGTGCCGTCCGTCCGATTCCGACAAATGTGCGCGTAGCTTAATACTACAAATTGAATTACCAAAGAAATTGAATAGTCCAGCAACTTCCTCAATCCGTCATTTTATTTCATGCAATACCACCGGATAAACGAAAGGGCAGCGCTGGTGAATATGCAATCTCATTGCCCTATATTCATTGAAAACCCTTCAAGCATCCACCGAACAGTAATTGCAATAGTTGCGCTTTCATGTATCTGATAATCGCGCTTCAGTCTTCGAATACGAATGATGATTACGTTGAAATCAATAAATTACATTTAATACGCGCGTTGGGGCTCATTCGTTATTAAACTTGTTTATTCTAGAAACATGCAATAATTACTGTTCGTCATTTATCGGGTGTTTGCAAATGAATGCTAAATATACATGTTTCAGGCTCCTGTATGCACTTCATTATTAATTCAACCAATAAATCGCCATCAGTTTATATAATGACTATTTTACGAATCGTAACGTGAAATGTTATTGCGCGTTAATTTATTTACAACATAATTTTCATCAATAACAAATCGAAAAGTCGATAATAAAAACATAATTTAAATGATAAGTATAGCAAATTAGAATTGAAAACGACTATGTAGTCATACATCCGTTAATGCGATCTCAAATGTTAGGATGAAGGTAGAAATAAAGTTTAAATAAGAAGTTTTGAAGCAAAGAAAACTCGAAAATGGAAAAAATCGAAAAAATCATTTTAATAATCATCGTAGACCCTTATGTAATACCTTTTTCTTCATCAGAAGAATAAGGTAATTTGGTTGGTGTTAAAATATTTCATCTACGAAAGAAGTCACCATGAACTTTTCAAACTTTGAATGGCCGTAGCGGCTAAACGAAAACTCCAAATTGAACGCGGTTTTCAAATCTGTACTCCTTGTGTGTAAATTAGTCGGATTCCATTCAAATTGGCGATTTAAAATTTTTGACGAAAACCTGAAAAACTACCCTTCTTACTTTTGATCAAAAATTTGTTTTGAAATAATTTCCTGAAGACACCACTGGTTCCATTCGGTGTTTCTACACTTCACCGGAAAGATCCCTTCAAAACGCCTCGGAAAATGTACTTTCACAGGAACAAATGTCAATTTGAAGCCCATGACGCGTCAGCAAAGAAAACTCGAAAATGGAAAAATTCGAAAAAATCAACTTTTTTAATAATCATTGTAGACCTTTGTGTTATGCCTTTTTCTTCATCAGAAGAAGGAACTAAATGGGCTTTAAAAAAATTCAACAAGGAAATAATGCAAAAAAATTGGCGAGTCACTATAAATGATTTTTACTTTACGAGAAACAATCCGATCGTAAAAATTTTTTAAAATTTTTTTTACAGAAATATCCGATGCCCAAAATGCACCAAAAAAAACAAACAAACATTTAAACAAATATCGAAGACAACAAAAAAATTAACATCTTTTTTTTATTATTTTTCATAAAATCATTGTTATTCGAGAAAAAACAATCTTTTTTTCATTTTTGGCTTATAATTTTGAAGCGATAATAGTTTCACCAAATTTATGTGAATAATAATTGCAGAGAATGCCAAAATGAACAACTTATTAAGTATAAGTTTTTTGGAAATCGCTTTAGTTTGAGATTTTGAATTTGAAGTATAAATTTCCCAACTTTCATAATTTTGACGTTTTAAACGTCAGTTTCATCCGAATTACAACTAAACCATGAAAGTGTAAATATATATAACCATCCACCACATCTCCATTTTTCAATAATATTTTCAAATCTTTTTTTTCAAGACTTTTAGCTCAGGAATTTTTTTAGGACGTTTGCCGGGACTATTTTCTAGGACTTTTGTTCCGGATTTTTTTTTTCAGAACTCTCTTTTGCGGACCATTTTCAAGACTTTTTTCAGGAACTTATTTAAGGATCTTTTTTCAGGACTGTCTTTTCAAGACTTTATTTTCTGTACTTTTTCTTTCAGGACTTATTTTCTGGACTTTATTCAGAGCTCTTTTACAACACATTCCTGAGGCCCTAAGGATTTTTCAGGACTTTTTGGAGATTTTGAGCAGGATTTTTTTCAAGATTTTTTCGAGTCTTTAGTACCAATTTTTTTACCAGGAATTTTCTGTTAAATAATTTTGAAGAGCCCGTTTATCAAGAATTTTTGTCAGTACTGTATTTTCACAATTTTTTATTTAGACTTTTTGAGACCTTTTTTCAGTACTTTTCTAAGGCTTTTTCAGGACTTTTTGGGGATTTTGAGCAGGATTTCTTTTCAAGATTTTCTCGGGTCTGTAGGACCATTTTTTATATCAGAAATTTTCTGTTAAATAATTTTGAAGAGCCCGTTTATCAAGAATTTTTGTCAGTACTGTATTTTCACAATTTTTTATTTAGACTTTTTGAGACCTTTTTTCAGTACTTTTCTAAGGCTTTTTCAGGACTTTTTGGGGATTTTGAGCAGGATTTCTTTTCAAGATTTTCTCGGGTCTGTAGGACCATTTTTTATATCAGAAATTTTCTGTTAAATAATTTTGAAGAGCCCGTTTATCAAGAATTTTTGTCAGTACTGTATTTTCACAATTTTTTATTTAGACTTTTTGAGACCTTTTTTCAGTACCTTTCTAAGGCTTTTTCAGGACTTTTTGGGGATTTTGAGCAGGATTTCTTTTCAAGATTTTCTCGGGTCTGTAGGACCATTTTTTATACCAGAAATTTTCTGTTAAATAATTTTGAAGAGCCCGTTTATCAAGAATTTTTTGTCAGTACTGTATTTTCATAAATTTTTATCTGGACTTTTTGAGGCCTTTTGTCAGTACTTTTTTAAGGCTTTTTCAGGACTTTTTGGGGATTTTGAGCAGGATTTCTTTTCAAGATTTTTTTGGGTCTTTAGGACAATTTTTTATATCAGAAATTTTCTGTTAAATAATTTTGAAGAGTCCGTTTATCAAGAATTTTTTGTCAGTACTGTAATTTCACAATTTTTTATCTGGACTTTTTGTAGCCTTTTTTCAGAACTCTTTGGGGATTTTGAGCAGGATTTCTTTTCAAGATGTTTTCGGGTCTTTAGGACCAATTTTTTTACCAGGAATTTTCTGTTGAATAATTTTGAAGAGTCCGTTTATCAAGAATTTTTGTCAGTACTGTATTTTCACAATTTTTTATTTAGACTTTTTGAGGCCTTTTTTCAGAACTTTTCTAAGGCTTTTTCAGGGCTTTTTGGGGATTTTGAGCAGGATTTCTTTTCAAGATTTTTTCGGGTCTGTAGGACCATTTTTTATACCAGAAATGTTCTGTTAAATATGATTGACATACCTCCACCTTTTTTCAGGACAGTCTTTTCATTCTGTACTTTTTTCTTTCAGGACTTATTTTCTGCACTTTATTCAGGGCTCTTTTACAACACATGCCTGAGGCCGTATTTCATGACCTTTTTTCAACTCGTTTTGGGATTTTTTCACAATTTTTATTTTCAGGACTTTTTTTTGAGCTTCTTCGGGACTTTCTTTCGGGACTCTCTTTTCAGGACTTCTTTCTTCGCGACGTTTCTTAAGGAACTTTTTTCAAGACGCTTTTTACAAGACATTCTTGAAGTATTTCTTAGGACTTTAGCTATAGAATATATTTTCAGGCTCGTTTTCAAAATCTTTTCTCGACTTTTTTTAAGCACTTTTTGCGATTTTTTTTCCGAGGTTTTTTTCAGAATTATTTTTCCGGATTTTTTTTCAGGGCTTTCTCAGATCTTTTTTTAAGGATATTATTTAAGGCTTTTTCAGTAGTTTTTCAAGACTTTTCTACAGGATTTCTTTCAAGATTTTTTTGGGGTTTGGAGTCAGGGACAATTCTTTTCTTTTTTCAGGTCTTTTTTGAAGACATTTTTCCGTGCTTTTTTTTAAGATTGCCTTTTTAACTTTCTTATGGACATTTAGGTACTTTTTAGGACTCTTTCTGTCCTAAAAAGTACCTAAATGTCCCTAAAAAAGTTAAAAGGGCAATCCTGAATAGTCTTTCTTGACTATTTCTCAGGTTTTCTTTTAAATTACTTTTTCAGGACTATTTGTTCCGGACATTTTTGGGATTTTTTTTCAGGACTTTTTTTATGAGCTTTTTATTACCCTTTCTGGACTATTTCTCAGATTTTTTTAATTTTTTTTTTAAGGACTACTTGTTCCGAACATTTTTTGGGATTTTTTTTCAGGATTATTTATCAAGACTTTTTTTGGACTCATTTCTGGAGTTTCTCTTCCGCACTATTTTTCAGTCCTTTAGAACCCTTTTTGTGGCCTTTTTTCAAGACTTTTAAAGCCTGTTCTCAGTAGTTTTCTAAGGCTTTTTCAGGACTTTTTGGGGATTTCTTTTCAAGGTTTTTTTGGGATTTTGATTCAGGGACAATTCTTTTTTTCAGGTCATTTTCAAAGACATTTTTCCGTGCTTTTTTGGGATTGATTTTTTAACTTTCTAAGGGACATTTAGGTACTTTTTAGGACTCTTTCTTGACTATTTTTCAGGTTTTCTTTTAAACTATTTGTTCCGGATATTCTTGGGATTTTTTTCAGGACTATTTATTAGGACTTTTTTTAGGAGCTTTTTATTACCCTTTCTGGACTATTTCTCAGATTTTTTAAATTATTTTTTGAGGACTATTTGTTCCGAACATCTTTTGTGATTTTTTTTTTTAGGGCTTTTTATCAGGACTTTTTTAGGGCTCATTTCTGGAGTTTCTTTTCAGCACTATTTTTTCAGTCCTTTGGAACTTTTTTTGGGCCTTTTTTCAAGACTTTTAAGGCCTTTTTTCAGTACTTTTCTATGGCTTTTTCTGGACTTTTTGGGGATTTTGAGCAGGATTTCTTTTCAAGATTTGTTTGGGATTTTGATTCAGGGCAATTCTTTTCTTTTTTCAGGTCTTTTTCAAAGACATTTTTTAGTGCTTTTTCAGAATTGCCTTTTTAACTTTCTTAGGGACATTTAGGAACTTTTTAGGACTCTTTCTAGACTGTCTCTCAGTTTTTTTTTTTGCTTTTTCGGGACTATTTATTCTGGACATTTTTGGGATTTTTTTTCAGGACAATTTATCAGGACTTTTTTAGAAGCTTTTTATTGCACTATTTCTCAGGTTTTTTAATTACTTTTTTGAGGACTATTTGTTCGAATATTTTTTTGGGATTTTTTTTTCAGGACTATTTATCAAGACTTTTTAGGGCTCATTTCTGGAGTTTCTTCTCAGGACTATTTTTTCAGTCCTTCAGAACTTTCTTTGGGCCTTTTTTTCAAGACTTTTAAGGCCTTTTTTCAGTACATTTCCAAGGCTTTTTCAGAACTTTTTGGGGATTTTGAGCAGGATTTCTTTTCAAGAATTTTTCGGGTCTTTAGGGCCAATTTTTTTACCAGGAATTTTCTGTTAAATAAAGCATGTTTATCAAGAATTTTTTGTCAGTACTGTATTTTGACTTTTTGAGGCCTGTTTTCAGGTAATTTTTAGGACTTTACAGCACTCTTTTTACTTTCTCCGTTACGAAGTACGAGAAAGTATTGTGATCGTGATTTTTTTTTCAAAATTTTTTTTTACGGAAATATCCGTTTTGGGGTCCCTAGATGCCATTTTAACAATTTCTGGAAAAAAAGGTGTCTGTGTGTGTGTGTATGTCTGTCTGTGCGCGCTGTATCTCAAAAACTAATAGAGCAATTGATATGAAACTTTGAACATCCGTCTTATTTGATAATCCGAAGAACTGAAAAGCTTTTGGTTAAATTTCGTACATCGGAATGGGGTGTTTACCTTAACCGTTTTTTGTTTTTTGCCAATATTTTCTTAAATATGAAAAATATCACAAAAACATTTAAACAAACTTTGAAGACAACAAAGAAATAAATATCTTTCGCTTGAAAACATTTTTCATAAAATCATTTTTATTCGAGAATAAAATTTTTTTTTTTTTTAATTTTTGGTTAATAATTATAAAACGATAATAGTTACAGCAAATTTATGTTAATAATAATTACAGATAATACCAAAATTAATAACTTATAAAGAATAAGTTTTTTTCGAAATCTCTTTACTTTTTGAGTAAACTGAGTTTTTGCATTTGAAGTATATTTTTTCCATCTTATAATTTTGACGTTTTAAACGTCAGTTTCATCCGAGTCTACAAAACGCTCGATGCACATTTAAAATATGATTTAAATAGAAAATAAACCATGAAAGTGTAAATATAAATGATGATACCATCGGAGAAAGTAACATGATGGCCACATCACCATTTTTTTAGGACTTTTTCAGTGCTTTTTCAGTAACATTTTCTCAAGACTTATTTCTGCGTTTTTTAGTTTTCGAGAAAACTTACGGTAAAAATTGTTAGAATTTGAAATAGAATTATTTTATTATTTTATTATTATTTTTCATCTTACATAATGTTGATCCGATTACTGCGAAACGCTCGATGTACTTTTAAAATGCTATTTAAATTAAAGTATAAATATAAATTATCATTATCATTATACCAAAAAATCGGAGAAAGTAACATAATGGTGACATCACCATTTTTTACTAATTATAATTATTAACAAAGCTCTTTAGAACATTTATGTCAAAAAATGTCAATTCTGAACTACGCTAAACAATGAGTTTGAATTTTTTTTAAATTGACCATTTTTCAGTGGATGTCTTATCGAAAAATCCGAGCAAATCTTAAGCTAAAAGCTTACTGTTATTACTATAGCAATACTGCTATTTGATTAATTATGATTTTTTATCCATTTTCAGTAAATTAACTTAGGAATTTGATAGATGCAAATATGGTGGATGCGCCGGGCTGGATTCGTGGCTAACATCTATGGCTAACTTCCAATCGCAAGCACGTGACATATAGTGATATTGTACACTCATGCTTTCCTACAACACCACAATATTTCCTCTTTTATATTTGATTACAGTAGTTTTGAATATAACGTATTCCGCCGATGCTGATTGAATAGGGGTGGATATTAATAAACAAACAATTTCCAAATGTCAACATCGACCCCGAGTCATAAAATTTTGATTGCCCTAAAACAATTGCGAGCCGGGACCGGCAATTCGAAACAAAAGAATATGCAAACCGGCTGCCGTTGGAAACGTACACGGGGTTAGTCCATTTTGAAAGACCTCGCCGCCGCCGCCGTTCGCCCTCTCGCGCATTATCTCGCCGGGCTGCGAGTTTTGAATAATTTAGACGTTCATCATTATTAGATTTATCTCGATGTATTTTTTTTTCTGTTCGTTTCTTCTCCTTATTTAATCCCGGGAGGGTGAATGGCGTCGGCCCGGCCCCATTATTCCCAATAAATATGCACGCTCGGACCTAATAAAGGCCCCCATTCGGGCGACCTATCTTAGCGGCCATCTCAAATAGAAACGACGCCGTAATTGGGCATCGAAGCTTTCCAGATTGCCCCGCATGACTGACTTGATTAAATTTTATCGCTTCACTCGAGGAGGAGACTGTTTAGCCGGCCAAGGGAATACAAATGAAACTGGGGGAAATTTTATTTGCATATTTTTGCCATTTAATTTAAAACCGAAATTATTGAGTGGTTAATCTCTCGATTTTTTTATAATGAAGAGATTACAACAGTTCTCCTAGGATTATAAATAATGTAAGTTCAGGTATACAAATTACAACAGCGACTGCAACAAAAGTATTGCCACGAATCAACGTAGCTGGTGGAACCGACGAGAAGTTACGACAATATTTCCCGGCGCATCCACCAGAAGACTATGCGATTTTTAAAGTTTATACTTTTATTTTCTGCATGCGTATTTAGCAAATATAAACTATCAAAAAGCAATAATAAAATTAATAAAAATATAGCTCATTAATCCGTCGGTGCTTAAGAAACACTGTTTTGAAGCAATTCACATTTATTTTTACTTTCTCCGTTACGAAGTACGAGAAAGTATTCTGATCGTGATTTCTTTTTCAAAAAATTTTTTTTCGGAAATATCCGTTTTCTGGTCCCTAGATACCATTTCAACAATTTCTGGGAAAAAAAAAATTGTGGCTGTGTGTGTGTGTGTGTGTGTCTGTGTGCGCTGTATCTCAAAAACTAATAGAGAAATTGATATGAAACTTCGAACATACGTCTTATTTGATAATCCGAAGAACTGAAAAGCTTTTGGTACCATTTCGTACACCGGAAGTGGGTGTTTACCTTAACTGTTTTTTGTTTTTTGCCAATATTTTCTTAAATATGAAAAATATCTCAAAAACATTTAAACAAACATTAAAGACAACAAAGAAATGAACGTCTTTTGCTTGAAAATATTTTTCATAAAATCATTGCTATTCGAGAAAAAAAATTATTATTTTTTTTTAATTTTTGGTTTATAATTATGAAACGATAATAGTTACAGCAAATTTATCAAATAATATCAAAATGAACAACTTCTAAAGAATAAGTTTTTTCCGAAATCTCGTTAGTTTTTGAGTAAACCGAGTTTTTGGATTTGAAGTATAATTTTTCCATTTTTCATAATTTTGACGTTTTAAACGTCAGTTTCATCCGAGTTTACGCAACGCTCGATATACATTTAAAATATGATTTCAATTGAAAATAAACCATGAAAGCGTAAATATAAATGATATTATCTTGTCGGAGAAAGTAACATGATGGCCACATCACCATTTTTACTCTACATAACATATTGTCTGTGTGTTTTTAGGACTTTTTTCAGCCTTTCTGAGACAATTTTTTCAGAAACTTAAGGACATTTTGAAAAGAACTTTCTACGAGAATTTTTTTAAGAACTTTTCTTAGGACTTATTTTAGGACTCTTTAGATGACCTTTTTCAGGTCCTCTGGTATTTTGAACGAAGACTATTTTTCAGGACTTTTATGCAGGACGTTTTTATGACTAAATCGTTGTTTTTTCAAAGTTTGAAACAAAAGACGGACTCTTAACTTTTACAGAATTTTTCGTAAAACACTGGGCTTTCATATTTTAGAAAAATCCAGACTTATTAATCACTTAGTTTTCCAAATAATCACCGTCAAACAAAAAAATAACCAATTGCTGCGCTCGAAAATACTGTCTGTGTGTTTTTAGGACTTTTTTCAGCCTTTCTGAGACAATTTTTTCAGAAACTTAAGGACATTTTGAAAAGAACTTTCTACGAGAATTTTTTTGAGAACTTTTCTTAGGACTTATTTTAGGACTCTTTAGATGACCTTTTTCAGGTCCTCTGGTATTTTGAACGAAGACTATTTTTCAGGACTTTTATGCAGGACGTTTTTATGACTAAATCGTTGTTTTTTCAAAGTTTGAAACAAAAGACGGACTCTTAACTTTTACAGAATTTTTCGTAAAACACTGGCCTTTCATATTTTAGAAAAATCCAGACTTATTAATCGCATAGTTTTCCAAATAATCACTGTCAAATTCAAGAATGACCATTTTATGCGCTAAAAAAATAGAAAAATCGTTGTTTTTTCTTAAATTTCAAACAAGTACTTAGTCTTAACTGTTATAGAATCATTAATAAAACACTGGGCTATCATATATGAGAAAAATCCAGGCTCATTAATTGCGCAGCTTTCCAAATAATCACTGACAAACTCAAAATTTACCATTTTTGCGCTCGAAAATCAAAAAATCGTTGTTTTTTCAAAATTTGAAACAAATACAGACTCAACTTTTACAGAATTATTCGCAAAACACTAGGATTTCATATTTTAGAGAAATCCAGTCTCATGAATCGCGCAGTTTTCCAAATAATCACTGTCAAACTCAAAATTTACCATTTTTGCGCTCGAAAATCAAAAAATCGTTGTTTTTTCAAAATTTGAAACAAATACAGACTCAACTTTTACAGAATTATTCGCAAAACAATAGGATTTCATATTTTAGAGAAATCCAGTCTCATGAATCGCGCAGTTTTCCAAATAATCACTGTCAAACTCAAAATTTACCATTTTTGCGCTCGAAAATCAAAAAATCGTTGTTTTTTCAAAATTTGAAACAAATACAGACTCAACTTTTACAGAATTATTCGCAAAACACTAGGATTTCATATTTTAGAGAAATCCAGTCTCATGAATCACGCAGTTTTCCAAATAATCACTGTCAAACTCAAGAATAACCATTTTATGCGCTCGAAAATCGAAAAATCGTTTTTTCAAAAGTTGAAACAAGTGCGGACTTAACTTTTACAGAATGATTTGTAAAACACTGAGCTTTCATATTTTAGAAAAATCCAGACTTTGGATCAATTTTACATTATTTTTGACTATTTGTATATGGTGGCAACGTGATTTGAATAAATAATAATAATAATAATTAATCACTTAGCTTTCCAAATAATCACCGTCAAACTAAAAAATAACCAATTGCTGCGCTCGAAAATCGAAAAAAACGTTAATTTTTCAAAATTCAAAACAAGTGCTGACTCTGAACCTCTACAAAATCATTCATAAAGGAATTATCAGGACTCTTTCTTCAAGATTTTATTTCCAACATTGTTTCTCCAGGACTATTTTTAATTGTATTAACAGGAATTCTTTTTCATGAATTTTTTTTGGGGGAATTTCTTAAGTTTTTAAGACTTTTTCTTGGTATTTTTTTCTAGAACAACTTTTTCAGAATTTCTTCATGACATTTTTTTCGGAATATCTTTTTCATGAATTTTCTTTCACGACCTTGTTTGAATTTTTTTTTCAGGACTTTTTCAGAATTTTCTTTTTCAAGTTGATTTTAAAAACATTTACATTCAGGTATTTATTTAGGACATTTTTTGGGGACTTTTTTCAGGCCTTTTTGCTGGACTCTTTCTCAGGACTTCTTATTAAGAACTTTTTCAAGACTCTTTTTGGGAAAAAAAAATTTTAAACAATTTCTTCGGAACTATTTCAAGATTTATTTTCAGTACTCTTTTTTACAGATTTAGGATGTATTATCAGGACTCTTTTTCTGAACTTTTTTCAGAACTGTTGTGCAAGACTCTTTTTTTCAGGACTTTTTATCAAGACTTTTTTATCAGGACTTTGTTGTTCAGGACTTTTACTAGTTTATTTAGGACTTTTTAATTAGGACTATTTTTAGAAATATTTTTCAGTATTTTCTCGTTCAGGACTTTTATTAGGTTTGTTAGGACCTCTTAAGCAGGACTATTTTATAAATTTTTTTTAGGACTTCTTTCAGGATTTTTTGTTTTGTTTTGAGTAAACTTACGGTAAATATTATTAGAATTTGAAGTATAATTTGTCACTTTCATCTTTCATAATTTTGACGTTCTTGCGAAACGCTCGATGTACATTTAAAATATGATTATAGTTAAAAATAAACCATGAATGTGCAAATATGAAACAATTATACCATCAAATCGGAGAAAGTAACATGATGGACACATCACCATTTTTTGTAATAATTTTTTCTTTATAAGGAGAAATGCTTATTCATAGATATTTGTTGGAGCTCTCGTTTGTTCCATCAATGTTTATTTAATTCAACAGAAATTACTCAATTCCGATCATTTATTAATAACCAAACAATAATTCGTAGGCTTCGAGCCTGAGTACATAACGTTTACATTAAACGATCAAACCCGATACCTAATCTCGTGTATAATTGATATTAGAGCCGCGAAGAAATATTCCTCCTCGGGTCCCTTGTAGATCTTCGTAATCTCTTCCTGCGTTTCATTCCGGACGGTATAAATGTAATCCTCCTTTCCGCGGGGATTTCTAGGCCCACTCCGTGCCTTACGTGCCGTATTCCGGACGCCCCTTCACCCCTCGCCCCGGCCAGACGAGGATCCGCATTCATTGCCGGGCTCACCCCAACCCCCTTTCCCTTGCTCGCGAAATGTTTGCGTGCGATATTCCGCGTCATAAAACAATTTCCAAAAAAAGGGAAAAAAAACACATCATAAAAACGAAGCAGTGCGGTGACATTAGTCGCATTTTCGAAAAAAAAAAATAGAATATGCGAGAATCCATCGCGCGGAACCAAATTGGCCGTCTTCTGTCCGTTTGTTTTGTTCACCAAATGGCCATTAAGAAATATAGCGGATGGACGAGGCGGTTTCACTTATTTTTAATGGCCCCCGCTCAAAACGAACTTGGATATCAGTAATTATGCTTTGGAAGGGATTTCCACTTCTGAGAACTTCAAGGTTTATTACCGTTCGCGCCGGTCTAATCGCGATTCTGCTCCGCTGAAGCCTTTTATCATTCGGCATTATTCAAGCCATCAAACACTTTTCACGATAAGATACAAAACGTTCGAACATATCGCGCAGTTTAGATGGTGGTGGATTTGTTGGACTGTGGATTCTGTAGGCCAGAACGCCCTCAAGGTCAAAACATTGGCAGAGTGTCAGGAGTTTGGATAAAGATTTTAAATTTGCAAAAACTCAGGGTGTAAATGCAACGTAACGAAGGCGAAACGAAATCAATCTTAAGTTTTCAGGAAAAGCTTGGAAATGTTAATTGGGTATGATTACCAACCGTAACATGACGGCGAATGTATTTAAAAAGTGGTGATGTGGCCATCATGTTACTTTCTCCAATTATTTTTATTTATACTTTCATGATTTATTTTTAATTTATCAATTTAAATTGTATGTTTTGTAGAATCGGATGAAACTGAATTATGAAATATGAAAATGACAAATACTTCAAATTCTAATAGTCAGTTTACTCAAAAACAAGGAGATTTCGAAAAATAAAACTCATTCTTTATAAGTTCTTGATTTTGGTATTACCTACAATTATTATTAATATAAATTTGTAACTATTATTGTTTCATAGTTATAAACCAAAAATGAAAAAATATATATTTTTTTTCTCGAAAAACAACTATTTTATGAAAAATATTTAAACACTAGTTTTTGTATATTTTTCATATTTTAAAAAAATTGGAAGAAAAAAAACAGTTAAGGTAAACGCCCACTTCCGCGATTTGTCTCCACCCAAAATTCGGCAATTGTTTTTGTAGAATACCAAACATTATTTGTCGTCTTATGAATTTTAAGCGTTTGACACAAATTCCTTGATTTATAAATTTTTTACAGTTTTTAAAATCGTTGAGTGTATTTTTCATTTTTCAGTTCAAATTCAGGATACAGTCGATTTGTTTCTACTTCAAATTTGTCACTTGTTTTTGTAGAATACTAAACATTATTTGTTGTCTTATGGATTTTAAGCGTTTGAAACAAATTCCTTGATTTATAGATTTTTTACAATTTTTGAAATCGTTGAGTGTATTTTTCATTTTTCAATTCAAATTCAGGATACAGTCGATTTGTTTGTACTTCAAATTTGTCAATTGTTTTTGTAGAATAACAAAAATTATTTGTTGTTTTATGGATGTTAAGCGTTTGAAACAAATTCCTTGATTTATAATTTTTTTACAATTTTTAAAATCGTTGAGTATTTTTTTCATTTTTCAATTCAAATTCAGGATACAGTCGATTTGTTTCTACTTCAAATTTGTCAATTGTTTTTGTAGAATAACAAACATTATTTGTTGTCTTATGGATTTTAAGCGTTTGAAACAAATTCCTTGATTTATAATTTTTTTACAATTTTTAAAATCGTTGAGTGTATTTTTCATTTTTCAGTTCAAATTCAGGATACAGTCGATTTGTTTCTACTTCAAATTTGTCAATTGTTTTTGTAGAATAACAAACATTATTTGTTGTCTTATGGATTTTAAGCGTTTGAAACAAATTCCTTGATTTATAATTTTTTTACAATTTTTAAAATCGTTGAGTGTTTTTTTCATTTTTCAGTTCAAATTCAGGATACAGTCGATTTGTTTCTACTTCAAATTTGTCAATTGTTTTTGTAGAATAACAAACATTATTTGTTGTCTTATGGATTTTAAGCGTTTGAAACAAATTCCTTGATTTATAATTTTTTTACAATTTTTAAAATCGTTGAGTGTTTTTTTCATTTTTCAATTCAAATTCAGGATACAGTCGATTTGTTTCTACTTCAAATTTGTCAATTGTTTTTGTAGAATAACAAAAATTATTTGTTGTCTTATGGATTTTAAGCGTTTGACACAAATTCCTTGATTTATAGATTTTTTACAATTTTTGAAATCGTTGAGTGTATTTTTCATTTTTCATTTCAAATTCAGGATATAGCCAATTTGTTTCTACTTCAAATTTGTCAATTGTTTTTGTAGAATAACAAGAATTATTTGTGTTTTATGCATTTTAAGCTTTCGAAGAAAATTCCGAGAATGATATATGTTTTACAATTTTTCAAATCGTTGAGTGTATTTTTCATTTTTCAATTCAAATTCAGAATATTGTCGATTTGGTTTTACCTAAAATATGGCAATTGTTTTAACGTAAAATCAAGATGTATTTATTGTTTTATGGATTTTGAGCATTTGACGCATATTCCTAATTTTTTTCATTTTTAACGATTTTTCAACTCGTTAAATGCCATTTTTATTTTCCAGTTCAAGTTTAGAGCGTTGTCAAATTCTTTATACCCAAAATCTGGCAATCGTTTTATAGAAAATCAAAAACTGTTTATTGTTTCATGGATTTTGAGCTTTCGACGAAAATTCCTAGATTTTTTATTTTTTTACAATTTTTCAAATCCTTGAGTAAGTATCTCTAATTCAAAATAAATTTGGTTTTTGTAAATTCAACAATTTCCAATAGAGTAATGGATTTTTAAAAATTTTCGTTCTAATTTTTTGAGCACCTGAACAAAAACATAACAGAAAAAAATATAAAACACAAAATTCCATAAAAAAATAGTCCTTAATGGCTGAAGTATCGCTTATTCAAAATCAATTTTATTTTTGTAAATTCAACAATTTTCAATAAAGATGTGGATTTTTGAAAATTTTCGTTTTAATTTTTTGAGCACTTGAAGAGAAACATAGCAGAAAAATATATAAAACGTGCAGGCAAAATTCCATAAAAATTATCCTTAATGGCCGAAATATCGCTTATTTGATATTAATTTAATTTTTGTAAATTCAACAATTTTCAATAGAGATATGGATTTTTGAAAATTTTCGTTTAAATTTTTTGAGCAATTGAAGAAAAACATAGCAGAAAAAAATATAAAGCATGAAGGCAAAATTCCATAAAAAATCATCCTTAATAGCGGAAGTATCGCTTATTCAAAATCAATTTAATTTTTGTAAATGCAATAATTTTCAATAGAGATATGGATTTTTGAAAATTTTCGTTTTAATTTTTTGAGCACTTGAAGAGAAACATAGCAGAAAAAAATATAAAACGTGCAGGCAAAATTCCATAAAAATTATCCTTAATGGCCGAAATATCGCTTATTTGATATTAATTTAATTTTTGTAAATTCAACAATTTTCAATAGAGATATGGATTTTTGAAAATTTTCGTTTAAATTTTTTGTGCACTTGAAGAAAAACATAGCAGAAAAAAATATAAAACGTGCAGGCAAAATTCCATAAAAAATCATCCTTAATAGCCGAAGTATCGCTTATTCAAAATCAATTTGGTTTTTTGTAAATTCAACAATTTTTGATAGAGATATGGATTAAAAAAAAATTGAGCACCTGAACAAAAACATCGCAGAAAAAATATAAAACATGCAAACAAAATTCCATAAAAAATAATCCTTAATGGCCGAAGTATCGCTTATTCAAAATCAATTTGGTTTTTGTAAATTCAACAATTTTCAATAGAGATATGGATTTTTGAAAATTTCTGTTTTAATTTTTTGAGCACTTGAAGAAAAAAATAGTAGAAAAAAATATAAAACGTGCAGACAAAATTCCATAGAAAATAATCCTTTATGGCCAAAGTATCGCTTATTAAAAATCAATTTGGTTTTTGTAAATTCAACAATTTTCAATAGAAATATGGATTTTTGAAAATTTTAGTTTTAATTTTTTGAGCACTTGAAGAAAAACATAGCAGAAAAAATATAAAACGTGCAGGCAAAATTCCATAAAAATTATCCTCAATAGCCGAAGTATCGGTAGTTCAACATCAATTTTATTTTTGTGAATTCAACAATTTTCAATAGAGATATGGATTTAAAAAAAAAATTATTTTAATTTTTTGAATACTTGCAGAAAAACATAGCAGAAAAAAATATAAAACGTGCAAGCAAAATTCCATAAAAATTCATCCTCAATGGTCGAAGTATCGCTTATTCAAAATCAATTTGGTTTTTGTAAATTCAATAATTTTCAATAGAGATATAGATTTTTGAAAATTTTCGTTTTAATTTTTTGAGCACTTGAAGAAAAACATAGCAGAAAAAAAATATAAAACATGCAGACAAAATTCCGTAAAAAATTATCCTCAATGGCCCAAGTATCGCTTATTCAAAATTAATTTGGTTTTTGTAAATTCAACAATTTTCAATAGAGATATGGATTTTTGAAAATTTTCGTTTTAATTTTTTGAGCACTTGAAGAAAAACATAGCAGAAAAAATATAAAACGTGCAGGCAAAATTCGATAAAAATTATCCTTAATGGCCGAAGTATCGCTTATTCGAAAACAATTTGGTTTTTGTAAATTCAATAATTTTCAATAGAGATATGGATTTTTGAAAATTTTAGTTTTAATTTTTTAAGCACCTGAACAAAAACATCGCAGAAAAAAATATAAACCGTGCAGGCAAAACTCCAAAAAAATTATCCTCAATGGCCGAAGTATCGGTTATTCAATATCAATTTGGTTTTTGTAAATTCAACTATTTTAAATAGAAATATGGATTTTTGAAAATGTTCGTTTTAATTTTCTGAGCACTCGAACAAAAGCATCGCAGAAGAAAATATAAAACATGCAGGCAAAATTCCATAAAAAATATCCTCAATGGCTTATTCAAAATCAATTAGGTTTTTTGTAAATTCAACAATTTTCAATAGATTTTAATGGATTTTTGAAAAAAAAAATTAATTTTTTGAGCACCTGAACAAAAACATCGCAGAAAAAATATAAAACGTGCAGGCAAAATTCTATAAAAAATTATCCTCATTGGCCGAAGTTTTGGGTATTCAATATCAATTTGGTTTTTATAAATTCAACAATTTTTAATTGAAATATGGATTTTTGAAAATTTTCGTTTTAATTTTTTGAGCACCTGAACAAAAACATCGCAGAAAAAAATCCTTAAAAATTCATCCTCAATGGCCGAAGTATCGCGTATTCAAAATCAATTTTGTTTTTGTAAATTCAACAATTTTCAATAGAGATATGGATTTTTGAAAGATTTCGTTCTAATTTTTTGAGCACTTGAAGAAAAACATAGCAGAAAAAATATATAAAACGTGCAGGCAAAATTCCATAAAATATCGGTTATTCAAAATAAATTAAGTTTTTGTATATTCAACAATGTTTAATAGAAATATGGATTTTTTAAATTTTTTTCATTATAAATAATTTCGATCACATGACCACGTGAATGAACTCTGCAACAGTTTGTATATTATTAAATTAATCATAGCATTAGATTTAGTACCTGTATATGTTGTACCTTGGTTTTGGTAGGCACCCTCAGTACACACTCTTATCTAGCACATGTTCAGCCGTCCATCATTACCAATAAACGTCCAGATAGTCGTTCCCTTTTGTCACCATATCGGAGCCGATTTTTTTTAATTAATCGCTTTTACCAGCGCGGTTCGATTTTTAAGAGACGTCACGTTGATAAATGTCCGCCGAGATAAATGTGCCGAGATTAGAGGGAATATGAATCCTATCGTGTCCTCCCATTCCTACAGCCCTGTATCGTCACATAGAGAGGACACAACTGAACTGAATTATGGCACAAGAATTGATGTATGTCCCTGCATTCAAGAATAAATTATAAAAAAGGATTTATATTCCACCGGCACCGACGAGAAGTTAGTCACGGATTTTGGCGCCTCCACCATCACCAGAATTATGACTAATTTCAATGAAATATTCATTACAGCCAGTTTAAATTTAAGTTAATGTGTAGCGCAATCACGATGTAATTTTAGGAAGGACCGTTAAGACATGAAATATTTTTTTGTGAAAATTCATCGGATGAATTAAACTGACTTTGATGCAGGATTGCCGACACCATTTCACTTGCGATGAATCGGTCCTTGGCGAAATAAACTGAATTAAAGCAGCCAATCAGCAATGGCACAGCCTCATCTAGCGTAATTTGAAATTCAACGGCATGAATTACCATCGATATTGCAGCATACATAATGAATCCCGTAACGAGAACAAATACACGGCATAAAACCCGGAAAAGATTTCGAACAAAAAAAAATGTGACCGAACCGTGTATTATCGGCAAGCGGAAATCCGATAAAAAGGAATTTAATTTTAGCGCCACTGCCGCCGCCGTGAAACCGTTGCGGAAAATCCAGATCCCGAAGTTCCCCCGATAATAGCATCCTAATAAGTGGTCGGGGGGCTCGGGTCAAGTTTTCATCGTTTTCCGACCGACCGATCAAAATCCCAATTACGGGGCTTTCGCCCGCGCGTTTCGGCCGACTTTTCATGATTAAGGGATACGCCGCGCGGCGCCGCTTTTAAAATATAACATCATTTTCGCCGCGCGGTCACACGTTACCACATAACCGACCCTTTTAGCTGACTACTACACAAACCCAGCGACATCTTATCAAAAAGTTGAAAACCCGACCCTCGTCAATATAAAAGCGCGCGGTCATGACTTACTTTTACATAAATTCGTGTAATTGCGGGGTTCATCCCTTATTTACGTAATCCATTGCGTGTGCAGAAGGGTTCGTTTTTTTGTTGTGCGGGGTCGCGGGGCGCAATGTTCGCGAAAGTATATTGAAATCGGTATTTTTCCCGTTAAATATCTTACATTATGTAAAGCGTGCATAACAACGCTCCATGAATAGAAATGAGAGTCTGGCGGAGTACAGAGAGACGACGGTGGGATGGGTGGCTGAGGCCGTTGGACCCACCCAAAAATATATAGTCTGATGAATAAATTAGGAGGCAGTATCTCGTCGGAATCGTGCCACAATAATAATTTTGGATTCTTTTCCTTCTCCCGAGCACCGCGTAATCGATACAAAAATAATTCCCCGCTGCGAACACACCATAAATAAACTCAACAAGTTTCCTCAACAGCGTAATTATATGATACAGTATCGGATTAAATGAATTATATTTAAGCTACCGAAAAAATTATGTATCGCTTAAAATAGGGATAACCAATTCGGCGGCGTCCGTGGTTTATATTTAATTAATTGCATTCGAATAGAACTGGTGAAGTTTTACAATAAAAAATAATAATTTTATGTGTAAGTTAATAAAATTACTACTACTAACCAGGTTGCAGAACCGTCAGGCCCTCCGTAGCCAAGTAACCTCTTAGCACTCTGCCCCTGATTTATTGAATTAACTTAAATAACTCATGCTGAATGCAATATCAGGTCTATTGCACGTTCCTGAAGTCCCCTTTCAGTCGAATCTAGTCGAATCTAGTCGAATCTAGTCGAATCTAGTCGAATCTAGTCGAATCTAATCGAACCTAATCGAATCTAATCGAATCTAATCGAATCTAATCGAATCTAATCGAATCTAATCGAATCTAATCGAATCTAATCGAATCTAATCGAATCTAATCGAATCTAATCGAATCTAATCGAATCTAATCGAATCTAATCGAATCTAATCGAATCTAATCGAATCTAATCGAATCTAATCGAATCTAATCGAATCTAATCGAATCTAATCGAATCTAATCGAATATAATCGAATATAATCGAATATAATCGAATATAATCGAATCTAATCGAGTCTAATAAAATCTAATCGAATATTCAGTACCTTCCAAGTACCTCAGTAACCTCTTAGCACCCTGCCATTGCTGATTTATTGAATTTCAGGTCTAATGCACGTTCCTGAAGTCCTCTTCGAGTCAAATCTTATCGGATCGAATCAAATCTAATCGAATGTAATCGAATCCAATCGAATGTAATCGAATCTAATCGAATCTAATCGAATCTAATCGAATCTACTCGAATCTAATTGAATATAATTGAATCTAATCGAATCTAATCGAATACTCAGTACCTTCCAAGTACCTCAGTAACCGCTTAGCACCCTGCCAGTGCTGATTGATGGAATTACCTTAAAAAACTTACACTGAATGCAATATCAGGTCTAGTGCACGTTCCTAAAGTCCTCTTTGAATTAAATCTAATCAAATCTAATCGAATCTTTAGTACCTTTCAAGTACCTTAGTAACCGCTTAGCATACGGCCCGTGCTGATTTATTAAATTAACTTAAATAACTCACATTGAACACAATATCAGGTCTAGTGCACGTTTCTAAAGTCCTCTGAGAATTGAATCTAATCAATTCTAATCTAATCTTTAGTACCTTTCAGGTACCTCAATAACCATTTAGCACTCTGCCAGTGCTGATTTATTGAATTAACTTAAATAACTAACACTGAACACAATATCAGGTCTGGTTCACTTTAATAAAGTCCTCTTCGAATTGAATCTAATCAAATCTGATCGAATCTTTAGTACCTTTCAAGTATCTCAGTAACCGCAGAGCACTCTGCCAGTGCTGATTTATTGAATTAACTTAAATAACTCATACTGAATGCAATATCAGGTCTAGTGCACTTTCCTAAAAACCTCTTCGAATTGAATCTAATCAAATCTAATCGAATCTTTAGTACCTTTCAAGTACCTCAGTTACCGCATGGCACTCTGCCAGTGCTTATTTATTGAATTAACTTAAATAACTCACACTGAACACAATATCAGGTTTAGTGCACGTTCCTAAAGTCCTCTTTGAATTAAATCTAATCGAATCTTTAGTACCTTTCAAGTACCTCAGTTACCGCTTAGCATTCGGCCTGTGCTGATTTATTAAATTAACTTAAATAACTCACATTGAACACAATATCAGGTCTAGTACACGTTTCTAAAGTCCTCTGAGAATTGAATCTAATCAATTCTAATCTAATCTTTAGTACCTTTGAGGTACCTCAGTAACCATTTAGCACTCTGCTAGTGCTGATTTATTGAATTAACTTAAATAACTCATACTGAACACAATATCAGGTCTAGTGCACGTTTCTAAAGTCCTCTTCGAATTGAATCTAATCAAATCTGATCGAATCTTTAGTACCTTTCAAGTACCTCAGTAACCGTATAGCACTCTGCTAGTGCTGATTTATTGAATTAACTTAAATAACTCACGCTGAATGCAATATCAGGTCTAGAGCACGTTCCTAAAGTCCCCTTTGAATTAAATCTAGTCAAATCTAATCGAATCTATAGTATCTTTCAAGTACTTCAGTAACCACTTAGCATTCTGGCAGTGCTGATTTATTGAATTAACTTAAATAACTCACACTGAACACAATTTCAGTCCTCTTCGAATCGAATCTGATTGATTCTAATTGAGTCTTATTGAATCTAATTGAATCTAATCGACTCAAACAAATTATAACCGAATCTAATCGAATCTAATCGAATCTAATCGAATCCAATCGAATCTTTTGTAGCTTTCAAGTACCTCAGTAACCGCATAGCACTCTGCCAGTGCCGATTTATTGAATTAACTTAAATAACTCACACTGAATGCAATATCAGGTTAGTGCATGTTCCTAATGTCCTCTTCTAATCTAATATAATTGATTCTAATTGAATCTTAATTTAATCTAATTGAATCTAATCGAATCTAATCAAATCCAATCGAATCTAATCTATCTTAAGTATCTTTCAAGTACCTCACTAATCACTTATCGCTTTGCCAGTACTGATTTATTGAAATAACTTAAATAACACACACTAAACACAATATCAGGTCTGGCGCACGTTCCTAGAGTCCTCTTTGAATCGAATCTAATCGAATGTAATCGAATCTAACCGAATGTAATCGAATGTAATCGAATCTAACCGAATCTAATCGAATGTAATCGAATCTAATCGAATCTAATCGCATCTAATCGCATCTAATCGAATATTTAGTACCTTTCAAGTACATCAGCAACCGCTTAGCACTTTGCCTGTGCTGATTTATTGAATTGACTTAAATAACTCACACTGAACACAATATCAGGTCTAGCGCACGTTCCTACAGTCCTCTTTGAATCGAATCTAATTTAATGTAATCGAATCTAACCGAATCTAACCGAATCTAATCGAATCTAATCGAATCTAATCGTATCTAACCGAATCTAATCGAATCTAATCGAATCTAATCGCATCTAATCGCATCTAATCGAATATTTAGTACCTTTCAAGTACCTCAGTAACCGCTTGGCACTTTGCCTGTGCTGATTTATTGAATTGACTTAAATAACTCACACTGAACACAATATCAGGTCTAGCGCACGTTCCTAGAGTCCTCTTTGAATCGAATTTAATCGAATGTAATCGAATCTAACCGAATCTAACCGAATCTAATCGAATCTAATCGAATCTAATCGAATCTAATCGTATCTAACCGAATCTAATCGAATCTAATCGAATCTAATCGAATCTAATCAAATATTTAGTACCTTTCAAGTACCTCAGTAACCGCTTAGCACTTTGCCTGTGCTGATTTATTGAATTAACTTAAATAACTCACACTGAACACAATATCAGGTCTAGCGCACGTTCCTAGAGTCCTCTTCTAATCGAATCTAATCGAATCTAATTGAATCTAATCGAATCAATAGAATCTAATCGAATCTAATCGAATCTAATTGAATATTTAGTACCTTTCAAGTACCTCAGTAACCGCTTAGCACTCTTCCTGTGCTGATTTATTGAATTAACTTATTAACTTAAGTAACTCACACTGAATGCAATAGCAGGTCTAGTGCACGTTCCTAAAGGTCTCTTCTTCAATTGTTTTTCTGTTCCATGTTTGGCTGTTGACTTTAGGAACGCACACTAGACCTGATATTGCATTCAGTGTGTCGTTTAACTTCATTCAATAAATCAGCCGTGAAAAATCGCAGAGCGTTTACTGAGGTTCTTGAAACTTGAAAGGTGCAACAAATTAGATTAGATTAGATCAGATGAAACTACGTAAAAGTTACAGATTGTGTACCTTAATCCTTGAAAAACTTGAAAGGTGCAACAAATTAGATTAGATTAGATCAGATGAAACTACGTAAAAGTTACAGATTGTGTACCTTAATCCTTGAAAAACTTGAAAGGTGCAAAAAATTAGATTAGATTAGATTAGATTAGTAGGCTACAATGAAACTACGTAAAGGTTACAGGTTACCTAAATACTTGAAAAACTTTAAAGGTTCGAAAGATTCGATTAGATTCGTTTAGATTAGACTAGATTAGATGAGTAGGCTACTATGAAACTACGTAAAGGTCACAGATTGTGTATAATCTTAATACTTGAAAAACTTGAAAGGTTCCAACGAGTAGATTAGATTTGTTTAGATAAGATTAGATTAGATTAGTAGGTTACGATGAAACTATGTAAAGGTTACGGAGTGTGCAACTAAATACTTGAAAAACTTGAAAGGTACGGACATTCAGATTAGATTAGGTTAGATTAGATTAGATTAGGTTAGATTAGATTAGATTCGTTTAGATTAGACTAGATTAGATGAGTAGGCTACGATGAAACTACGTAAAGGTTACAGATTGTGTATAATCTTAATACTTGAAAAACTTGAAAGGTTCCAACGAGTAGATTAGATTTGTTTAGATAAGATTAGATTAGATTAGTAGGTTACGATGAAACTATGTAAAGGTTACGGAGTGTGCAACTAAATACTTGAAAAACTTGAAAGGTACGGACATTCAGATTATATTAGGTTAGATTAGATTAGATTAGGTTAGATTAGATTAGATTCGTTTAGATTAGTTGTACATTTTCGTAGTCCATAGTAGTGACGGCTCGCGGGGTGATTCGTGATGCGGCCGAGATAACAGAGAGTAGAAAGATCTATATTACCCCCTCGGCCGTACCATAAGTCACCCCGCGAGCCGTCACTGGTCCAGTGTGTAAATAATAAAACTAACACTAGCGAACGACTAGAGATGTTATTTTACCATCAGCGCCGAGAATAAGTGCGTGTTCAGAAATGTTCGTGCAAATTCGCAAAATTACGACGTCGCGCCGTCCGAGAGTACAGAAATGCTTACCCAGACGGCGAGACATGCATGTGGTGTCTCAATCACAAATCTTACACAAAAACTACGAGGAATATTGTTTTTCGAAAACGCAATTGGTATATAGGAATTAAATAAAACAATAAAATATTTTCGAGATCTGGAGGTTGCAAGTTCGATCCCTGTCGGAGGCATGCTCACACTTTTGATTCAGCTATATACGGAGCAACTTCGATTATTATTTATTTATTTAATAAAATATTTACTTAGGAGGTTGAATTATAATTTTACTCGCGATACCAGCAATTTTTTTAATTCAACCTCCTTTGTTAGGCTTTGTTAGACGCGTTAAACATTTTTCAATATATATTACAAGGCATTAAAATTGAATAATTATAAAAAGCACTTTGTGTGCAATCCCCGCTTATCGAAACTTCGAATTGAATTTCAAATGTAAATGTCTCCTCATTAATGATTCGCAAATCTCAAACTTTTTACACTCAATCATCGAATTAGCTGTTTACTAAAAAAGTGATGTAATTAAAATTTTAAATTGGCAGACGGGAGCCACGTTATTACCGGTCCAATTGCCTCCTGAATTTTTAAAAGGCAACAAACTCTCCGTAAGAATTAAAAAAATATGCCTTAATCGAAGACGTTAATTAATAACTGAATAAATGTGTCATAAATTGAAGGGGTTGCCATGAATCCAACCCCAGGAAGTGTAGCAAAGAGGCAATGATCACAGGGATATAATGTTTTAAAGTCAACTAGAATTCGATCTTACGAGAATATTTTTATTGTCGCGAATACGTATGTTATACCGATTGAGATTTCGACACATCGAACTCTTGGATTTAAAATCTCCCGCCCGGGCTACTTCGCCACTGAACGTTAGGCAACTTCATACACACGGTCACGCTAACGGTCATGCAAGGTCGTTGCCATACCTACTCATTCCAAATCACCGACTCGTGCTATTGTGTAGCGATTCACCGCAATTACTAACAAACAATATATTGTTTATTAAAATTTGTATTAATGAAAATTAAAACAATATATTCAGATAAAAAAAATACCAATCGCAACATATTGATATCATTCAATTAATACTCTTAACGTATTGACGTATGATCGGAACTGCATTCCATTACACAAAATATCGTTAAATTATAAAATTTTATTACATCACAGTTTGTATCGAGCGGTTGTTAAAATATTAAATGTGTTGGTTCATTTATTAACTGTATATGCAGGTTTCATTCGCTCTAATTAAAATCAATTACTTTTCAATGAATTATATTATTGAACAGCCTTGATTATAATTATTTCGGAACGTACATTACTTTTTTTTCATTTCGTTTCAAATTCGATTTATTAATTTAATGTTCTGAAAGGGACCCTGTCGTGTTCTTCTGTTCTTTCATGCGAATGCATATTTTTAATTAACTGATATATTTACGTAATTAATAATTGTTATTATAATTTCGAATCAATTTTAAGTACAAGGCAGACGTCCCCGCCCTCAGTATGAAATCGGAGATTGCTAGTGGAATTTTTTTTAAATTCTTTTCGAATCGTCAAAGTGATTGCAAATTTTCACATTTTATTGCTCCATCCACACGAAATTATCCCAAAATCTGTAGTTTAGCTTGTGAGTTAATAATAGTTCAGCATTTGTTCGGGATAGTTTATTTTTTCAAGACTTTTTGACATTTTTTTGGGACAATTTTTTTTAGTACTCTTAAGACTCTTTGGCATTTTTTCCAAGACAATCTTTTCCAGTACTCTTTTTGGCATTTTATTCAGGACAATTTTTTCCAGTTCTCTTTTTGGCATTTTTTCAGTTCACTTTTTCAAGACTTTTTAGCATTTTTTTGGGACAATTTTTTTTTGACTCTTGAGACTCATTTTTTTCAAGACAATTTTTTCCAGTACTTTTTTTTGCATTTTATTCAGGGCAATTTTTTCCAGTACTCTTTTTGGAATTTTATTCAGGACAATTTTTTCCAGTACTCTTTTTGGCATTTTTTTAGTTCACTTTTTCAAGACTTTTTGGCATTTTTTTGGGACATTTTTTTTAGTACTCTTAAGACTCTTTGGCATTTTTTCGAAGACAATTTTTTCCAATACTCTTTTTGGCATTTTATTCAGGACAATTTTTTTCAGTTCTCTTTTTGGCATTTTTTCAATTCACTTTTTCAAGACTTTTTAGCATTTTTTTGGGATATTTTTTTTTTTTTTACTCTTGAGACAATTTTTTCCAGTACTTTTTTTGCATTTTATTGAGGACAATTTTTTCCAGTATTCTTTTTGGAATTTTATTCAGGACAATTTTTTTCAGTTCTCTTTTTGGCATTTTTTCAATTCACTTTTTCAAGACTTTTTAGCATTTTTTTGGGATATTTTTTTTTTTACTCTTGAGACTTTGGCATTTTTTTCAAGACAATTTTTTCCAGTACTTTTTTGCATTTTATTCATGACAATTTTTTCCAGTACTCTTTTTGGAATTTTATTCAAGACAATTTTTTCCAGTACTCTTTTTGGCATTTTTTTCGTTCACTTTTTCAAGACTTTTTAGCATTTTTTGCGGACAATTTTTTTTAGTACTCTTAAGACTCTGGCATTTTTTCCAAGACAATTTTTTCCAGTACTCTTCTTCAAACAAATTTTTTCAGTGCTCAATTGGCATTTTTTTCGGGACAATTTTTCCAGTTCTTTTTTTCAAGACTACTATGGCATTTTTTTTCAAGACAATTTTCTTCAGTATTCTTTTCCAAAACTCTTTTTGGCATTTTTTTCAAGACAATCTTTTTAGTACTCTTTCTCAAGACAAAATCGTTACTACAGCAGGCTTTCTACAGCATAACATAAGTCAAAAATTATATAATTACGTAACACCAAGAATAAGAGTCTCTTTTAACCAAGTTATTTCGTAAATTCATGTCTGAATTTAACTTTATGTATTTTATACCTGACGTGTCCAATATTGTAAAGGCAATATAATGATTTAATAAAATTGTATTTTATTCTATTCTATTCTTAAGACTCTTTTAGGCAGTTTTTTTAGACAATTTTTTCCGGTACTCTTTTTGGCATTTATTTTCTGTACTCTTTCAAGACTACTTTTGGCACTTTTTTTTCAGGACAATTTTTTTCAGTACAATTTTTTTAGTACTCTTTTCGGTATTTTTTTTAGACAATTTTTTCCAGTACTCTTTTTGGCATTTTTTTTTTCTGGACAATTTTTTTTAGTACTCTTTTTCAAGACTACTTTTGCCATTTTTTTTCAAGACAATTTTTTTTAATACTTTTTTTCAACACTCTTTGGTATTTTTACTTCTCCGTTATGAAGTACGAGAAAGTATTGTGATCGTGAAAAAAAATTAAATTTTTTTTACGGAAATATCCGTCCCTAGATGTCATTTTAACAATTTCTGGAAACAAAAATTGTGTTGTGTTGTGTGTCTGTGTGTGCGTGTGTGTGTGTAAACCTCCAGATTTTGGGATAACTTCGTGTGGATGGAGCGATAAAATGTGAAAATTAACAGAAATAAACTTCCAGAATTCTTTTGATTACTCGATACAGTTCAAAGCCATGGTTACTTGACGTTTATCCTAAAACGAAATTAGTTAGTTAGTTTTTACACAATTTAATTATAACAACAAACATTAATTAACACCACACCCTTCTAATTTTTTTTCAACTAATTAAAAAAAATATCTGGAAGAAACGTTCCAAGCACAAACACCAGATAAAAATCACTCATTATTCACAAGCCGGTACACACACACACAAGCTGCCCAAACACTTGCAAATCGATACATCGAATTTATTTAACGTAAAAGAGAGAGAGAGAGAGAGCACGGCCTGTTGGATGAATTTTACAGTGTTTACGGAGCCGCTCCATAATTCACTCCGCTTTACGAATAATAAATATTGACGTTTGCGTTTAATGGCATTCGGCGGCGAAATATTAAGATTTAAGCCGAAGCTAATTTATTGCCTCCGACGTAATAGTAAGCAAACATTTAAACATCCACGACACATCATTAAATATTTAACGATCCCGCTCAAAATAAAAAGGAAGGCCGCGTCAATTCCTCCTCAACCGCAGCCGAAAAGGAAGGGAAAATGTTCCTCCTTGTAGTCTTGCAAATTGTAAATGTTGCCCGTGCTGAAAGCGGTGTGGAAGATTGTTTGTTTGAGGTTATTAGAAATAATCAAAAATTTGGAGATTCGTTCTTATTTTATAATTTTAACAGCGACGATTTTCTTATGAAACTGCATTCGCAAATAAACTCCACCTTTCAAGGTTACGATGTTCCAAAACTGATACACAAGCCTGATATTTTTGTAATTAAATTCTGCAAGGAATCAGAAATTCGTTTCCTGTTTAAAGCTTTATCCCACCAGGACATTATCGGTTATAAAAAAATATACCTATTCATTCCTAGATGTGGAATAAACAACATGGAGCAGCTAATAGCCGTCTTGTGGAATTAGTACCTCATCAACAGCCTCGTGATACTGACCAAGAAGGATATCTACACCCCTGAGTATGATAATTGCAGCAACACCTTCACCAAAGTTCGCACCGGATGTAATAAATTTGCGTTCGGCAACAAACCAGAGATTAGCTTCAGGAATTGCAGATTGTACATTCGCACCGAAATCGTCCCTCCATTCACGGTCGGAATAAATTTCGGGCTTGAAATCTGGCTCATTAAACTCTTAGCGGAAGAACTGCGCTTCACACCAATTATACAAGCCAGTACACCTAACAACTCCACTCTTCTGGAGGTGCATCCATTTTTCGATAAACTCCACCGAAGGAAATTCGACCTGATCCTCTCATCCTTCATACTGACCTATTCCCGCTACAGGAACTACGATTACTCAGAATGGTATTACACCGACGTGGACACGATGTGCAGCAGAAAAGCTAAAGAAAAACCATCCTGGTTAAAGTTGGAGAGAATAGTCATCGCACAAGCGTTCCTCTTCTTTCCTTTAATCATCCAAACCATCATAACCTACAGCTACGTTAATACATACGGAGGCGATTCCGGTTTTACCACATTCACAGACATCTTCATAGCGTACTTCAGGGTGATCTCCAACATCCCGAACGTATTCCTCCCGAAGAAAACGGTACTTCGCCAACTTTACGGAGCCTGGTTGATCTTCTGCTTGATCGTAACCATTAAATACACCGCGATGATCTTCGACGTGTTCCACAACACCATCCGCGAGGAACAGATCGGCGATTTCGAATCTGCGTTCGAGAAAGATTTCCGGGTGTTCACTCCGGAATACTACAAGCGGTACTTCTTGAACGACACCACCATTGGCCGCCGCGTTTTAGCCGAACTGCAAACGTGCAGCGATATCCTGGAGTGTATCAAACACGCTGATAACGAGTCTGCAATAGCCGGCGTACAAAAAACCATCCTCTACTACCACATTTACGATTTCGTCGATAACAAGGGTGTTCCGAGGATTTTTTGCTTTCAAGAACAACTCGCCACCAGTTATCTGCGTATTTTCATGAACAGAAATTTCATACTTCGCGACGCCATCGATAACGTCGTTAAGGGATTGAGGAATGGTGGCATTGTGAATCACCAGATGGACTGTATTTTGTACGGCGAGAAGATCAAGAGGCAAGGTGTGCACATAGAGCACTCCGAGAAGGAGGTTCAAGTGGGGTTGCTCGAGTTTGAAGATTTCTCGGTCAGCTTTGTGTATTTTGTGATTGGTATTATTGTTTCTAGTGTGGCGTTTATCGGGGAATTGATATGGTGGAAATTGAAAATGTTTGTCTAGGACTTTAACACTTTCGCTGCCTGCGTCTAATAAACTGATTACCACTCAAGTCTGCAAGGTTTATTATCAAAGAACGTATCACGCACCTGTTGCGTGTTCGGCAGTGAATTTGTTAAGACAGCTTGTAGCCTAAACAAATTGTTAAGAAAACGTAGTTGTATTAGGTTGTAGATTAATATACAAGGCTTGTCCGTAAACTATTTTTTTCAAAACGAAATTTATTTTTACATAAAAGTGCATTTCTTTAACTATTTGCCACCATTGCGCAGACATTTTTCGTAGCGTAAAACCAACTTTTATAAGCCCTGCCACTGCTGAACACCGTTTTGTACGTCGTCAAAGCGCTGTCAAAGCGCCTTCCTTCAAAATCACGCTTTAACTTCAAGAACAAGTGGTTGTCAGAAGGTGCGAGATCGGAGCTGTTCCTATATAAATATTATAGGGTAATGCTTTGTGAATATTATGGAGCTTTGACAAACTCTTCACAGTCAAAACTGAAAGCATAAAGATTCCCGAAAAATTATCTTGAGCGATTCAGGATTATTTTTTGGGAAGAGAATTTTATTTTCTTTAAAAAAAAGTGTTGAAATTCAGTTTTTGGCTGCAAATCCAAATTTTACAAGCGTTCAATTTCTTAATCCTCCGACAGTTTTTTGCAGTTGAAACGTGAAAATCTAGGGAATTTTATTTTCTTTAAAAAAAACATTCAAAAACTTTAAAGTAATTTTTTTGAAACTGTTGAAATTCAGTTTTTTGTTGAAAATCCAAATTTTACAAGAGTTCAATTTCTTAATTCCCTGACGGATTTTTGCTGTTGAAATATCAAAATCTAGGGAATTTTATTTTCTTTAAAAAAACATTCAAAAACTTTGAAGTAATTTTTTTGAAAGTGTTGAAATGCAGATTTTTCCCTGAAAATCCAAATTTTACAAGCATGCAATTTCTAAAATCCTCCTGAAACGTCAAAATCTAGGGAATTTTATTTTCTTTAAAAAAGCATTCAAAAACTTTGCAGTAATTTTTTTGCAGTTGAAATGCAGTTTTTTGCTGAAAATCCAAATGTTACAAGCGTGCAATTTCTTAATCCTCTGACGGATTTTTTCAGTTGAAACGTCTAAATCGAGGGAATTTTATTTTCTTTAAAAAACGTATTCAAAAACTTTGAAGTAATATTTTTGAAAGTATTGAAATGCAGTTTTTTCGCTGTAAGTTATTTTTGAAAATGCAAATTTTTCAAGCGTACAACTTTTTAATCATATGACGGATTTTTGCAGTTGATACGTTAAAATCTAGAGGATTTTCTTTTCTTTGAAAAGCATTCAGAAACTTTTAAGTCATTTTTTTAAAGGGTTACAATGCAGTTTTTTCGCTGCGAGTAATTTATTTTTTAAAAACCGAATTTTACAAGCGTGCAACTTCTTAATTCCCTGACAGATTTTTGCAGTTGAAACGTCAAAATCTAGGGAATTTTAATTTCTTTAAAAAAACATTCAAAAACTTTGAAGTAATTTTTTTGAAACTGTTGAAATTCAGTTTTTTGCTGAAAATCCAAATTTTACAAGCGTTCAATTTCTTAATCCTCTGACAGTTTCTGGCAGTTGAAACGTCAAAATCTGGGGAATTTTATTTTCTTTAAGAAAGCATGCAATAACTTTAAAGTAATTTTTTTGAAAGTGTTGAAATGCAGTTTCTTCGTTGAAAATCCAAATTTTACAAGCATGCAATTTCTTAATTCCCTGACGGATTTTTGTTGTTGAAATATCAAAATCTAGGGAATTTTATTTTCTTTAAAAAAACATTCAAAAACTTTGAAGTAATTTTTTTGACAGTGTTGAAATGCAGATTTTTCGCTGAAAATCCAAATTTTACAAGCATGCAATTTCTAAAATTCTCTGACGGATTTTTGCAGGTGAAACGTCAAAATCTAGAGAATTTTATTTTCTTTAAAAAACGTATTCAAAAACTTTGAAGTAACATTTTTGAAAGTGTTGAAATGCAGTTTTTTCGCTGTAAGTTATTTTTGAAAATGCAAATTTTTCAAGCGTACTACTTTTTAATCATATGACGGATTTTTGCAGTTGAAACGTTAAAATCTAGAGGATTTTATTTTCTTTGAAAAACATTCAGAAACTTTGAAGTCATTTTTTTAAAGGGTTGCAATGCCGTTTTTTTCGCTGCGAGTAATTTATTTAAAAAAAACCAAATTTTACAAGCGTGCAACTTCTTAATCCTCTGACGGATTTTTGCCGTTAAAACGTCAAAATCTAGGGAATTTTATTTTCTTTAAAAAAACATTCAAAAACTTTAAAGTAATTTTTTTGAAACTGTTGAAATTCAGTTTTTTGCTGAAAATCCAAATTTTACAAGCGTTCAATTTCTTAATCCTCCGGCAGTTTTTTGCAGTTAAAACGTCAAAATCTAGGGAATTTTCTTTTCTTTAAGAAAGCATGCAATAACTTTCAAGTAATTTTTTTGAAAGTGTTGAAATGCAGTTTATTCGCTGAAAATCCAAATTTTGCAAGCATGCAATTTCTTAATTCCCTGACGGATTTTTGTTGTTGAAATATCAAAATCTAGAGAATTTTATTTTCTTTAAAAAAACATTCAAAAACTTTGAAGTAATTTTTTTGACAGTGTTGAAATGCAGATTTTTCGCTGAAAATCCAAATTTTACAAGCATGCAATTTCTAAAATCCTCTGACGGATTTTTGCAGTTGAAACGTCAAAATCTAGGGAATTTTAATTTCTTTAAAAAAACATTCAAAAACTTTGAAGTCATTTTTTTAAAGGGTTACAATGTAGTTTTTTCGCTGCGAGTAATTTATTTTTAAAAAACCAAATTTTACAAGCGTGCAACTTCTTAATCCTCTGACGGATTTTTGCAGTTAAAACGTCAAAATCTCGGGAATTTTAATTTCGTTAAAAAAACATTCAAAAACTTTGAAGTAATTATTTTTAAAGGATTGCTATACCGTTTTTTTTCGCTGCGAGCAAATTATTTTTGAAAATCCAAATTTTACAAGCGTGCAATTTCTTAATCCTCTGACGGATTTTTGCAGTTGAAACGTCTAAACCTAGAGAATTTTATTTTCTTTAAAAAAGCATTCAGAAACTTTAAAGTTATTTTTTTTAATGTTGAAATGCAGTTTTTTCGCTGCGAGTAATTTATTTTTGAAAATTCAAATTTTGCAAGCATTGAAGACCGCCTCCCCCAGAGATAAAATAGTTGTTACTTTTCAACCCTTCCGGTAAGAGGTATCTTTGGTGAAAATTTCAGCCGAATCCATGTCATACGATTTTCACTTAAATTTTTTTTCACTCATGAAAAATGAAAAATATGGTGCCTTGACACCTAAAAAAATTCATAACTCGCGAACGATTAGAAAAATTGAAAAAATTCAAGGAATAAATGTTATAGAACTGTCTTCAGAGAAGATAGAAAAATGGTTTTAAATCATCCAGGATGTGCAGGGAAGGCTTCGCGAATTTTTTTCTATCATTTTTAAAGAAGGCCCTGAAGGCCTCGAGGAGGATTATTAGGACGATCGAATTTTCTCAATCGATACCTCTTCATAGCTGCCATATTGCCTAAACAGGTTATCTCTATCGGCGGTACTGAAGAGGGAAAACAAAATAAAACATGATTTTTAATCGTTTTGGGAAAAAATTTAAAAAATATGCACTTTATGTAAGAATTTCGTATATTTTTTCAATTTTGTTTTAATAGTTATCAAAAAAATTGACATTTGAGTTAAGAAAAAATACGACCCCGAAAAAGAGGGTGGAAAAAAAAATTGGTCACTTTTTGAAAAATCAAATTTCGTTAAGGGGGCATCAAATCAAAAAATGTGTCGATATAAATAATGTAGGCGGATACTTTGTAAAGAGATCCCGCCACCGATGGATCCTTCAAAAGCAAAAATACGTCCTCGTTGGAAGCAAAACGAACTCAGGGACCAAATGAGGGCTCTGGAAGGGTAGGTGGTATTTTAAAAATTTTGAAAAAAATAACAAATCAAAGCACGTCACGCCCTCTTCTCATTCTAAAAGTTTAAGCTCTTGGATTTAAATAGAAAAAAAATACGCCTGCGAAAGAAACCTTAGAGAGTGGAAACTTAAAAACAAAATTTTGGTCGCTTTTTGAAAAATCATATCTCGTTAAGGGTGCAACAAATCAAAAGGTGCGTAGATATAAATAATGTAGGCGAATGCTTTGTAAAGAGATCCCGCTACCGACGGATCCTTCAAGAGCTAAAATAAAGTCAGTGGCGGCGTTTCGGCGAACCCCTGAAATTTAATTAATGAGGCCGTTGCTCCAAAACGGCTCTAACGATTTTTGTTAAAATTAGCAGGGTTATTTCGCTCGCCGAGGGGTGTATCTGGAAGAAATTAGAAAGAAATCGTTTAGAGCGTTTTCGAGTTTTGACACTTGCTTTAATTTTGGGTTTTCTATTTCAAGGGGGTGGTGGGGTGGAGTCAGAGGGGCCGCACTAAGAAGGATCGATAGAGCTCTCGGGGATGAATCGTATCGTGCAGGAAAAATTTCCAAAAAATTTGCCCCCACCCCCCGGGGGTGATTTTAACGTTCCGTCACGGTAACTCGAATTACTCCGAAACCGGTCTACGTACGGCGGTGAAACTTGGTGGGGATACGCAGGAGGGGGAGAAGAGTCTTTGTGGAGAAAATCAAAGCGATCGGCCTTCATTTGTCGAAATTAACCGCTTTTGAACGAAAAGGGTGGTAAAATTTTTGGGTATGAACTCAAAAATTAAAAAAAGAAAACCGAAAGTCTCTTTGAAATATTTTTAAGGTCTAAAAACATTTTCCGCCGCTAACCGACTTCTCCTGTGGTTCCCAAACTGTTTTGTCCTACCGCCCGCTTTTCAGAAAAAATATTACTTAGCGCCCCCTGGAAATTATGTTTGTGTGTGTGTCTCTGTCTGTGCGCGCTGTATCTCAAAAACTAAAACAATGAACAATGAATAACTTATGAAAAATAAGTTTTTTTCGAATTCCCTTTAGTGTTGGAGTAAACTTTGTTTTTGAATTTGAAGTATAATTTTTCCACCTTTCATAATTTTGACGTTTTAAACGTCAGTTTCATCCGAGTTTACACAACGCTCCGCTGAATCGCTGCAGCACCCACCAGGGGGCGGTGGCGCCCAATTTGGGAATCACTGTAATCTAGAGCGTTGATCGACTCGATCGGCAATTGGCTATAAGAAAACGTCAAAAAAATTCGAGCGTACTTTTAACCGTGCCCCCTAGAGGGTGGGGCTTGATAACCACAATCTAATAGTTTTCCTCGTTTAGCGCCCTCTATACGGTGTCAAAATTTCAAGTCTGTCCAACTTTTAGTTTCGGCGCAACGCGTTACCCTTCGAAACTATGTTTAATTTTTTCCACCAGTATAAAATTAAAAGCGTGCAATTTAGAATTTATTAAATTTCCCCACCATTTATTGTCCGCGTTGATTGTTATCATCAGTTTTACACCGCTATTGTCAGGTGCGCAATTTTTTTCCTCCGCCACGTTACGTGTACAAGCCGGATATATTTATATGTCGTATTTTTATGTTATGTTGTAGGGCCCGGCGAACCCATGCTCGTCATATAAATGATCCCTTTTTACGACTGCATAAATATATATTTATAACGTAATAAAATAAAACGCGAGCTTATACACGGGAATGCTTTCTGGTCTGTTTCGCGCGGGAAAAAGATGTACCGCGGCGCGCCCCGTGCGTGCCCTCAAGTATTTCCCAGGACATATCCGACCCTTCTGTTCCTCCGCTCGTTACCAGGCACTCACAGAAGAAATTTTAGTTATAAGGATACATCTTCGCTCGAGTATAAGTAGAGTTGTTCAAGCTCTTCCATTGCTCTCTGTACTTAGTTTTGAACTCTAAATTGGGTTCTACTAACTTTAAATTAGAATCAATTTATGCTTTATTTTATAGTTTAGAGTGGCTTTTATGATGGAATCCAGCAGATCCAGTTCCATTCGTAACGGTGCGAATCATTGTGGCTAATACATAAGGAAGATATATGAACTAATAAAAAATACATTAACATCAGCAGTTCTCAAACACTGCGTCATGACGTATCAGTTTAGAGACGTCGTAAGGTTTTATCGAGCCCTGTCCATATATTTCCTATAGCAGGAGGAATATAACAAACAAAAAAATGGTGATGTGGCCATCATGTTACTTTCTCCGACTTGATGGTATCATTTATATTTACGCTTCCATGGTTTATTTTCGATTTAAATCATATTTTAAATGCACTAGACTCGGATGAAACTGACGTTTAAAACGTCAAAATTATGAAAGATGGAAAAATTATACTTCAAATTCAAAAACTCAGTTTACTCAAAAACTGAAGGGATTTCGAAAAAAACTTATCCTTTATAAGTTGTTCATTTTGGCATTTTCTACAATTATTATTAACATGAATTTACTGTAACTATTATCGTTTCGTAATTATAAACCAAAAATTAAAAAAATAATAAATTTTTTCCTCGAATAAAAATGATTTTATCAAAAATGTTTTCAAGCAAAAGATGTTCATTTCTTTGTTGTTTTCAAAGTTTGTTTAAATGTTTTTGTGATAATTTTCATATTTAAGAAAATATTGGCAAAAAACAAAAAACAGTTAAGGTAAACGCCCACATCCGGTGTACGAAATTTTACCAAAAGCTTTTCAGTTCTTCAAATTATCAAATAAGACGGAAGTTTCATATCAATTGCTCTATTAGTTTTTGAGATACAGTGCGCACAGGACACACACACATACACACAGACACAATTTTTTTTTTCTTCAGAAATTGTTGAAATGGCGTCTAGGAACCTCAAAACGGATATTTTCGTGAAAAAAAAATTTGAAAAAAAAAATCACGTTCACAATACTTTCTCGTACTTCGTAAGGGAGAAACTTCGATAAATTATTATTATGTGATAAACATTTTGATATCATTTAAAACTTTCACAAGCTTACACAATGTTATCATCATTTAAAACTTAAACTTCCTTAAGAAGACTACAAAAAATCCCTTTTTAGAGTCAGAAACTCTCTGCGAACTCAATAAAGAAACAATTTTAGGTCAACGCATTTATTTACTGTTAAAATATTTGAACATATTTAACACAACCCTATCTGTAATCTGATTTTTGTTTAACGCAAAAGTTCCAACAGGATGGAGCCACTTCTCGCACAACTCGACTGAGGGAAATTTTTGCCGATCGAATAAATTCCCTAAAGAAATTAAAATATTTAATGACTAGATTTCAAACGCAATTGCTCAAATCTACTCAAAATACTTCATTTTTGTCAATTCTGCAAAAATACAAATATCCCATAACTAAATTTAAAATAATTAACCCAGAACAGAATCCATTGACATTCCAAAAATGCACTTTTATTTTCGAGTGATGAAAAAATGTAAAAAAATTGCCACAAAATTAAAACTGTATAAATTTATTCAAAACTCATTATTTTTGATAATTCTGTAAAAAATAACAATATGCAGTAGCTAGATTTTGAAATAATCAACCGAGAAAAAAGTCCATTGACATTCCAAAATTGCACTTTTATTTTCGAGTGATAAAAAAATGTAAAAACAATTGCCACAAACTTAAAACCTTCTAAATTTAATCAAAACTCATTATTTTTGATGATTCTGTAAAAAGTCAAAATATGCAGTAACTAGATTTTGAAATAATCAACCTGAAACAGAGTCCACTGACATTCCAAAATTGCACTTTTATTTTCGAGTAAGAAAAGAAATGTAAAAACAACTGCCACAAACTTGAAACTTTATAAATTTACTCAAAACTCATTATTTTTGATAATTTCGCAAAGAATCAAAATGTTTAGCAACTAGATTTTGTAATAATCAACCGAGAACAGACTTAATTGTCATTTCAAAAATCCACTTTTATTTTCGAGTGATAAAAAAATGTAAAAAAAATTGCCACAAACTTAAAACTTTCTAAGTTTGCTTAAAACTCATTATTTTTTATAATTCTGTAAAAAATCAAAATATGTGGTAACTAGATTTTGAAATAATCAGCCGAGAACAGACTTAATTGTCATTTCAAAAATCCACTTTTACTTTCGAGTGATAAAAAAATGTAAAAACAATTGGCACAAACTTAAAACTTTCTAAATTTACTCAAAACTAAATTATTTTTTGATATTTCTGTAAAAAAATAAAATATGCAGTAACTAGATTTTGAAATAATCACCCAATAACGGAGCCTATTGTCATTCCGGAAATGCACTTTTATTTCTGAATGAAAAAAAATTGAAAAGCAATCACAATCTACACTTGAAATTTTCCAAATTTACTCAAAATACATTCTTCTTGATAATTCTGGAAAAAATCTAAATATTCCACGACTGAATTTCAAAATAATCACCCAAGAACAAAGCCCATTGTCATTCCGAAATGGCAGTTTTATTTTTAAATGAAAAGAAAAATAAAACCAATCACAATCCAGACTTGAAATTTTCCAAATTTGCTCAAAATACATTCATCTTGATAATTCTGCAAAAAATCCAAATATTCCACGCCTGAATTTCAAAATAATCACCCAATAACGGAGCCCATTGTCATACCGGAATTATACTTTTATTTTTGAATGAAAAAAAAAATAAAAGCAATCACAATCCAGACTTGAAATTTTCCAAATTTACTCAAAATACATTTTTCTTGATAATTCTGAAAATAATCCAAATATTCCACGACTTAATTTCAAAATAATCACCCAATAACGGACCCCATTGTCATTCCGAAATTGCAGTTTTATTTTTTAATAAAAAAAAAATTAAAACCAATCACAGTCCAAACTTGAAATTTTCCAAATTTACTCAGAATATATTCTTCTTAATAATTCTGGAAAAATCCGAATATTCCACGACTGAATTTCAAAATAATCACCTAAGAACAAAGCCCATTGTCATTCCGGAATTGCATTTTAATTTTTGAATGAAAAAAAAATTGAAAAGCAATCACAATCTACACTTGAAATTTTCCAAATTTACTCAAAATACATTCTTCTTGGTAATTCTGGTAAAAATCCAAATATTCCACGACTCAATTTCAAAATAATCACCCAAAAACAGAACTCATTGTCATTCCTAAATTGCAATTTTATTTTTAAACGAAAAAAAAAAATTAAAACCAATCACAATTCGGACTTAAAATTTTCCAAATTTACTCAAAATACATTCTTCTTGATAATTCTGGTAAAAATCCAAATATTCCACGACTCAATTTCAAAATAATCACCCAAAAACAGAACTCATTGTCATTCCTAAATTGCAGTTTTATTTTTGAATGAAAAAAAAAATTAAAACCGATCACAATCCAGACTTGAAATTTTCCAAATTTACTCAAAATACATTCTTCTTGATATTTCTGGAAAAAATCCAAATATTCCACGACTCAATTTCAAAATAATCACCCAAAAACAGAACTCATTGTCATTCCCAAATTGCAGTTTTATTTTTGAATGAAAAAAAAAATTAAAACCAATCACAATCCGGACTTGACATTTTCCAAATTTACTCAAAATACATTCTTCTTGATAATTTTGGAAAAAATCCAAAAATTTCACGACTGAATTTCAAAATAATCACCCAAGAACAGAGCCCATTGTCTTTCCGAAATTGCACTTTAATTTTTGAATGCAAAAAAATTGAAAAGCAATCACAATCTATTTGAAATTTCCCAAATTTACTCAAAATACATTCTTCTTGATAATTCTGGAAAAAATCCAAATATTTCACGACTGAATTTCAAAATAATCACCCAAGAACAGAGCCCATTGTCTTTCCGAAATTGCACTTTAATTTTTGAATGCAAAAAAATTGAAAAGCAATCACAATCTATTTGAAATTTCCCAAATTTACTCAAAATACAATCTTCTTGATAATTCTGGAAAAAATCCAAATATTCCACGACTCAATTTCAAAATAATCACCCAAAAACAGAACTCATTGTCATTCCTAAATTGCAGTTTTATTTTTGAATGAAAAAAAAATTAAAAAGTATTCACAATCCAGACTTGAATTTTTCCAAATTTACTCAAAATACATTCTTCTTGATATTTCTGGAAAAAATCCAAATATTCCACGACTGAATTTCAAAATTATCACCGAAAAACAGAACTCATTGTCATTCCGAAATTGCACTTTTATTTTTGAATGCAAAAAAAATTAAAAAGCAATTACAATCCAGACTTTAAATTTTCTAAATTTACTCAAAATATATTCTCCTTGATAATTCTTGAAAAAATACAAATATTCCACGACTCAATTTCAAAATAATCACCTAAAAACATAACTCATTGTCATTCCTAAATTGCAGTTTTATTTTTGAATGAAAAAAAAAATTAAAACCAATCACAATCCAGACTTGAAATTTTCCAAATTTACTCAAAATACATTCTTCTTGATAATTCTGGAAAAAAATCCAAATATTCCACGACTGAACTTCAAAATTGTCATTCCGAAATAGCAATTTTATTTTTGAATGAAGAAAAAATTAAAAAGCAATCACAGTCTAGACTTCAGTTGTTTCTAATGTTGTTTAACAATGATAAAATCATGTTTTTACTGTACTACCCCCTCGAAGACTATCAAGACCACCACGTAGTCGTTAGTTAATGTTCCAAGCCGCGTCAACGTCGTAATTACGTTAAAGTGATAGCGTATTTACATTTCAGGGTTCTGTGCATAATTAATCCGACGCGACGTATGCCCGGAATGCGACATCAAGAACAGCCCCGCAATTAGGGGCGCCGCACCAGTTGAGCATATTTCACCCTTGTTCACGATAATCGAATGTACCGATTTCAATTGCCCACCAAAAAATGATTCCTCCACCTTCCCGTGTGATTAATGCCCGGAGGAATCGTCGCAATCTATCATCCCCGTCCGGACGTGTAATAACGCATTAAAACCGAAGCCCCCGTGTTTATTTATTAGTTATGTTTGCGATACTGGGGAGTTTATTGTTGTCCGCCCCCCCGGGATCCCGCAACAACGAATGCCTCGGAAATTTGCTGGACAAAGGCGACGAGGTAATTACGATTTACTCCTCCGGGAGATTCGATCCGCCCGCTCCGATCCGGAGCAGTTGGGTCCGGCTGGGCATTGAATTTGATATTCCGTTCAAAAATAATTTCCAGTACACGACGGATACCTACATTGTGGATTTTAATGATCTGCACGAGCTCGAAAGGGTCGTCGGGAAGTTATCGGACAGACAAGTTTTGAACGTTAAGCAGAGGAATTTGTTTACAACGGACAACGCGATCCCGATTGAAAGGATTATCGAAACGCTGTGGAGGTACGGATTTTCAAAGTTTATCCTAATCCTGCAGGATGAAATATACACCTGGACTCCCAATCTAGGAGGCTGTGGAAATTTTTCCGCGGCCACGAGAATCGATCATTGTAATGTGACCTTCCCAAAAGGCACCTGTACTTGCCCTGTAAGGGCGAGGGTATCAATTTGGCCGCCGTTTGTTAATCCTCCGGAATCAACGGGAGCAGGTTTGGATATCAACTTGATGAACACCATCGCTGAAGGCTTGAAATTCAAGGTAATCTACACCGTGTCGGATTCGTGGAGTGATGACTTCGAAGGAGCGAACGATTCTAATAACTTTCGGGCCTTACAACACCGCACCGCTGATGTTCTCATATCATCCGTTATCCCGACCTTCAAGCGCAACCAATTCTTCGAGTTGAGCCGGTATTATCACGCAGCCACGGATGGATTCTGCGTGCCCACCGGGGGGAAGCTTCCGCAATACCGTAAATGGTTGGAAGTGGCCAACATCTACGGATACTCACTGCTCGCACTTCTAATTTTTTCCATCGTAAACTACATCCTCAATTTAAAAATTGCATACACCAAACACCTACTGGATTTCTTCAGCATCCTCGCATCCCAAGCTATCGAAAAATTGCCGGAAACGCACACCCTTCGCATAATTTTAATAACTTGGCTCATTTTCACCCTCCACGTAAACATCTTCTACCAAACCAAACTAATCAGCGTCATGGATAAACCCACGTACACCAAACAAATCACCACGATCGACGATTTGTTGGACTCGAAACTTCATCTCTTGTTTCTAGAACACTACAAACGCTACTTTGAGTACGATGACGGGGCCCGCGCAATCCTGAAACGTATCGAAGATTGCCGCGACATCCGCATCTGCTTGAAGAACGTAACCGTCGACAGAAACTCCGCGGTTTGCGTGCAATACTCATCCATCAATTTCTATCTCGACAAAATTAAGGATGAAGACGGTAGGCCTTTGATTTATTGTTTCCGGAATGCCGTTAACACCAGCCCTCTGGTTATGGTTATGAACAGGAATTTCTATTTACTGGATGAGATTAATAGGTACATTGGCTATTGCACTGAATCGGGATTTGTACAAAAATGGGTTGCGGATTTTTTCGCCAACGAACACTTTTTTGAAAACGAGATTGAAACTCAGCCTCTGCAACTGGGAAATTTGAGGGTGGTTTTTTGTATCTACTCGATTGGAATGGTTGCAGCTTTCGTTGTGTTCGTATTGGAGAGAATTAGAAGATAATTTGTTAAGTTAAGGGGTCATGCTTAGTCAGAAAGCTGAAAAATGTAAAGAAAATGCTTGATTTCTAGATTCCATTAAAAGTGACAGCTGTCAAATATGCACTATTTGACGCACATTTTAGCGCCGCGTGGTTTCCTCTTAAAAAATGTTGACGTGAGTAGCTCAGGTTTTCCTTAAAATTGCAAAAGATGTTCAGGAAAAAAATGCTGATTGCGTTTTCTTGCAGAAAAGGCTTGATTTCTAGGTTACATTTAAAGTGACAACTGTCAAAATGGCACTATTTGACGTGTATTTCAGCGTCGCGTATTTTCCTCTTGAAAATTTATGACGTGAGTAGCTCAGATTTTCCTTAAAATTGCAAAAAAAATTTAAAAGAAAGAATGCTGATTGCGTTTTCTTGCCGAAAAGGCTTGATTTTTAGGTTATGTTAAAAGTGACAACTGTCAAAATGACACTATTTGACGTGTATTACAGCGCCTCATGTTTCCTCTTAAAAATTTATGACGTGAGTAGCTCAGGTTTTCCCTAAAATTGCAAAAAATATAAAGGAAAGAGATGCTGATTGCATTTTCTTGCAGAAAATGCTTGATTTCCAGCTTTCACTAAAAGTAACAGCTGTCAAAATGACACTATTTGACGTGTATTTCAGCGCCTCGTATTTTCCTCTTGAAAATTTATGACGTGAGTAGCTCAGATTTTCCTTAAAATTGCAAAAAAATTTAGAGGAAATAATGCTGATTGCGTTTTCTTGCAGAAAAGGCTTGATTTCTAGGTTCGATTAAAATTGACAACTGTCAAAATGGCACTATTTGATGTGTATATCAGCGTCGCGTATTTTTCTCTTGAAACTTTATGACGTGAGTAGCGCAGATTTTCCCTAAAATTGCAAAGAATGTAAAGGAAAGAGATGCTGATTGCGTTTTCTTGCAGAAAAGGCTTGATTTCCAGCTTCCACTAAAAGTGACATCTGTCAAAATGGCACTATTTGACGCATATTTTAGCGTCGCGTCTTTTACTCTTGAAAATTTATGACGTGAGTACCTCAAATTTTCCTTAAAATTGTAAGGGAACGTGTAAAGGAAAAAGACGCTGATTGTGTTTTCTTGTAGAAAATGATTGATTTCTCGGTTACATTAAAAGTGACAACTGTCAAAATAGCACTATTTGACGCGTATTTCAGCACTGCGTCTTTTCCTCTTAAAAATTTATGACGTGAGTACCTCAAATTTTCCTTAAAATTGTAAAAAGTGTACAGGAAAAAGACGCTGATTGTGTTTTCTTGTAGAAAATGATTGATTTCTTGGTTACATTAAAAGTGACAACTGTCAAAATAGCACTATTTGACGCGTATTTCAGCACTGCGTCTTTTCCTCTTAAAAATTTATGACGTGAGTACCCCAGATTTTCCTTAAAATTGTAAAAAGTGTAAAGAAAAAAGACGCTGATTGTATTTTCTTGTAGAAAATGGTTGATTTCTTGGTTACATTAAAAGTGACAACTGTCAATATGGCACTATTTGACGCGTATTTCAGCACTGCGTCTTTTCCTCTTAAAAATTTATGACGTGAGTACCTCAGATTTTCCTTAAAATTGTAAAAAGTGTAAAGGTAAAAGTCGCTTATTGTGTTTTCTTGTTGAAAATGATTGATTTCTTGGTTACATTAAAAGTGACAACTGTCAAAATAGCACTATTTGATGCGTATTTCAGCACTGCGTCTTTTCCTCTTGAAAATTTATGACGTGAGTACCTCAGATTTTCCTTAAAATTGTAAAAACTGTAAAGGAAAGAGACGCTGATTGTGTTTTCTTGTAGAAAATGATTGATTTCTTGATTACATTAAAAGTGACAACTGTCAAAATGGCACTATTTGACGCGTATTTCAGCGCCGCGTCTTTTCCTCTTCAAAATTTATAACGTGAGTAGCTCAGGTTTTCCTTAAATTGCAGAAAAATTAAAGGAAAAAATGCTGATTGCGTTTTCTTGCAGAAAATGCTTGATTTATAGGTTACATTAAAAGTGACAACTGTCAAAATGACACTATTTGACGGGTATTTCAGCGTCACGTATCTTCCTTTTGAAAATTTATGACGTGAGAAGCTCAGATTTTCCTTAAAATAGCAAAAAAAAAAATAAAGGAAAGAATGTTGATTGTGTTTTCTTGCAGAAAAGGCTTGATTTCTGGGTTCGATTAAAAGTGACAACTGTCAAAATGACACTATTTGACGCGTATTTCAGCGCCGCGTCTTTTCCTCTTGAAAATTTATGACGTGAGTAGCTCAGGTTTTCCTTAAAATAGCAAAAAAAAAATAAAGGAAAGAATGCCGATTGCGGTTTCTTGCAGAAAAGACTTGATTTCTGGGTTCGATTAAAAGTGACAACTGTCAAAATAACACTATTTGACGCGTATTTCAGCGCCGCGTCTTTTCTTCTTAAAAATTTATGACGTGGTAGCTCAGGTTTTCCTTAAAATTTTAAAAAGTGTGAAGGAAACAGACGCTGCTTGTGTTTTCTTGTAGAAAATGATGGATTTCTATGTTCCATTAAAAGTGACAGCTGTCAAAATAGCATCATTTTACGCGTATTTCAACGCTGCATCTTTTCCTTCTGAACATGTTTGACGTGAGAAGTTCAGGTTGGTGATTTTTGGAAATATTTGTAACTCAATTTCAACATTTCAGGAAATATTCTCCAAATTTTGTACTTTGAACAAAAACATCGCAGAAAAAAATATAAAAGCGCAGGAAAAAATCCGTAAAAAAATATCCTCAATGGCCGAAGTATCGCTTATTAAAAATAAATTTGGTTTTTGTAAATCCGACAATTTTCAATAGAGTTATAGATTTTTTAAAATGTTTATTCTACTTTTTTGAACACCTGAACAAAAACATGGCAAAAAAAATATAAAAAACGCACAAAAAATTCCATAAAAAATTATTCTTCATAGCTGAAGTATCGCTTATTATAAATTAATTTGGTTTTCATAAATCCAACATATTTCAGTAGAGATATAGATTTTTTTAAATTATTATTCTACTTTTTTGGGCACCTGAACAAAAACATCGCAGAAAAAAATATGAAAGCGCAGGAAAAATTCCATAAAAAATTATCCTCAATGGCTGAAGTATCGCTTATTAAAAATAAATTTGGTTTTTGTTAATCCAACAATTTTCAATGGAGATATGGAATTTTTTAAATTTGTATTCTACTTTTTTGAGCACCCGAAAAAAAGCATGGCAGAAAATAATATAAAAGCGCAGGAAAAATTCCATAAAAAATTATCCTCAATTGTTGAAGTATTGCTTATTAAAAGTAAATTTGGTATTTGTAAATCCAACAATTTTCAATTGAGATATGAATTTTTTAAATTTTTATTCTACTTTTTTGTGCACATGAACAAAAAGATCGCAGAAAAAAATATAAAAGCGCAGGAAAAATTCCATAAAAAATTATCCTCGATAGCTGAAGTATCGCTTGTGAAAAATAAATTTGGTTTTAGTAAATCCAACAATTTTCAATTGAGATATGATTTTTTTTAATTTTTATTCTACTTTTTTGAGCACCTAAACAAAAACATCACAGAAAAAAATATAAAAGCGCAGGAAAAACTCCATAAAAAATTATCCTCAATGACTGAAGTATCGCAAACAAATTTGGCTTTTGTAAATCCAACAATTTTCAATAGAGATATGGATTTTTTTTAAATTTTTATTCTACTTTTTTAGCACCGCAAAAAAAACATCGCAGAAAAAAATATAAAAGCGCAGGAAAAATTCCATAAAAGTTTATTCTTAACGGCTGAAGTATCGCTTATTAAAAATAAATTTAGTTTTTGTAAATCCAACAATTTTCAATAGAGATATGAATTTTTGAAAATTTTTATTCTACTTTTTTGAGCACCTGGACAGAAACATGGCAGAAAAAAATATAAAAGCGCAGGAAAAATTCCATAAAAAATTATCCTCAATGGCTGAAGTATCGTTTATTTAAAATAAATTTGGCTTTTGTAAATCCAACAATTTTCAATAGAGATATGGATTTTTTTAAATTTTTATTCTACTTTTTTAGCACCTCAAAAAAAACATCGCAGAAAAAAATATAAAAGCGCAGGAAAAATTCCATAAAAAATTATTCTCAATGGCTGAAGTATTGTTAATTAAAAATAAATTTGGTTTTTGTAAATCCAACAATTTTCAATAGAGATATGGATTTTTGAAAATTTGAGCACTTTAACAAAAACATCGCAGAATAACCATTTCCGGAGGGGAAAGCTGACGAGCGCCCCGGGCGGCCTGTGACTTCAAAAAGTGACTTGAACGTTCAAAAATTGACTGAGATGGTTCGAAAAGACCGTCGATTGAGCATTAGGGCCATTGATGAATATGTGAACATTAATAAATAAATTGTGAGACAAATTTTGCACAAGGAACTAAACATAAGGAAAGTGTGTGACTCCTAACGGCGGAACAGAAAATGCAACGTAGAGATATTTGTTCTGACATCCTGGAACGCATTAAAATGACTTCTTGTCAAGAGTTATAACTTGTGACGAAACATGGATTTTTCAATATGACCCTGAAACCAAACGGTAATCCATGCAGTGGAAGACTCCAAACTCTCCGAGAGTCAAAAAGCGAGGACGAGCAAGTCCAAATTCAAGGCGATGTTGATTGTTTTCTTCGATATACGGGGTGTAGTTCACATGGAATGGGTAGCACAAGGTCAGACAGTTAACCAACATTACTATTTAGATGTTTTACGAAGAAAAAACTCCTGGATCCTCCATCAATATCTTCTGATATCATTTTGTTTAAAGATATAAATTTTGTCTAAATGTCAAAGCAATCAATTTTGAAATTTCTCGCGTATGGAGATTATATATTTATGGGAAATTTGTTTAGTTCTTATCAATTAGATTCAAATGAGTTATTGTTTCTGATCTGTCTACAAAAATTCTATTATCTTCGTAATTTGATTTAAACATCAACATGTTTCCCCCCTTTTTAAGAACATCTTGTAATCGAAGTGTGCGTCTTTGATGTTCCCCCATACTTGACGTCTCTTTGTAAAAGTACACTCGTTGCGTATACATGGCCTTTTCTTTCTCTTCGTTCTTACATCACATCACTTTGGAAAAATCGATCCGTTTCAGTGTCAAAAGGAGTCGCCATGACAGGTGCCAGGGGCATGGGCCAATATAATGAATCAATTGGACCCGCGCTGCAATTCACCCATTCTTCGGCCTTTTTAGCGAAACCGGCGCAATTTTATCTTCCGCGGTTCATTTCCTGTTTCCGGCTCGCTCCGGCAGACAATGGCTCCGGGCGGAGGGGGACCGCCGCCGCCGCCGCCTCGAGGGTCCTCCTTTTCGCGCGATTGTTCCCACACAGAAAACCAATCTGGGTTCGAACTAATTGCTAGATATCAAACGTCCATCACAAACTATAACTACAATATTACGCGGAATTCATAAGAAAAAAAAAAGTTTTCCCACTTTTACAAATTCATTCCGAATCCATTCCCCTTTAAGATTTCAACAAACACGTGGAAACACCTCATCCTTAAATTTTGATATAATCCCATTTGTACGGACGGGAGTTAATTTTTGGAGTTGTGCATTTTCCCACTCGTTTAAAAAATAGAAAAACAATTGCCACCAACTCCAAATTTTACAAATTTATTCAGAATCTATTCCTCTTTAAGATTTCATTATCACGTGGAAACACCTCAGCCTTAAATTTTGATATAATCCCATTTGTACGGACCAGAGTTAATTTTTCAAGTTGTGCATTTTCCCACTCGTTTAAAAAATAGAAAAACAATTGCCACCAACGCCAAATTTTACAAATTTATTCAGAATTCATTCCTCTTTAAGATTTCATCAACACGCGGAAACACCTTATCCTTAAATTATGATATAATCCCATTTGTACGGACGGGAGTTAATTTTTGGAGTTGAGCATTTTCCCACTCGTTTAAAAAATAGAAAAACAATTGCCACCAACGTCAAATTTTACAAATTTATTCAGAATCCATTCCTCTTTAAGATTTCATCAACAGGTGGAAACACCCCATCCTTAAATTTTGATATAATCCCATTTGTACGGACCGGAGTTAATTTTTGGAGTTGTGCGTTTTCCCACTCGTTTAAAAAATTTAAAAACAATTGCCACCAACGCCAAATTTTACAAATTTATTCAGAATCCATTCCTCTTTAAGATTTCATCAACAGGTGGAAACACCCCATCCTTAAATTTTGATATAATCCCATTTGTACGGACCGGAGTTAATTTTTGGAGTTGTGCGTTTTCCCACTCGTTTAAAAAATTGAAAAACAATTGCCACCAACGCCAAATTTTACAAATTTATTCAGAATTCATTCATCTTTAAGATTTCATCAACAGGTGGAAACACCCCATCCTTAAATTTTGATATAATCCCATTTGTACGGACGGGAGTTAATTTTTGGAGTTGTGCATTTTCCCACTCGTTTAAAAAATAGAAAAACAATTGCCACCAACGCCAAATTTTACAAATTTATTCAGAATCCATTCCTCTTTAAGATTTCATCAACACGTGGAAACACCCCATCCTTAAATTTTGATATAATCCCATTTGTACGGACGGGAGTTAATTTTTGAAATTGTGCATTTTCCCACTCGTTTAAAAAATAGAAAAACAATTGCCACCAACGCCAAATTTTACAAATTTATTCAGAATCCATTCCTTTTTAAGATTTCATCAACACGTGGAAACACCTCATCCTTAAATTTTGATATAATCCAATTTGTACGGACCAGAGTTAATTCGAATTCCAGAGATAAATCGTTCTCTCTTTCTCCAAAAAAGGGGGTGGGGGGGGGTATATTGTATAAGTAGCTCTTCCATCAACACATTCCACGAGCCGCCACTGGCTTAATGAACTTTAAAAACAATATAAGAAGACCGATACTGTTAGGATTGTTCACAACAATCATGCAAAAAATTATTGTCCGTATTTACGAAAACTTTGATGATTCATTATGTTATAATCCAACATTTAAATTACTTCATTAAGTTCCAACTTGAATTCCATAAAATACACTTTTCCAAGGAAATATTTAATTACGAATTTAAATAACGATTTTCCGAGACGCGGACCCCAAACACATTTCAAACTCTAATGGGGAGAAGACTCATTCGAACTTTGGTAATAAGTTACTAATATATTCCTGTTTATACAAAAGAGAAAAAATATATATATTTATGTACGCGGAGAAGGCGGCGGCTCGGGGGTATCGATTCTCAAACGAGACATCATAAATTTCGCAAAAGTTAACAATGTTATTATCGTGCATCGGTGATTAGCCGCTGTGGCCGTGGTAACACGATCGCTTAATAGGAGTGAAATTTATGGATGTTGCTATCTCGTTACTTCATCAGCGCGAAGATTATACGATTATGAAATGAAAGATGTTAGACGTTGCTGAACACTAACGAGCTCCGGCGAATTGCGAAATTCTGGAATATATTGTTTCCGATTCATTTTTGAGAATAGACAAGTTTTCTTAATTTTAAAAAAGATTTTTGAATATTAATCTTTATTTCTATAACAAAATCTACAATCATTCTTGGTCCAAATTTTGAAATAATTACACGCAAACATCCTTCGTGCCAATTTTCAGGTTTGAAATTTTCCACGGGGTCTAAAAAAATTGAAAAACAACCGCTAGAAATTCTCGACTTTCCAAATTTACTCAAAACAGATTCATCTTTATTTCTATAACAAAATCTGCAAACATTCTTGCTAAAAATTTTGAAATAATTACACGCAAACATCCTTCCTGCCAATTATCAGGTTGGAAATTTTCCACGAGGCCTAAAAAAATTGAAAAACAACCGCTAGAAATTCCAGATTTTCCAAATTTACTCAAAACAGATTTATCTTTATTTCTATACCAAAATCTGCAAACATTCTTGGTCCAAATTTTGAAATAATTACACGCAAACATCCTTCGTGCCAATTTTCAAGTTTGAAATTTTCCACGAGGCCTAAAAAAATTGAAAAACAACCGCTAGAAATTCCAGATTTTCCAAATTTACTCAAAACAGATTTATCTTTATTTCTATACCAAAATCTGCAAACATTCTTGGTCCAAATTTTGAAATAATTACACGCAAACATCCTTCGTGCCAATTTTCAGGTTTGAAATTTTCCACGAGGCCTAAAAAAATTGAAAAACAATCGCAAGAAATTTAAGACTTTCCAAATTTACTCAAAACAGGTTCCTCTTTATTTCTATAACAAAATCTACAATCATTCTTGGTCCAAATTTTGAAATAATTACACGCAAACATCCTTCGTGCCAATTTTCAAGTTTGAAATTTTCCACGAGGCCTAAAAAAATTGAAAAACAACCGCTAGAAATTCAATATTTTCCAAATTTACTCAAAACAGACTAATCTTTATTTTTATAACAAAATCTGCAAACATTCTCGGTACAAATTTTGAAAAAATTACACGCAAACATCCTGCGTGCCAATTTTCAGGTTGGAAATTTTCTACGACGCCTAAAAAAATTGAAAAACAACCGCTAGAAATTCCACACTTTCCAAATTTTCTCAAAACAGGTTCATCTTTATTTCTATAACAAAATCTGCAAACATTCTTGGTAGAAATTTTGAAATAATTACACGCAAACATCCTTCGTGCCAATTTTCAGGTTGGAAATTTTCCACGAGGCCTAAAAAAATTGAAAAACAATCGCTAGAAATTCCAAACTTTCTAAATTAACTCAAAATAGATTAATCTCTAATTCTATAACAAAATCTGCAAACATTCTTGGTCCAAATTTTGAAATAATTACACGCAAACATCCTTCGTGCCAATTTTCAGGTTGGAAATTTTCCACGAGGCCTAAAAAAATTGAAAAACAACCGCTAGAAATTCAAAATTTTTCAAATTTACTCAAAACAGATTCATCTTTATTTCTATAACAAAATCTGCAAACATTCTTAGTCCAAATTTTGAAATAATTACACGCAAACATCTTTCGCGCCAATTTTCAGTTTGGAAATTTTCCACGAGGCCTGAAAAAATTGAAAAACAATCGCTAGAAATTCCAGACTTTCCAAATTTACTCAAAACAGACTAATCTTTATTTTTATAACAAAATCTGCAAACATTCTCGGTACAAATTTTGAAATAATTACACGCAAACATCCTTCGTGCCAATTTTCAAGTTGGAAATTTTCCACGAGGCCTAAAAAAATTGAAAAACTATTTCTAGAAATTACAGACTTTCCAAATTTACTCAAAACAGATTCATCTTTATTTCTATAACAAAATCTGCAAACATTCTTGGTCCAAATTTTGAAATAATTACACGCAAACATCCTTCGTGCCAATTTTCAAGTTGGAAATTTTCCACGAGGCCTAAAAAATTGAAAAACAAACGCTAGAAATTTAAGATTTTCCAAATTTACTCAAAACAGATTCATCTTTATTTCTATAACAAAATCTGCAAACATTCTCGCAATTTTGAAATAATTATACGCAAACATCCTTCGTGCTAATTTTCAAGTTGGAAATTTTCCACGGGGCCTAAAAAAATTGAAAAACAATCGCTAGAAATTCAAGATTTTCCAAATTTACTCAAAACAGACTAATCTTTATTTCTATAACAAAACCTGTTAACATTCTTAATCCAAATTTTGAAATAATTACACGCAAACATCCTCCGTGCCAATTTTCAGGTTGTAAATTTTCCACGAGGCCTAAAAAAATTTAAAAACAATCGCTAGAAATTCCAGACTTTCCAAATTTACTCAAAACAGATTCATCTTTATTTCTATAACAAAATCTGCAAACATTCTTGGTCCAAATTTTGAAATAATTACACGCAAACATCCTTCGCGCCAATTTTCAAGTTGGAAATTTTTCACGACGCCTAAAAAAATGAAAAAATAGAATCGATTTATAGTAAATACAGGAACTTAAGATATGCAACCGAATAAACATCGAGTAGTGTTCCCGCTTTCGTGCAGTTTCTGATTGTTAGGTGGAGCTACAGCTATTTAATGCATTTGATTTATTGATTTTCTTGTGATAAAATATTGGCTTAAAGTATTTTAAACGCAATATTGGAAATGGTATGCGCAGAGTTAAATGAGATGCCTGAAGACGTAATGAATTGAAAGGATTTATGGTAAATGCTGGAACTTATGGTAGGCAACTAAATAAACGTCTAGCAGATTAAAGGTAAATACAGGAACTTATGATAGGCAACCGAATAGACTTTGAGCGGTGTTCCCGCAATAGTGCCATTTTCAATTATTAGGTGGCGCTGGTGCTATCAAGTACTCAATATCTTAATGATTTTCTTGCAGCAGAATATTGCCAATTTTCAGGTTGGAAATTTTCGACGAGGCCTAAAGAAATTGAAAAGCAATTGCTATAAATTCCAGACTTTCCAAATTTACTCAAAACAGACTAATCTTTATTTCTATAACAAAATCTGCAAACATTCTTGGTATAAATTTTGAAATAATTACACGCAAACATCCTTCGTGCTGGAAATTTTTCACGTCGCCTAAAAAAGGAAAAAATAGAATCGATTTATAGTAAATACAGGAACTTATGATAGGCAACCGAATAGACTCTGCGCGGTGTTCCCGCACTAGTGCCGTTTTCGATTGTTAGGTGGCGCTGGTGCTTCTAAGTACGAAATATCCTAATGATTTTCTTGCACCAGAATATTGACTTCTTTAATATGTAAATATGTTTAATGCAATACTGGAAATAGTATGAGCAGATTACTTTACCGCATTACAATGTAAAGCTCGCCCTCTATGAACCACGGCATCGTACTAAGAGTGGTTGACCATATGTAAAATAAAATAGTTTAAAAAACCCAACACAGCTATTTTTGTTTCCATAGATAATTATAATATAATTTAAAACTAAATTTATTTTTATTCAAAAGTCCCTTATTACTGCTTGGTCAGGCGAGTATACTAACCCCTAGTGAATTAGCCCAATAATAAAAATGTTTCACCACGTGATAAACGAGAACCAAATTCAACAAACAGCTCACTAGTGTATAGTAAAGTTAAAAGGCTTTAATACTTCGGCAAGTTCATTAGATCTACTAATTTGACATCGAATATTGGATAAATTGGTGCCCTAGTAGCGAATAAACTACTTTAATTAAATATAGCAATGTTTGTGTACATTATGTTGCCTATAATAACTCATATCGGCGTGATAACGATTGTTAACGTAATCGAGAGATGGCGCCACGTAGCATTTGCGACAAACCTTTGTCAGCTTTCAAATTGAAACTTCGGAATACTTTTAACCAGTGGCGGCTCGTGGATGTTCGGCAACGGAAACAGCAACGAAATATTTGCTTCCTCTATAAGAGTGAGTAGTGCGGCACGAGCGACATCTTTGTCTATGCCCTCCCTACGGAAATCCACGAGCCGCCGCTACTTTCAACATTATTTGTTTTAATGTCTAATGAAAAAACCAAAAGAGATCGTGAGATTTATTTTGGTAGAATTTTTTGTCGAAGAGTGTATTACCATCCAAACACAAAAATCTATCGAAGTCACTGACGGTTCGCGGGTTTTTTTCTGGTACGGCCGAGGAACAAGAGGTGGTAATCCAGATAGGTAGGTGACCGCACCTATCTGTATTACCACCTCTTGTTCCTCGGCCGTACCAGAAAAAACCCGCGAACCATCACTGATCGAAGTAGATCTCACAATCTCTTTTGGACATAACAAACCATCCGAAGTTTCAATTTGAAAGCCGTTTTAGAATTCCAGAATAACTAATGAAAGCATTTCACACATGTATATTTCTGATTACAAAAAAAAAACAATCAGTCTTTAAAATATTCAAAAATGGGTATCATAATCGTAGGCCTCTTCTTGAAGACGCGCATCGCCCCCGTCGTCAGACTCATGGATCTGGATCTCTTCGAAACGTCCAGCACCCCCTTCTTCCTTTTCTCGTTCTCGAAATTCTCCTTCAAAATGACCAATCTCTCCTTTCGTTTAGCGAAGATCGCAGCCCGACGCCCAATCTTCTCCTCTAGCGCTTTACACTCGGCTATGGAATCCTCCATATCGATAAGCAATTTATCTTTGGTCATTAGACCATTGTCGTTCTTCAGAATATTAGTTTCTCGTCTGTAGTAGTCGCGTTTTTGTTGCAGATCGTTCATCTCCTCTCTTGCCTAAAAAATTATATTTATATGAAATTCGTACTGTTATTCAAGAGCTGGCCACGTGATATCCATCCCAAATCTTATATACCTTTAGTGCGTTCACGAGCGATATAGTTCGACCAACGGATCTTTGCAAAAAGTCTTGGACGACAAACTTAAGCACATTATTACGTCTACTCGTAGAGGGAGTGAGCGCGTGAACATATTGTTCAGTAGTCTATGACCTACACGCAAAGATCCGTTGATCGAAGTATACATTTTTTTTTCTATATACCTCCGCTCTTTCCATATCCTTATCCTCCAGTTTGACCTTCATCGAAACGATATTTAGCTCCACCGCGGAACACTTCTCCCTAATGTGGGCCAAACACTGTGTCGTCGCCGAGCATTTCCTCCGCAGTTTCGTCAGCTCGTCGTCCCTCTCCTCGACTTTGTCCAGGTGCGCCTGATTCTCGATCTTCATCTGCTCGAACTCGATGAGCGTGTAGTTCTCTCCGATTTTGTCCAGAGCCCTGATGGAGGCGTGCTTGTCGGCAACGGCGTTCCTTATCTTGAAGTGCATCAGGCGAAGATTTTGGATCTCTTTCGCTTTGTTCTTCTGTTGGTTCAGCAGCTTATCCACAGCCTAAATACCAAAAGAGTTTTTGAAAGCTGATCTTAAGTGTTTAAAGTAAGATTTTTTTAATTTTCCCGAAAAACCCTCAATGAATTTTGTTACATTTTCCAGGAAACATTCCAGATATTTGTAGCAATAAAACAATAGAAAAATCCAAAAATGGGTTATCACTAGTTTTCGCGGAATTTTCCATCAAAATCATTGCTTTGCAAAATGCGCACTTTCGTCTAAATTTCTTCAAGTTTCCCGAAATCCCCTCGATGAATGTGAATACATTTTTCAGGAAACATTCCAGACATTTGTAGCAATAAAACAATAGAAAAATCCAAAAATGGGTTATCACTAGTTTTCGCGGGATTTTCCATCAAAATCATTGCTTTGCAAAAAGCGCACTTTCGTCTAAATTTCTTAAATTTTCCCGAAATCCCCTCGATGAATGTGAATACATTTTTCAGGAAGCATTCCAGACATTTGTAGCAATAAAACAATAGAAAAATCCAAAAATGGGTTATCACTAGTTTTCGCGGGATTTTCCATCAAAATCATTGCTTTGCAAAAAGCGCACTTTCGTCTAAATTTCTTCAATTTTCCCGAAATCCCCTCGATTAATGTGAATACATTTTTCAGGAAACATTACAGACATTTGTAGCAATAAAGCAATAGAAAAATGCAAAAATGGGTTATCACTAGTTTTCGCGGAATTTTCCATCAAAATCATTGCTTTGCAAAATGCGCACTTTCGTCTAAATTTCTTCAATTTTCCCGAAATCCCCTCGATGAATGTGAATACATTTTTCAGGAAACATTCCAGACATTTGTGGCTATAAAACAATAGAAAAATCGAAAAATGGGTTATCACTAGTTTTCGCGGAATTTTCCATCAAAATCAATGTTTTGAAAAAAGCGCACTTACGTCTAAATTTCTTCAATATTCCCGAAATCCCCTCGATGAATGTGAATACATTTTTTAGGAAACATTCCAGATATTTGTAGCAATAAAACAATAGAAAAATCCAAAAATGGGTTATCACTAGTTTTCGCGGAATTTTCCATTAAATTTGGTGTTTTGCAAAATGCGCTCTTTCGATTAGATTTCTTCAATTTCACCTGATTTTGTTGATTGATATGTCAAAATGTCAAATTTAGTATCATTTTAAAACTTTTCTCTTGAAGTTAACTCAAATTGCAAAAAAAAACGCACTTTTTTTAAATTCGAAGATTTAAAATTACGATTTTGATTTTTTTAAATTTCACAACTGTGAAACGCGTTGCCTGATTTTGTTGATTGGAATGTCAAAATATGTCAAATTTAGTGTCATTTTAAGACATATTACAACTTTTCTCGCGAGGTTAACGCAAACTGCAAAAAACGCACTTTTTTAAAGTTCGAAGATTTAAAATTGCGATTTTGATTTTTTTTAATTGCGCAACTGTGAAACGCGTTGCCTGATTTTATTGATTGGAGTGTCAAAATATGTCAAATTTAATGTCATTTTAAGACATATTACAACTTTTCTCGTGAGATTAACACAAACTGCAAAAGACGCAATTTTTCAAATTTCGAAGATTTAAAATTGCGATTTTGATTTTTTTAAATTGCACAACTGTCAAACGCGTTGCCTGATTTTGTTGATTGGAATGTCAAAATATGTCAAATTTAGTGTAATTTTAAAACATATTACAACTTTTCTCGTGAGATTAACAGAAACTGCAAAAAAACGGACTTTTTTAAAGTTCGTAGATTTTAAATTGCGATTTTGTTTTTTTTTTAATTGCACAATTGTGAAACGCGTTGCCTTATTTTGTTGATTAGAATGTCAAAATATGTCAAATTTTAAGTGTTATTTAAAAACATCTTACAAGTTTTTTCGTGAGATAAACGCAAATTGCAAAAAACGCGATTTTTTATTTTTTAAAGTTCGAAGATTTAAAATTGCTATTTTGATTTTTTTAAATTGCACAACTGTAAAACGCGTTACCTGATTTTGTTGATTGGAGTGTCAAAAGATGTCAAATTTAGTGTCATTTAAAAAAATATTACAATTTTTCTCGCGAGGTTAACGCAAACTGCAAAAATCGCACTTTTTTTAAATTCGAGGATTTAAAATTGCGATTTTGATTTTTTAAATTGCACAACTGTCAAACGCGTTGCCTGATTTTATTGAAAATATGTCAAACTTAGTGTCATTTTAAAAAATATTACAACTTTTCTCGCGAGGTTAACGCAAACTGTAAAAAAACGCACTTTTTTAAAGTTCGAAGATTTAAAATTGCGATTTTGATTTTTTAAATTGCACAACTGTCAAACGCGTTGCCTGATTTTGTTGATTGGAATGTCAAAATATGTCAAATTTAGTGTAATTTAAAAACATATTACAACTTTTCTCGCGAGGTTAACGCAAACGGCAAAAAACGTACTTTTTTAAAGTTCGAGGATTTAAAATTTCAATTTTGATTTTTTTAAATTGCCTAAGTTTGTTGATTGGAATGTCAAAATAGGTCAAATTTAATGTCATTTTAAGACATATTATAAGTTTCCTCGCGAGGTTAACGCAAATTGCAGAAAACACACTTTTTTAAAGTTCGAGGATTTAAAATTGCGATTTTGATTTTTTTTAATTGCACAACTGTCAAACGCTTTGTGTGATTTTGCTGATTGGAATGTCAAAATATGTCAAATTTAATGTAATTTTACAACATTTTACAAGTTTTCTCGTGAGATTAACGCAAACTGCAAAAAACGCACTTTTTAAAAGTTCGAGGATTTAAAATTGCGATTTTGATTTTTTAAATTGCACAACTGTCAATCGCTTTGCCTGATTTTGTTGATTAGAATGTCAAAATATGTCAAATTTAATGTTATTTTAAAATACATTACAACTTTTCTCGTGAGATTAACAGAAACTGCAAAAAAACGGACTTTTTTAAAGTTCGAAGATTTAAAATTGCGATTTTGATTTTTTTTAATTGCACAACTGTCAAACGCGTTGCCTGATTTTGTTGATAGGAATGTCAAAATATTTCATATTTAGTGTAATTTTAAGACATATTACAACTTTTCTCGCGAGGTTAACGCAAACTGCAAAAAACGCATTTTTTTAAGTTGGAGGATTTAAAATTGCGATTTTGATTTTTTAAATTGCACAACTGTCAAACGCTTTGCCTGATTTTGTTGATTAGAATGTCAAAATATGTCAAATTTAGTGTAATTTTAAAACATCTTACAAGTTTTCTCGTGAGATTAACGCAAACTGCAAAAATCGCAATTTTTTAAAGTTCAAAGATTTAAAATTGCGATTTTTATTTTTTTAAATTGCACAACTGTGAAACGTGTTGCCTGATTTTGTTGATTAGAATGTCAAAATATGTTAAATTTAATATCATGTGAGATTAACGCAAACTGCAAAAATCGCACTTTTTTAAAGTCTGAAGATTTAAAATTGCGATTTTGATTTTTTTAAATTGCACAACTATCAAACGCGTTGCCTGATTTTGTTGATTGGAATGCCAAAATATGTCAAATTTAGTGTAATTTTAAAACATTTTACAACTTTTCTCGAGAGGTTAACGCAAACTGCAAAAAACTCACTTTTTTAAGTCCGAAGATTTAAAATTGCGATTTTGTTTTTTTTTTAATTGCACAATTGTGAAACGCGTTGCCTGATTTTGTTGATTAGAATGTCAAAATATGTCAAATTTAATATTATTTTAAAATATATTACAACTTTTCTCGTGAGATTAACAGAAACTGCAGAAAAAACGGACTTTTTTAAAGTTCGAAGATTTAAAATTGCGATTTTGATTTTTTTTAATTGCACAACTGTCAAACGCGTTGCCTGATTTTGTTGATTGGAATGTCAAAATATTTCATATTTAGTGTAATTTTAAGACATATTACAATTTTTCTCGCGAGGTTAACGCAAACTGCAAAAAACGCATTTTTTTAAAGTTGGAGGATTTAAAATTGCGATTTTGATTTTTTAAATTGCACAACTGTGAAACGCGTTGCCTGATTTTGTTGATTGGAATGTCAAAATATGTCAAATTTAGTGTCATTTTAAAACATATTACAACTTTTCTCGTGAGATTAACAGAAATTGCAAAAAAACGGACTTTTTTAAAGTTCGGAGATTTAAAATTGCGATTTTGTTTTTTTTTTTTAATTGCACAATTGTGAAACGCGTTGCCTGATTTTGTTGATTAGAATGTCAAAATATGTCAAATTTAGTGTAATTTTAAAACATTTTACAAGTTTTTTCGTGAGATTAACGCAAACTGCAAAAAACGCACTTTTTTAAAATTCGAAGATTTAAAATTGCGATTTTGATTTTTTTTTTAAATTGCACAACTGTGAAACGCGTTGCCTGATTTTGTAAATTGGAATGTCAAAATATGTCAAATTTAGTGTAATTTTAAGACATAATACAGCTTTTCTCACGAGGTTAACGCAAACTACAAAAAAAACGCAATTTTTTCAAGTTCGAAGATTTAAAATTGCGGTTTTGATTTTTTTAAATTGCACAACTGTGAAACGCGGTGCCTGATTTTGTTGATTAGAATGTCAAAATATGTCAAATTTAGTGTAATTTTAAAACATCTTACAAGTTTTCTCGTGAGATTAACGCAAACTGCAAAAATCGCACTTTTTTAAAGTTCGAAGATTCAAAATTGCGATTTTGATTTTTTTTTTAATTGCAGAACTGTGAAACGCGTTGCCTCATTTTGTGGATTGGAATGTCAAAATATGTCAAATTTAGTGTCATTTTAAGACATATTGCAACTTTTCTCGCGAGGTTAACGCAAACTGCAAAAAACGCACTTTTTTAAAGTTCGAGGATTTAAATTGCGATTTTGACTTTTTTAAATTGCACAACTGTCAAACGCGTTGCCCTATTTTGTTGATTGGAATGTCAAAATATGTCAAATTTAGTGTCATTTTAGAACATGTTATAACTTTTCTATTAAGATTAACGCAAACTGCAGAAAAACGCACTTTTTCAAAGTTCGAAGATTTAAAATTTTGCAAATTGCACAACTACCAAACGCATTGTCCGATTTTGATGATTCTAACGTCAAAAAGTCTAAAAATGTGTGCCATTTAAAAAATTTATTATCACTAATTTTCCCGGAATTTTCCGTCAAATTCAGTGTTTTGCAAAATGCGCACCTTCGACTAGATTTCTTCAATTTTCCCGAAATCCCCTCGATGAATATTAATACATTTTTAAGGAAACATTCCAGACGTTTGTAGCTACAGAACAAAAGAAAAATCCAAAAATGGGTTATCACTAGTTTTCCAGAAATTTTCCACCAAAATCGGTGCTTTTCAAAATTTGAAAACAAACGAATAACTGTATTTAAAAATGTTTTCACCTTACCTTATCAGGAATCTCCTTTCCCGTTTTCGAATTGATCAATCCAATACCAGTCTCACGTTCCAATGCGATGAAGGAGTTGAAGGTATTCAGCGCGATGGCGGACTGTCGCTCGCGCATCTGCTTCATGATCAACAACTCCGCATTGACCGTCGCCCTTTGGCTCTTGTCCAGCTCGATCAGCGTTTCAAAGTTGTCCAACTTCTTCCCGTACTTCTGCGTAGCCTCCTCCAGACGTTCCGCCATTTCCCTTATCACGTGCTCCATCTGAAAAGTTTACGGTCATACGCGCCATCTGATAAAATCCTCGCAGAATTCGTACTTTTCTCTTCTTGAAGTACTCCGCCATCTTCTTATGAAGGAAATTGTTCATTCTCCTCCGCGCCGCGTAGTTCTTCATGCACCGCAGGTACTTCTCGTAGTAGGGTTCGCGCTCCAGCAGCGTGGGTTCGGATTCCTCGGTCTCGGTGCTCTCTTCTTCGCCGTCGTCCTCGACCATGTCCAGCTCGAAATCGCTGATGACGTTATGGACTTTGAAGTCTTTCGACATTCGGGATGCTAAATGTTTGTTACGTTATATAACGTCAAGTTAAGATGTCTTTCGAGGCTGTCTTAGATTCTAAATGTTTGTTACATTATAGAACGACAAGTTAAAATTCAAGAAAAACTGAAATCTGTTCAGGAAACACCATTCTATCAAAATAAATTTGGTTGCGAATTTTTTAAATTCTCCTTTGAGGCTTATCGACAATCGAACCAAAAAAAAATCGAAATAAATATAAATCCCGCTGGTAAAATTCTACAAAAATTTAATTCAGTCCAGGAAACGCCATTCTTTCAAAATAATTTTGGTTTTTGAAAATCCATCATTTTTCTTGCAAGTTGCGAATTTTTTAAATTCTACTTTGAGGCTTGTCGACATTCGAAACAAAAAAAAATCGAAATAAATATAAATCGCTCTGGTAAAATTCTGCAAAAATTTAATTCGGTCCAGAAAACGCCGTTCTTTCAAAATAATTTTGGTTTTTAAAAATGCACAAATTTTCTTGCAAGTTGCGAATTTTTTAAATTTTACTTTGAGGCTTGTTGCCATTCGAACCAAAAAAAATCGAAATAAATATAAATCGTGTGGGTAAAATTCCACAAAAATTTAATTCAGTCCAGGAAACGCCATTCTTTCAAAATAATTTTGGTTTTTAGAAATGCACAAATTTTCTCGCAAGTTGCGAATTTTTTAAATTCTAATTTGAAGCTTGTCGACATTCGAAACAAAAAAAATCGAAATAAATGTAAATCGCGCTGGTAAAATTCTACAAAAATGTAATTTAGTCCAGGAAACACCATTTTTTCAAAATAATTTTGGTTTTTAAAAATGCACAAATTTTCTTGCAAGTTGCGAATTTTTTAAATTTTATTTTGAGGCTTGCCGACATTCGAACCAAAAAAAATCGAAACAAATATAAATCCCGCTGGTAAAATTCTACAAAAATTTAATTCAGTCCAGGAAACGCCATTCTTTCAAAATAATTTTTGTTTTTGAAAATGCACAAATTTTCTTGCAAGTTGCGAATTTTTTAAATTCTACTTTGAGGCTTGTCGACATTCGAACCAAAAAGAATCGAAATAAATATAAATCGCGCAGGTAAAATTCTACAAAAATGTAATTTAGTCCAGGAAACGCCATTCTTTCAAAATAATTTTGGTTTTTAAAAATGCGCAAATTTTCTTGCAAGCTGCGAATTTTTTAAATTCTACTTTGAGGCTTGTCGACATTCGAACCAAAAAAAATCGAAATAAATATAAATCCCGCTGGTAAAATTGTACAAAAATTTAATTCAGTCTAGGAACCGCCATTCTTTCAAAATAATTTTGGGTTTTTAAAAATGCAAAAATTTTCTTGCAAGTTGCGATTTTTTTAATTTCTACTTTGAGGCTTGTCGACATTCGAACCAAAAAAAATCGAAATAAATATAAATCGCGCAGGTAAAATTCTACAAAAAATTAATTTAGTCCAGGAAACTCTATTCTTTCAAAATAATTTTGGTTTTTAAAAATGCACAAATTTTCTTGCAAGTTGCGAATTTTTTAAATTCTACTTTGAGGCTTGTCGACATTCGAACCAAAAAAAAAACGAAATAAATATAAATCGCGCTGGTAAAACTCTACAAAAATTTAATTCAGTCCATAAAACGCCATTCTTTCAAAATAATTTTGGTTTTAAAAAATGCACAAATTTTCTTGCAAGTTGCGAATTTTTTAAATTCTACTTTGAGGCTTGTCGACATTCGAAACAAAAAAAATCGAAATAAATATAAATCGCTCAGGTAAAACTCTACAAAAATGTAATTTAGTCGAGGAAACGCCATTCTTTCAAAATAATTTTGGTTTTTGAAAATGCGCAAATTTTCTTGCAAGTTGCGAATTTTTTAAATTCCACTTTGAGGCTTGTCGACATTCGATCCAAAAAAAAATCAAAATAAATATAAATCGCGCAGGTAAATCTTTAAAAAAATGTAATTTAGTCCATGAAACGCCATTCTTTTAAAATATTTTTGGTTTTCAAAAAAATTTTTTTTTTTAGTTTAGTCAAAATTTCAATTTTGCATGAAAATATCGCTCGTTTTTTGCAAAGAAAAAAAAAACTATACGTCGAAGAAACATAATCTTTTGTTCAATCTCTATCAGAAATAAACATGCCTAGTATGAAAAAAATCGGTGTTGTAGTTTCCGAAATACCGTGAACCGACTTTGAAAATGCGGTTTGCTCGGTCGAACTTTGAACTCCTATAACTCCGTCCATTTTGTTCGGACTAATCCCAACTTTTCAGGGAATATTCCTCAAACACTGCACTGAAAATATCAAAACCCAAAAATCGATTTTTGAATTTTTTTGACTAGGCAAGCCAGCGGGAAAGTACTTTTCCTCACGCTGTTATAGAAAACGTCGTCAAATGAATGCGCAAAAGCCCACTTTATTTATCGGTCGTAGAAAAAATTAGTTTTCATTATTATTTCATTCACTTGTCGCGTAACGGTGGTTCGAATCCATTGCATTCCGCAGTGCTGCCAACTAAGCATTTCAAAAGTTTCCGTTCGCCTTGTATTCAAATATATTTCATGACTTTCTAGATAAAATAAATGCACCTCTTCTAGCTCTAGTTGCCTGAGTCCTCTCCTCCTGCTGCACCGCGGCGTGGGCCGCCTCTTCCTCCAGCACCCCATCTTCTCCCCACAGCTCGCCCATCGCCTCTTCCTCCTCTTCGGTTATAATCTGCAGCAGTCGAGGCTTCCGCTTCCGACGTCGTCCCTTCTCCTCCTCCTCCAGCTCCTCGCCTTCAACTTCCTCGCCTTCAACAATATCGTCACTATCCGTCTCACTTGAACTCATGTAGTCTTTGTCGCCCAATAACGCACCCTCCAAGTAATCTTCTTCTTCCCCAATTCCTTCACCCTCCCCATCTTCCTCGCCTAATACTTCCACGCCTTCAGCCATTGCTACATGTTCCGTCTTAAGATCGTCTCTTCCTTTACTTACACTTTCTTCCTGAATAAAGTAATGATTTTTTTAAATATATTTAGGGTATTTATTATGTGTGAAAGAAATAGCATTTCCCACCCAAGGGAGGGAAACGATTACTTCTCTCCCCAGGAAGAGTGCAGGGTTCTATAGAAAAGTTGCAAACAAGCATTTCCCGTAATCAAAAAAATTTCAAAAAATTCTAGGTTATGTGAAAAAGTATTTTTTCCAAAATTAGTTATGTTTGTAAAAAAAATATTTGATAATTCGCCATAAAGGTTTAAAATTACAGCATCAGAAAAGTGCACGTTTCTGTAGAAAAATCGAAAACAAATATTACCAGTGATCAAAAAATTTTAGAAAAATTCTAGGTTCTATGAAAAAGTACATTTATTCAAAATCAGTCATTTTTGGTTTAAAAAAAAAGATTTCATAACGCGCCACTGAGGTTTCAAAATCGAAAGTAGAAATTTCCCGTCTTCAAAAAATTTTAAAAAAATTCTAGGTTCTATGAAAAAGTACATTTATTCAAAATCAGTAATTTTTGGTTAAAAAAAAGATTTCATAACGCGCCACAGAGGTTTCAAAATCGAAAGCAGAAATTTCCCGTCCTCAAAATTTTTTTAAAAAATTCTAAAGTACATTTGTTCAAAATCAGTCATTTTTGGTTAAAAAAAAGATTTCATAATGCGCCACAGAGGTTTCAAAATCGAAAGCAGAAATTTCCCGCCCTCAAAAAATTTTAAAAAAATTCTAGGTTCTATGAAAAAGTACATTTATTCAAAATCAGTCATTTTTGTTAAAAAAAAAATATTTCATAATGCGCCACAGAGGTTTCAAAATCGAAAGCAGAAATTCCCCACCTTCAAAAAATCAAAAAAAAATCTAGGTTCTTATGAAAAAGTACATTTAGTCAAAATCAGTCATTTTTGTTAAAAAAAAAAGATTTCATTATGCGCCACAGAGGTTCCAAATCGAAAGCAGAAATTTCCCGCCTTCAAAAAATTATAAAAAATTTCTAGGTTGTATGAAAAAGTACATTTATTCAAAATCAGTCATTTTTGGTTCAAAAAAAAAAGATTTCATAATGCGCCACAGAGGTTTCAAAATCGAAAGCAAAATTTCCCGTCTTCAAAATTTTTTTTAAAAATTCTAAAGTACATTTGTTCAAAATCAGTCATTTTTGGTTCAAAAAAAAAGATTTCTTAATGCGCCAGAGAGGTTTCAAAATCGAAAGCAGAAATTTCCCGCCTTCAAAAAATTATAAAAGAATTCTAGGTTGTATGAAAAAGTACATTTATTCAAAATCAGTCATTTTTGGTTCAAAAAAAAGATTTCATAATGCGCCACAGAGGTTTCAAAATCGAAAGCAGAAATTTCCCGTCTTCAAAAAATTTTAAAAAAATTCTAGGTTGTATAAAAAAGTACATTTATTCAAAATCAGTCATTTTTGTGTTAAAAAAAAGATTTCATAATGCGCCACAGAGGTTTCAAAATCGAAAGCAGAAATTTCCCGTCTTCAAGAAATTTAAAAAAAAATTCTAGATTTTATGAAAAAGTACATTTATTCAAAATCAGTCAGTTTTTGGGTCAAAAAAAAGATTTCATAATGCGCGACAGAGGTTTCAAAATCGAAAGCAGAAATTTGCCGTCTTCAAAAAATTTCAAAAAATTTCAAAAAGTTCTATGAAAAGGTACGTTTTCCAAAATCAGTCAGGTTTGTTAAATAAAATGATTTGATAATGCACCTCTGAGGTTTGAAAATTGCAACACCGCGAAAGTGCAGGTTATTATAGAAAAATCGAAAACAGAAATTTCCTGCCAGCAAAAAAATTTCAAAAAATTCCAAATTTAATGAAAAGGTCCGTTTTTTTCAAAATCAGTCAGGTTTGTTAAATAAAATGATTTGATAATGCACCGTAGAGGTTTGAAAATTGCAACACCGCCAAAGTGCAGGTTATTATAGTAAAATCGAAAACAGAAATTTCCTGCCAACAAAAAAATTTCAAAAAATTCCAAGTTCTATGAAAAGGTACGTTTTTTCAAAATCAGTCAGGATTGTTAAATAAAATGATTTGATAATGCGCCGGAGAGGTTTGAAAATTGCAACACAGTGAAAGTGCAGGTTATTATAGAAAAATCGAAAACAGAAATTTCCTACCAACAAAAAAAATTCAAAAAATTCTAAGTTTAATGAAAAGGTCCGTTTTTTCAAAATCAGTCAGGTTTGTTAAATAAAATGATTTGATAATGCGCCGGAGAGGTTTGAAAATTGCAACACTGTGAAAGTGCAGGTTATTATAGAAAAATCGAAAACAGAATTTTCCTGCCAACAAAAAAATTTAAAAAAATTCCAAGTTCTATGAAAAGGTACGTTTTTTCAAAATCAGTCAGGTTTGTTAAATAAAATAATTTGACAATGCGCCGGAGAGGTTTGAAAATTGCAACACCGTGAAAGTGCAGGTTATTATAGAAAAATCGAAAACAGAAATGTCCTGCCAACAAAAAAATTTCAAAAAATTCCAAGTTCTATGAAAAGGTACGTTTTTTCAAAATTAGTCAGGTTTGTTAAAATGATTTGATAATGCGCCGGAGAGGTTTGAAAATTGCAACACCGCCAAAGTGCAGGTTATTATAGAAAAATCGAAAACAGAAATTTCCTGCCAACAATAAAATTTCAAAAAATTCCAAGTTCTATGAAAAGGTACGTTTTTTTCAAAATCAGTCAGGTTTGTTGAATAAAATGATTTGATAATGCGCCGGAGAGGTTTGAAAATTGCAACACCGTGAAAGTGCAGGTTATTATAGTAAAATCGAAAACAGAAATTTCCTGTCGACAAAAAAATTTAAAAAAATTCTAAGTTTAATGAAAAGGTCCGTTTTTTCAAAATCAGTCAGGTTTGTTAAATAAAATGATTTGATAATGCACCGGAGAGGTTTGAAAATTGCAACACCGTGAAAGTGCAGGTTATTATAGAAAAATCGAAAACAGAAATTTCCTGTCAAAAAATTCTAAGTTCTATGAAAAGGTACGTTTTTTTCAAAATCAGTCAGGTTTCTTAAATAAAATAATTTGACAATGCGCCGGAGAGGTTTGAAAATTGCAACACCGTGAAAGTGCAGGTTATTATAGAAAAATCGAAAACAGAAATGTCCTGCCAACAAAAAAATTTCAAAAAATTCCAAGTTCTATGAAAAGGTACGTTTTTTTAAAATTAGTCAGGTTTGTTAAAATGATTTGATAATGCGCCGGAGAGGTTTGAAAATTGCAACACCGTGAAAGTGCAGGTTATTATAGAAAAATCAAAAACTGACATTTCCTGCTAACAAAAAAATTTCAAAAAATTCCAAGTTCTATGAAAAGGTACGTTTTTTTTTTAAATCAGTCAGGTTTGTTAAGGAAAATGATTTAATAATGCGCCGAAGAGGTTTAAAAATTGCAACACCGTGAAAGTGCAGGTTATTATAGAAAAATCGAAAACAGAAATTTCCTGTCATTCAAAATCAACAAAAAAATCTAGTTTCTATGAAGCTTCTACAATATAACGGTGTAGTTTTTTTGATAAATTTTTGATTTTACTTTTTTCTTCCTCCGCCAATGATGCTGCATCCTCCCTTGATCAGCCCTTCGTACGGATTGTCGAAAATTCACATACACATTCAGCTTTCAAAGCAAATGTAACATCAAGAAACCAACCTTTCCCGATTGATCCGGAATCTCGGTATCCTCACGATCTTCGGAAATCTCGCGACTCTCCGGAGTCTCCGGACCCTCGGCCACCTCGGAACCGTCGGGAATCTCCTCGTTTCCTTCCATCTCCAGATTTTCTCGTAAATGCCAGTGTCGTCAAAATCTAACTGACCGCAGCCCCCCGCGACCCGCCCTCAAATATTTATTTATTATCCACTCCGAACGACGTGCGCCTTTTATTTATCCAACCACTCGCGGTGATCTAATAAAATTTCATGGGATAATTCCCGAATCGAATTAATAGATTTGTTACGGTGTCAACAAACGGAGATTTTCGTTCCCAGGCTCCGGAGGGGAGGCGGGTTCGGCTTCGCGTCGGATAGAGATAGAGGTAATGAGGGTGTACCGACAAAGGGCCGAAACATATTGTCGCGGGTACTTATGTACGTGTGGCCTATAAATTAGTTTGTTTAAGGGTTCCGAGGGTGCGTCGCAAACGCTCGCAAGGGCGTGGCGCTTAAGCGTAGCGGAAAATTTCCGGACGCGCTGGAAAATCCGTTTTTGGGGTTAAGTGATTCTGCGGATATCTATCTGGAGCGATATCGAAGATTGCATAACAATACATTAGATTACATTTGTTTATCGTAAACAGGTAAACTGGAAATGAATTGGCAAATTATTGATAATCCGTTGTGAAATGATTTTTTTTAGATAACAATGTGTTGAGAAGGTTACTTGGAAAAAATATAAAAACAAATGCTATCGACTTAAAACTTCTCAAATTTTCTAAGAATGAATGCCAAATTACGTTTGTGTACAAATTATTAACACTTCACCCCCAAATTTTGGAATAATTTAATAAGAACAGAGAGTTGAGTTTAAAAAAAAAATGTGAAAATTTCAATGACTTGGAAAAAATATTAAAACAATTGCTATAGACTTGAAACTTCTCAAATTTCCTCAGAATATATTCCAAATTACGTTTCTGTAAAATTTATTAACACTTCAACCCTAAATTTTGGAATAATTTAATGAGAACAGAGAGTTGAGTTTAAAAAAAAAATGTTAAAATTTCGGTGCCTTGAAAAAAATATAAAAACAATTGCTATAGACTTGAAACTTCTCAAATTTCCTCAGAATATATGCCAAATTACGTTTCTGTAAAATTTATTAACACTTTACCCCTAAATTTTAGAATAATTTAATAAGAACAGAGAGTCGAGTTTTGAAAAAAAATGTTAAAATTTCGGTGGCTTGGAAAAAATATAAAAACAATTGCTGTAGACTTGAAACTTCTCAAATTTGCTTAGAATGAATGTGAAATTATGTTTCTGTAAAAATTATAAACACTTCACCACTAAATTTCGGAATAATTCAATGAGAACAAAGAGTTAAGTTTAAAAAAAAATGTTAAAATTTCAGTGACTTGGAAAAAATATGAAAACAATTGCTATCGACTTGAAACTTCTCAAATTTTCTAAGAATGAATGCAAAATTACGTTTCTGTAAAAATTATTAACATTTCACCCCTAAATTTTGGAATAATTTAATGAGAACAGACAGTTAAGTTTTGAAAAAAATGTTAAAACTTCAGTGACTTAGAAAAAATATAAAAACAATTGCTATAGACTTCAAAATTTTCAAATTTGCTTAGAATGAATGCGAAATTACGTTTCTGTAAAAATTATTAACACTTCACCCCTAAATTTTTGAATAATTTAATGAGAACAGAGAGTTCAATTTTGAAAAAATGTTAAAATTTCAGTGATTTGGAAAAAATATAAAAACAATTGCTATGGCCTTGAAACTTCTCTAAGTTGCATATAATAAATGCCAAATTACGTTTCTGTAAAAATTATTAACACTTCATCCCTAAATTTTGGAATAATTTAACGAGAACAGAGAGTTAAGTTTTGAAAAAAATGTTATAATTTCAATGACTTGGAAAAAATATAAAAACAATTGCTATGGACTTGAAATTTCTCAAAGTTGCTTATAATGAATTCGAAATTACGTTCCTGTAAAAATTATTAACACTTCACCCCTAAATTTTGGAATAATTTAATGAGAACAGAGAGTTAAATTTTGAAAAAAATGTTATAATTTCAGCGACTTGAAAAAATATGAAAACAATTGCCATCGTCAAAAATGAGTACTTGTAATGTCATTTATAGTTTTTCGCAGTTGAAAATTGTAATTTTTTGCAGATTTTGGTAGCTGAAAATGATTATTTTTGACAGTTGAAAACTATAATTTTGGCAGTTGAAAATTGTCATTTTTGGCAGTTGCAAATGGCCATCTTTAGCAATTGAAAATGATCATTTCTGACAGTTGGAACTTATAGTTTTTTGCACATGAAAATTATCATTTTTGACAGTTGGAATTTGTAGTTTTTTGCAGTTTAAATTTTTTTATTTTTTGCAGTAGAAAATCTTAATTTTTGGCAATTGAAAATATACTTTTTTGGCTTCTGAATATTGTCAAATTTGGCAGTTAAAAACCATAGTTTTTGACAGTTAAAAATTCTCAATTTGGTAAATGAAAATATTTATTTCTGATCATCGTTGGCAGTTAAAAATATCAATTTTCAGCTACCAAAATTGACAATATTCAACTGCCAAAATCTAGAATTTTAAACTGCAAAATTTACACAATTTTCAGCTGCAGTAAACTTCAATTTTAACTACCGAAAATGACAATTTTCAACTGGCAAAAATGACGATAAATGCCAAGAACTACAATTTTCAACTGTTAAAAACAAGAATTTTTAGTTTTTGGCAGTTGAAAATTGTCATTTTTGGCAGTTGAAAATTTCAATTTTTTGGCAGTTGCAAATGGTCATCGTTAGCAGTTAAAAATGAAAGTTTTTGACAGTTAAAATGGTCATCGTTAGCAGTTGAAACTGTCATTTTTGATATTTGGAAATTGTAGTTTTTTCAGTTGAAAATGGTCAATTTTGACAGTTCAAAATTTATGTGTTTGGCTGCTGAAAATTTCCAATTTTGGAATTTAAAAATTCTAGTTTTTAGAATTTGAAAACTGTCATTTTTGCTGGCTGAAAATGATTATTTTTGACTGTTGACAATGGTCATTGTTGGCAGTTAATTTTTTTTATTTTTGACAGTTGAAAATTATTTTTGCCAGTTGCAATGGTCAGTGAAAGCAGATGAGAATTATAGATTTTGACAGTTAAAATGGTCATTGATTGCAGTCGAAGGTTGTCATTTTTGAAAGTTGGAAATTGTGGTTTTTGGCAGTTGAAAATTATCATTTTTACCAGTTGCAGATGGTCATTGTAGGCAGAAAAAAATTGCAGTTGTGACAGTTAAAATGGTCATTGTTTGCAGTTGAAAATCTGTCATTTTTGACAGTTGGAAATTGTGGTTTTTGGCAGTTAAAAATTGTCATTTTTGCCAGTTGCAGATTATCATTGTAAGCAGATGAACATTGCAGTTTTTGACAGATAAAATGGTCATTTATTGCATTTTGAAATTTCTCATTTTTGACAGTCAGGAGTTGTGGTTTTTGGCAGTTGAAAATTGCCATTTTTAGCAGTTCAAAATACAAGATTTTGGTTGTTGAAAATGATCGATTTTGGCATTTCAAGATTGTAGTTTTTGGAGGTTAAAAATTGTCATTTTTGGTAGCTCAAAATTATTATTTTTGACAGTAGAAAATAGCCATCGTTGGCAGTTAAATTTAATTTTTAATAACTGTGTTTTTTTTGCTATTGAAAATTGTTATTTTTGACAGTCGGGAATTGTGGTTTTTTGACAATTGAAAATTGTTATTTTTTCCAGTTAAAGATCGTAATTGTAAGCAGATCAAAAATTACAGTTTTTGACAGTTAAAATGGTCATTGTTTGCAGTTGAAAATTTGTCATTTTTGACAGTGGGAAATTGTGGTTTTTGGCAGTTGAAAATTGTCATTTTTGCCAGTTGCAGATGGTTATTGTAAGCAGATAAAAAATTGCAGTTTTTGACAGTTAAAATGGTCATTATTTGCAGTTGAAAATTTGTCATTTTTGACAGTGGGAAATTGTGGTTTTTGGCAGTTGAAAATTGTCATTTTTGCCAGTTGCAGATTGTCATTGTAAGCAGATAAAAAATTGCAGTTTTTGACAGTTAAAATGGTCATTGATTACAGTCGAAAATTGTTATTTTTGACAGTGGGGAATTGTGGTTTTTGGCAGTTGAAAATTGTCATTTTTACCAGTTGCAGATTGTCATTGTAAGCAGATAAAAATTCCATATTTTGACAGTTAAAATGGTCATTGATTGCAGTTGAAAATTTTAATTTTTGACAGTGGGGAATTGTGGTTTTTGTCAGTTGAAAATTGTCATTTTTACCAGTTGCAGATGGTCATTGTAAGCAGATAAAAATGTTTAATTTTGGCAGTTTTGGAGGTTGAAAATTGTCATTTTTTGGTAGCTCAAACTTATTATTTTTTACAGTTGAAAATGGCCATCGTTGGCAGTTTTTGACAGACCATCTGCTCATTGTAAGTAGATAAAAATGATTAATTTTGGCATTTCAAGATTGTAGTTTTTGGAGTTTGAAAATTGTTATTTTTGATAGTTGAAAATGGTCATTGTTTTCAGCTATTTTTTTTTATTTTTGACAGTTGAAAACTAGTTTTTTTCAGTTAAAAATTGTCATATTTGCCAGTTGCAGATGGTCATTGTAAGTAGATAAAAATTGAAGTTTTTGACAGTTAAAAAAAATATAAAAACAATTGCCATCGACCTAAAACTTCTTAAATTTGCTTAGAATGAATACGAAATTACGTTTCTGTAAAAATTATCAACACTTCACCCCTAAATTTTAGAATAATTTAATGAGAACAGAGAGTTAAGTTGAAATGTTAAAAAATGTTAAAAATGTTAAAATTTCGGTGACTTGGAAAAAATATAAAAACAATTGCTATAGACTTGAAACTTCTCAAATTTGCTTAGAATTAATGCGAAATTACATTTCCGTAAACATTATTAACGCTTCTTCCCTAAATTTTGGAATAATTTAATGTTTTGAAGAAATGTAACAATTCCTATAATTAAATTAAAATAATTCTCCCTTCGGATTTTCTCTCCCCCCGATTGTCGCTCGAAGTTTTTTTTTTGTCATCCTGCGTTTGACGCATAATTACCGATACAAATGGACCAATCTTTCGTCACATTTAACACGCCATGTATTATTAAGGGCCCTTATGAGCCGTATAATAATGACGTAGTATTCCGAGAGGGTTCTTCCCGGTGATTTGTGCCCTTGGTGGTCGTGTGACCGGCACGGGGCGCATCGGCGTGTGCGCCACTTACACATGTCAAACATGGTTTGAAAACCACCCCGAAACCACCGGTCACGCGACCCCTTTCCGTTCAATTGTTCGGCACTAAGCCGTCGCAAACAGATTAAAAACCGATCAACAAATAAACGCATCAATACAAATAAGATTTTCTCTCTGTTGCAAAATTTTATTCATTGCTTTGTTATGGTTAAAGTAAGTCGACAAGATAATTTGATCGTAGATTCTTATTTAAATAATAGTCTTGTTAATACAATTGTAATAAGTACAAAAAATGGTGTTAGTTTCTTCGATTTATTTATATACATACAACATGCTAATTGCGAGCATGTAAAGTTTCATATGTTCAATTTTAAAAAACACACTTCAATCGCATTGTGCTTTGATGGTTCGCAACGATATTTTCGCAAAGAAAATTTTGGAGAAAATGTCACAATTCTTTCTCGTACTTAGTAATGGAGAAAGTAAAAAATACCTTCTGGTAGAATTGGATATTCATTTCAATTTACCAATTTTTATTTATGCAATACAGCTATTATTAATTAAAATTAGATAGGTGCTATCTGCATTTTGCGATTAGATTAACGCAAGAACTTATGGTTGCTGATAAAATTCTAGAGTGATCATATCCTGTAATTTACTTAAAACATGTCCAACAATGCAAAATCACGTAAACAATTTTAAGATTAATACCTGGCAACAAGAATGCAGATGAAAGAAATGTTCGTCCATTAAACGCGATAGAAAATTTTCTTCAGTTTTCGGTAACTTGGAGAGAGAGAGAGAGAGAGAGAGAGAGAGAGAGATTTTTTAATTAAAAATATTAAATCTCATTAATGAATTTAGCTCTGGTAACTTAGACTTTGCTAAATTTAATACAAACGAAAAATAGTCCAACTGTATGAATATTTACCATTGTCGCAAATCTACAAAATTGAGTTTTACTAAGCCTAAGAAACAGATAATAAATGTTATGTATCTGCAACAAGTAACGTTTTCTCAAGTTTAATGAAACAAATAATATTACAAAGATGACAAGAAATTGCTTATCTTTTGTTAACAAATGTATTTTCTTTGATTATCGAGAAAAAATAAAAAATAAAAAAATTCACCCTATATAAAATGATAATAGTTATAACTCTACCAAACACTCGAGGCGTGTAGGGGTAAAGTTTGCGCAGAGTAATAAAATATTAACGAATCTCCAGAGCCAATTGAATTTAAGATTGTTATGGCGCAACACGCCTCGAGTGCTTAGTTAAGTTGTACATCAAATTGACATAACGAAAAATTGTAAAAAATGCCATAATAAATAACCAATGAGCATTTAGTTTTATCCGATATGAAATCTAGTTTCACGAAGGGCAAGCCCTTCTCAAACCAAACAGAAAATCCAAATATTTTTTTTCGATCTGACCCCTACTTTTCAGCCTAAAAATGTGCTTTCAGAAATCGTGTAAAAGTGAAACTTCTATAGGACATTCTGAATGCCAAATGGGGACAATATTAAAATTTTGATGGCCTTGAGACTTTACCAACCCCCTGAGGAGGGTGTTAAGGCTGCAAATTTTCCAGAATTTATCTTCTCTCTGGGTAACAATTTCAACTGAAAAAATAAATACAGATACGATAGAATTTCTTAAAAAATTGAGTTTACTTACAAGAAATCTGCCTATATGATTAACCTTGGTTTTTGAAAATGTGTCTATTTTTGCGTAAGTTGTAAATTTTTGAAAATTAATATTTAAAGTTGTTGTAGACTTTAACAAAAAAAATCTGAAAAAAATTCATACAGATGTGATAGGGTTTCTCAAAAATGTTATTATACTCATAAAACATCTGCCTTTGTGGTTAACTTCGAGTTTTGAAAATGTAACAATTTTTGCGTGAGTTATGAATTTTTGAAAATTAATATTTAAAGTTGTTGAAGACTTAAACAAAAAAATCTGAAAAAAATAAATACAGATGTGATAGGAATTTCAAAAATTTTATTATACTCAAAAAACATCTTCCTTTGTAGTTAACATCGATTTTTGAAAATGTGACAATTTTTGAGTGAGTTACGAATTTTTGAAAATTAATATTTAAAGTTGTTGAAGACTTGAGCAAAAAACTCTGAACAAAATAAATACTGACTGTGATAGAATTTCTTATTAATTTTGGTATCCTCACAAAACATCTGTCTTTGGAATTAATTTCGGGTTTTGAAAATGCGTCAATTTTTGCGCGAGTTGTGAATTTTTGAAAATTAATATTTAAAGTTGTTAAAGACTTGAACAAAAAAAATCTGAAAAACAAATACTGATGTGATAAAATTTCTCCAAAATTTGAGTATACTCACAAAATATCTGCCTTTAGAATTTACATCGATTTTTAAAAATTTGTAAATTTTTCCGCGAGTTATGAATTTTTGAAAATTAATATTTAGAGTAGTTAAAGACTTGAACAAAAAAAATCTGAAAAAAATAAATACTGATGTGATAAATTTTCTCAAAAATTTGAGTATACTCACAAAGCATCTGTTTTTAGAATTAATCCCGGTTTTTGAAAATTAGTCAATTTTTGCGTGAGTTGTGAATTTTTGAAAATTAATATTTAAAGATGTTGCTGACTTGAACAAAAAAAATTGAAAAAAATAAATACTGATGTGATAAAATTTCTCAAAAATTTGAGTATACTCACAAAATATCTGTTTTTAGAATTAATTCCGGTTTTTGAAAATTAGTCAATTTTTGCGTGAGTTGTGAATTTTTGAAAATTAATATTTAAAGATGTTGCAGACTTGAACAAAAAAATCTGAAAATAATAAATACAAATATGATAGAATTTTTCAAAATGTTTACTTTACTCACAAAACATCAGCCGTTGTAATTAACTTTGGTTTTTGAAAATGTGACAATTTTTTGTGGAGTTACGTATTTTTAAAAATTAATATTTGAAGGATGACTTGAACAAAAAAAAAAGTCTGAAAAAAACAAATACAGATGTGATAGACTTTCTCAAAAATTTGAATATACTTATAATTTTTAGAATCAACTTCTGTTTTTGAAAACGTGCAATTTTTGCGAGAGTTGTGTGCTTCTGAAAATGAATATTTTATGTTGTTGAAGACTTGAACAAAAAAAATCTGAAAAAATAAATACAAAAGTGATGGAATTTCTCAAAATATTTACTATACTTACAAAATATCATCCGTTATAATTAACTTCGGTTTTTGAAAATGTGTCAATTTTTACGCGAGTTATGCATTTTTGAAAATTCATATTTAAAGTTGTTGAAGAAAAAAATAAATACAGTGTGATAAAGTGTGATAAAATTTCTTAAAAATGTGAGCATATTCACAAAACATCTGCTTTTAGAATTAATTTCAGATTTTGAAAATGTGTCAATTTTTGAGTGAGATTAATTTTTGAAAGTTGTTGAAGACTTTAACAAAAAAATCTAAAAAAGAAAAGCAAATACAGATGTGTTAGAATTTTTCAAAAATTTGAGTATACTCACAAAACATCTGCCTTTAGAATTAATTCCGGTTTTTGAAAATGTGTCAATTTTTGCGTGAGTTATGAGTTTTTGAAAATTAATATTTAAAGTTGTTGAAGACTTGACCAAAAAAAATCTAAAAAAACAAATCCAGATGTGATAGAATTTTTCAAAAATTTGAGAATACTCACAAAACATCTGCCTTTAGAATTAATTCCTGTTTTTGAAAATGCGTCAATTTTTGCGAGAGTTATGAATTTTTTAAAATTAATATTTAAAGTTTTTGAAGAAAAAAATTAATACAGATGTGATAAAATTTCTTTAAAATTTGAACACAATCACAAAACATCTGTTTTTAGAATTAACTTCAGTTTTTGAAAATGTGATAATTGTTGCACGAGTTATGAACTTTTGAAAATTCTTATTTAAAGTTGTTGAAAACTTGAACAAAAAAAAAATCAAAAATAAAAACAAATACAGTTGTGATAAAATTTCTCAAAATTTTGAGTATACTCACAAACATCTGTTTTTGAAAAAAACTTCGGTTTTTGAAGATGTATCAATTCTTGCGTGAAAATTTTTTAAAAATTAATATTTTAAGTTTTTGAAGACTGAACAAATAAATAGTGACGTGATAGAATTTCTCAAAAATTTTATTATGCGCACAAAACATCTGCCTTTAGAATTAACTTCGATTTTTGAAAATGTTACAATTTTTGCGTGAATTATGAATTTTTGAAAATTAATATTTAAACTTGCTGAAGACTTGATCAACAAAAATCTGAAAAAAAAAAAATTATGATTTATTTAAAATTTTTAGTATACTCATAAAATATCTGCCTTTAGAATTAATTCCGGTTTTTGAAAATGTGTAAATTTTTGCGCGAGTTGTGAACTTTTAAAAATTAATATTTAAAGTTGTTGAAAACTTGAACAAAAAAAAATCCGAAAAAAAACAAATACAGCTGTGATAGAATTTCTCAAAAAATTGAGTGTACTCACAAAACATCAGTTTTTAGACTGAACTAGAAATTTTTGCGTGAGTTATGAATTTTCAAAAATTAATATTTGCATTTGTTGAAGACTTGAACAACAAAAATTAAAAAAAGAACAAATCCAGATGTGATAGAATTTCTCAAAAATTTGAGCATACTCACAAAACATCTGTTTTTGGAACAAACTTCGGTTTTTAAAAATGTATCAATTCTTGCGTGACTTATAAATTTTTCAAAATTAATATTTAAAGTTGTTAAAGACTTGAACAAAAAAATTTGAAAAAATAAATACAGATGTGATTGAATTTCTCAAAATGTTTATTAGATTCACAAAACATCTGCAGTTAGAATTAATTTCTGAAGTAATTAACAGATCATGGCTAACTTGATTAGTGTGGGAGGTATCAGGCGTTTTTCAAATTTTGGCTATTTTTCTCAAAAACTATCAGATTTGCAAAAAAAACAGGTTAATAATTATTTGTGCGGTCTTCTCCGCAAAATTCAGTACCGTGCTTATTTTTTAATTTTGAGTTTTAATTTAAAAGTTATGACACAAAGTTGCGTTTTTTTAAATGCAACACCCTGTATATTTTGATGTCATTAAGTAGAACTTTAAAACAGCTTTACATTGGTATAACATTGTTAACCCCATAACGAACACACTCGAGTTAATTCGAGCGCTCTAAACGGTAAGGCTAAAAAATTGTGCGTTAAGAAATTTTGTGTCATAACTCTTAAAAAAAAAATAAGCACGCCACCGAATTATGTGAAGGAGACTACGAAGGAGTTGATTATTCATATATTCAAGCTACTATTTGTTTACATTGGATACTATAAATTAATTTTATTTAGCAAATACACAATTTCACAATATTGCACATGAACGACCTACAACTTATATACATATTTACACAGTAATCTTAAGACTTAATGGTTCATGTTTTCTGAAGTGAGTGCCAACGAGGTGAGGGTTGATCTCCTTCCGGGACTTACACCCAGATTCTCCCAGTTGATCCACGATAATCTCGCTGTTAAATCTGTAAAGAGGACTGAAGTGATTAATCAAAAAAAAAAAATGTGTGTACTAAGAAATATTCATTGCTCGTGTTAATACACCCAACATAATCTCGACCTTTATCGCTCGTGCAGTAAATATTTGATATATTTAAGTTTATTACGCCGAGGATAACAACAATCAATGTTTCCCCGAAACATTTTCTACACTTTGATGTGTTTACTTTATGTATAAAGCGGCTAATTCTACGATGGTAGAATTTGTTACGGAAATAAAAATTCGAGGGGTATGTAAATAGTGACAAAGATTTAGATTATTACCTTTTTTGACGGTTGCAAAATTTAAATCATTTAAATATATACTCATTTAATTTGGTGTTTCTCAACGCCCTCTGGTGGGCAATTGACGTTTAAATTGTGAGTTTATCTGACAATCCGCAATTGGGGGGCGATGGTTATTTTGTGGCAGCGAATGCGTTTTGAATACCCGCCTGCAAAGTTGGCCGAAATCGCCTAAAAAAATAATTGATGTGACTTAAAATTATTTCACTTGAAATTAGAACCAAATGTTATTAAATTTTGCTAAGATCAAAATTTCAATTTTGCATGAAATTTTTTTAATATTAAAAAAAAACAAAATTCATTACATTTTTGAAAATTAAACCATCAAAAATCAAATAAGGCGTTCGTAAGTTAAACAATTTATTAAAATCAAAATTTCAATTTGTTGATTTTGAAATGGAAAATTTCGGATTTTGGCAATTTCAATTATGAAATTTGAAACATGAATATTTTTCACACCATTTAAAATACACCGAATTCTTTACTTTTTAACATAGAAAATGTTATAATCAAAAAATGCGTTTAACACCTCAGCAATTTTTAAAAATTGAAAACGAGAGTTTGCCAACTTTGAATTAGTAAAATTTTGTATTTTGGCAATTTCTATCGTCTCGACATGAATATTTTTCAGACCATTTAAAACACACCGAATTCTCTACTTTTTAACATCGAAATATCACAATCAAAAAATGCGTTTAACACCTCAGCAATTTTTAAAAATTGAAAACGAGAGTTTGCCGACTTTGAATTTGAAAAATTTTGAATTTTGGCAATTTTCATGGACTCGACGTGATTCTCTTGTAATACTTTTTCAAACACCCTAAATTCACTACATTTTGGAATTCAAATCAAACACCGCATTTGCAAGTTAAACGTTTCTTTTTAAATCAAAAACTTTATTTTGTTGCTCTCTGCTCGGAAAATTTCGGATTTGGGCAACTATCGTTGTCTCGACATGAATTTATTTAATACCATCTAAAACACTCTGAGTTCTCTAAAAAAGACATTAAATTCTCTACATTTTGGTGTTTAAATCTCCAAAATTAAAGACCGCGTTTACAAATTAAACAATATTTTTAAATCAAAAACTGATTTTGAGATCGGAAAATTTCGGATTTTAGCAACTTCCATTATCTCAACATGAACATATTTATTATCATTTAAAACTCAAAATCCTCTACTTTTTAACGTAGAAAATATCATAGTCAAAACGTGCGTTTGAGACCTTAGCAATTTTTTAAAATCCAAAGCGCGAATTTTTTGACTTTCAACTAGGAAAACGCGGATTTTGGCAATTTTTGTTACCCCGACTATTTTCAAACACACTAAAATCGTTTTATTTTGGCATTTAATTCTTCAAAATCAACTAACACGTTTGTGTGACTGAAATGGTCAAACATTTGTGCATTGAGGAAAGAAAAATTAAGAACAAAATAGTAAATGTATCGGAAAAATTTCACAAAAATTTATCCTAATTGCTAAAACCCCACTCTACTCAGATAACTTTTATTTTTAAAAATCCAATAATTTTCAAGCGAGTTACAGATTTTTGATTTTTTTTTATTTTCACGACGTCAAACACTTGTGCATTGAAGTAAGAAAAATTAAGAATAAAATAGTAAATGTATCGGAAAAATTTCACAAAAATTTATCCTAATTACTAAAACCCCACTCCATTTAGATAACTTTGATTTTTAAAAATCCAATAATTTTCAAGCGAGTTACAGATTTTTGATTTTTTTTATTTTTACGACGTCAAACATTTGTGCATTGAAGAAAGAAAAATTAAGAACAAAATAGTAAATGTATCGGAAGAATTTCACAAAAATTTATACTAATTATTAAAACCCCACTCTACTCAGATAACTTTGATTTTTAAAAATCCAATAATTTTCAAGCGAGTTACAGATTTTTGAATTTTTTTATTTTCACGACGTCAAACATTTGTGCATTGAAGTAAGAAAAATTAAGAACAAAATAGTAAATGTATCGGAAGAATTTCACAAAAATTTATACTAATTATTAAAACCCCACTCTACTCAGATAACTTTGATTTTTAAAAATCCAATAATTTTCAAGCGAGTTACATATTTTTGAATTTTTTTATTTTCACGACGTCAAACATTTGTGCATTGTAGTAAGAAAAATTAAGAACAAAATAGTAAATGTATCGGAAAAACTTCACAAAAATTTATCCTAATTACTAAAAACCCACTAACTTTGATTTTTAAAAATCCAATAATTTTCAAGCGAGTTACAGATTTTTGAAATTTTTGATTTTTACGACGTCAAATATTTGTGCATTGAAGAAAGAAAAATTAAGAACAAAACAGTAAATGTATCGGAAAAAATTCACAAAAATGTATCCTAATTACTAAAACCCCACTCTACTCAGATAACTTTGAGTTTTTGAAATCCAATAATTTTCAAGCGAGTTACAGATTTTTGAAATTTTTGATTTTTACGACGTCTTATTCGAAGAGCTTATTCTGAACACTATTTGTCTATAAAACATGTTTGTGGCGAGATATGCAAAATGACTTTTGTCATAAGTAGTGCTTAAATCTACTGGAAACGCCTAAATAACAATTTATTAAAAAAAAAAAATTCACATTTTTTTCAAGTCTAAGAGCTCATTCTGAACACTATTTGTTTATAAAACTTTTTTGTGGGACTTTAGAGAACGGAGATAGGCAAAATAACTTTTGTTAATACCGATTTTTTTGAAAAAAAAAGTTTCTAATTTTTTTTTTCAAAAAAATTTTCCCTCACAGAAAATAGAACTGGAATTTAAATGTTGGCTGATTCCATCTTACAACCACAATATTTATACTACATTGCTGAAATTTTAACACAAAAAAGTCAAAGAATGTTGCTAGTCTTATTATTATTTATTTTTCTCGAAAATCGTGCAAAATAATTACAAACATTTTTCTCATTTTTTTCAAGTCTAGAAACACTACTTGTCTTCAAAAAATAATTGTGGGACTTCCAGGAACGGAACCGCTAAATTACTTTTTGTCGTAAATAGTGCTTAAATCGACCGGAAACGCCTAAGTGACGAATTAAAAAAATCAAAAAAAATTCTTGTATTTTTTCAAGTCTAAGAGCTCATTCTGAACGTTATTTGTCTGTTAAAAAAAAATTGTAGAACTTCCGAGAACGGAGATACGCAAAAGCACTTTTGTCATAAATAGTGCTTAAATCGACTGGAAAGGCCCAATTTACGATTTTTTTTTTCAAAAAAATTTTTTAATTTTTTTTCAAGTTCAACACTATTCGTCTAAAAAAAATTGTGGGACTTTCGGGAAAGGAGATACGCAAAATAACTTTAGTCGTAATTAGTGTTAAAATCAACTGGAAACGCTTAAATAACGAATAAAAAAAAATTATAAAATTTAATATTCCGTCCAAAATCAAAAATTCTAACTTGACCCTTCATCAATATTTGTCCACCCTAAAACCACCTGCTCACCCACCGCTGTATATATGGAAAGAAGATGAAGACTAAAAGAAGATGGCAGAAAGACCACTGGTCGATAGTTTTCGAAAATGAAAAAAAAACTGTTTGCATATATTATGTCTATATTGATGTAAGAGCGAAAATTGATCATTTAATAATAAGGCATTTATTAACGGGTTAATATTTTTGTTAAAATTCAAATAATACCAACCACTAGTGTTCCAATTCGCCCTCTCCGCTTTGATCTCCCCCCGTAAGCACCTCTCGACGTACGTGAGGGGATCGCAGTCGGCCGTCAGCACTTCCCTCAGCAGCGCTATGTACGCGATGGCCAGCCTGAGGGTGTCGATCTTGCTGAGGCGCTTCTCGTAGGGGAAGGTCGGCACGTGCATCCTTAGCTCATCGAATGCGGAGTTTATACTGCTGTACACCACATAAAAATTAGTACGGGAATTTCGTTTTCGGTTTTTTTTTGGTCTTTTGAAATGAGATAAAACATCAAGTCTAAAGAGTACCCGGTGGGTCCAATAGCAGACCTCAGCATCCGTTTCCTCTCGCGGATGTTCGCCGCGTGTCTCTGCACCCTGTAGGGGGAGTTCGTGTAGTATTCGCCGTTTATTGAATTGCCGCTGCATTGTCCACCATCTGTAAATTAAAAAAATATATATATATAATAAAACTTTTAACCGAAGAAACATTATTGAAAATGTTTTCTTCACGAGAATATAATGTATTTTCTACAAAGAATTTTGGTCTGAAAAATATATTTCTAAAACTAGTAAAACTGTTGCATTACTTTTTCCCCACCCTGTACAACCATTTATATTCGAAAAAAAATTGTGAACGCTTATTAACAATAAAATGGTATAAAAGCGCACAGTTCAAGCCAAAGTTTGTATGAGTGGCGGCTCGTGAACCTTCTTTGTTAAACAAAGAGAGAGAGAGAGAGAGAGCGTCTCTAAGACTAATCTCTCTGGACCGCTTACTCTTGCAAAAAAACAAGTACTGCTGTACTGTTTGAACATGTTTTTCTATTGCATCACTGATTAATCTATGAACATATTTTTCTTACCTGGGCCATGATGCAAATTAGTCAAGTAGTGTTGCGGAATGGACGCCGAGGTACTACTTGTAGCTCGGCTAGCAAAAGCACAACTCGGCAATTCAGAGAGTTCCTCCTCTGACAGATCGTCTGCCGCATTGTAGCCTCCATACTGCAAACTAACAATAAAAAAATACAACAAGTTAAATCATGTTACAAGTTTAAATATAGTGAAGCTATATGATGGACCACAAAGATTTTGAGTTATCTTTTTGCAAAATATTATATCCGAGGACAGAACGGCGTACTTTGGCATTTATGTATACATGATGTTGAATTGCAAAGCGGGCCATAGGGATTTTTAAGTAAATTTAGAAAGTTTCAAGTATTTCACAGCTCTTTTTATATTTTTTCTCGTCAACAAAAAATGATTATAATTTTTCATAAATTTACACGAAAAATCGCAAAAGCAATCGACGGAATGTATTTGAATTTTTTACGAAGTCACTCTTGAATTAATATTGAGTGATTTTGTATAGTTTCAAGTGGATGGCAATTGTTTTTATATTTTTTTCACGTCGACGAATTTACTGCATTTTTTTTTAATTTCATCTCCGTTCACATTGAAATATTCTAAAATTTAGAAACAATGCATTTGTAATTTTTACAGAAATGTAGAATCACGTGTGTTGTCAGTTGTTTTAGAAAGTTTCAAGTCGATGGCAATTGTTTGTATATTTTTTTCGCGTCGACGAATTTACTGCATTTTTTTTTAATTTCATCTCCGTTCAGATTGAAATATTCTAAAATCTAGAAACAATGCATTTCTAATTTTTACGGAAATGTGGAATCACATGTGTTATCAGTTGTTTTGGAAAGTTGCAAGTCGATGGCAATTGTTTTTATATTTTTTTCGCGTCGACGAATTTACTGCATTGTTTTTAATTTCATCTCCGTTCACATTGAAATATTCTAAAATTTAGAAACAATACATTTCTAATTTTTACGGAAATGTGGAATCACATGTGTTATCAGTTGTTTTGGAAAGTTGCAAGTCGATGGCAATTGTTTTTATATTTTTTTCGCGTCGACGAATTTACTGCATTTTTTTTAATTTCATCTCCGTTCAGATTGAAATATTCTAAAATCTAGAAACAATGCATTTCTAATTTTTACGGAAATGTGGAATCACATGTGTTATCAGTTGTTTTGGAAAGTTGCAAGTCGATGGCAATTGTTTTTATATTTTTTTCGCGTCCACGAATTTACTGCATTTTTTTTTAATTTCATCTCCGTTTACATTGAAATATTCTAAAATTTAGAAACAATGCATTTCTAATTTTTACGGAAATGTAGAATCACATGTGTTGTCAGTTGTTTTGGAAAGTTTCAAGTCGATGGCAATTGTTTTTATTTTTTTTTTCGCGTCGACGAATTTACTGCATTTTTTTTTATTTCATCTCCGTTCACATTGAAATATTCTAAAATTTAGAAACAATGCGTTTCTAATTTTTACGGAAATGTAGAATCACATGTGTTGTCAGATGTTTTGAAAAGTTTCAAGTCGATGGCAATTGTTTTTATATTTTTTTCGCGTCGACGAATTTACTGCAATTTTTTCTAAATTTGATCTGCGTTCAGATTGAAATATTCTAAAATTTAGAAACAATGCATTTCTAATTTTTACGGAAATGTAGAATCACGTGTTGTCAGTTGTTTTGGAAAGATTCAAGTCGATGGCAATTGTTTTTATATTTTTTCCCGTCCGCGAATTTACTGCAATTTTTTTCTAAATTTTATCTGCGTTCACATTGAAATATTCTTAAATTTAGAAACAATGCAACGATGCAAAGAAAATGGCAATTCATGCAAACATTCAAAATTATCAATCATCATTTCGAGTTGAAGGTAAACAATATGCGAATTATTATGATCAGAAAAAAGAGACTTGGAGTGGCAATTTGCTATTGCTAATTATCATTACTACTAATTTTAACAATAATATGTTTCGTGCAGAAAAGAAACTCGTTATGTCATAAATATTAATTTTACGACATAATGATTTTCATAAATTAATCAGACATTACTGTTTTTTTTTTTAATAAAATTAGAACACATTCCTCAATGGTTTTTGCGATATTTCATTCAAACACGATGTAAATTTATGAAAAATTGTAACAATTTTGTCGACTAAAAAAAAAAATTTTTAAAAAAATTACTATCCACTTGAAACTACTCAAAATTCATCAATTTTCATTCAAGATTGGTTTTATGAAAAATTACAACACATTCCATCAATAGCTTTTACGATATTTCATGCAAACGCGATGTAAATTTATAAAAAATTGTAACAATTTTGTCGACTCAAAAAAAAATATAAAAACAATTGCTATACACTTCAAGCTTCTCAAAATTGTTCAATATTCATTCAAGATTGGTTTTATGAAAAATTACAACACATTCCATCAAAAGGTTCTACGATTTTTCATGCAAACGCGATGTTAATTTATGAAAAATTGTAACAATTTTGTCGACTCAAAAAAAATATAAAAACAATTACTATCCACTTGAAACTTCTCAAAATTATTCAATATTCATTCAAGATTGGTTTTATGAAAAATTACAACACATTCCATCAATAGCTTCTGCGATATTTCATGCAAACACGATGTAAATTTATGAAAAATTGTAACAGTTTTGTCGACTCAAAAAAAATATAAAAACAATTGATATCCACTTGAAACTTCTCAAAATTATTCAATATTCATTCAAGATTGGTTTTATGAAAAATTACAATACAATCCATCATAAGGTTCTACGATATTTAATGCAAACGCGATGTAAATTAATGAAAAATTGTAACAATTTTGTCGACTCAAAAAAAAATATAAAAACAATTGCTATCCACTTAAAACTTCTCAAAATTGTTCAATATTCATTCAAGATTGGTTTTATGAAAAATTACAACACATTCCATCAATAGCTTCCGCGATATTTCATGCAAACAAGATGTAAATTTATGAAAAATTGTAACAATTTTGTCGACTCAAAAAAAATATAAAAACAATTGCTATCCACTTGAAACTAATCAATATTATTCAATATCAATTCAGAAATGATTTGGTGAAAAATTACAATACATTTCGTCAATAGCTTTTACGATATTTCATGTAAATACGATGAAAATTTATGAAAAAATGTAATTATTTTGTAGACTCGAAAAAAATATAAAAACAATTGCTATCCATTTCAAACTTCTCAAAATCACTTAATATTAATTTATGATTAATTTTCTGAAAAATTACAATACATTCCATCAATAGCTTTTACGACATTTCATGCAAACTCGATGAACATGTATGAAAAATTGTAACAATTTTGTCAACTCAAAAAAAAAATATAAAAACAATTACTATCCACTTGAAACTTCTCAAAATTATTCAATATTCATTCAAGATTGGATTTATGAAAAATTACAACACATTCCATCAATAGCTCCTGCGATATTTCATGCAAACACGATGTAAATTTATGAAAAATAGTAACAATTTTGTCGACTCAAAAAAATATATAAAAACTATTGCTATCCACTTGAAACTTCTTAAAATTATTTAATATTCATTCAAGATTGGTTTTATAAAAAATTACAACACATTCCATCAATAGCTTCTGAGATATTTCATGCAAACACGATGTAAATTTATGAAAAATTGTAACAATTCCGTCGACTAAAAAAAAAATATAAAAACAATTGCTATCCACTTCAAGCTTCTCAAAATTGTTCAATATTCATTGAAGATTGGTTTTATGAAAAATTACAATACATTCCATCAAAAGGTTCTACGATATTTCATGCAAACACGATGTAAATTTATGAAAAATTGTAACAATTTTGTCGACTCAAGGAAAAATATAAAAACAATTGCTATCCACTTGAAACTTCTCAAAATTGTTCAATATTCATTCAAGATTGGTTTTATGAAAAATTACAATACATTCCATCAAAAGGTTCTACGATATTTCATGCAAACGCGATGTAAATTAGTGAAAAATTGTAACAATTCCGTCGACTAAAAAAAAATATATAAAAACAATTGCTATCCACTTCAAGCTTCTCAAAATTGTTCAATATTCATTCAAGATTGGTTTTATGAAAAATTACAATACATTCCATCAAAAGGTTCTACGATATTTCATGCAAACACGATGTAAATTAATAAAAAATTGTAACAATTTTGTCGACTCAAAAAAAAATATAAAAACAATTGCTATCCACTTCAAGCTTCTCAAAATTGTTCAATATTCATTCAAGATTGGTTTTATTAAAAATTACAATACATTCCATCAAAAGGTTATACGGTATTTCATGCAAACGCGATGTAAATTTATGAAAAATTGTAACAATTTTGTCGACTCAAAAAAAATATAAAAACAATTACTATCCACTTGAAACTTCTCAAAATTGTTCAATATTCATTCAAGATTGGTTTTATGAAAAATTACAATACATTCCGTCAAAATGAATATTTTTTTAATGAAGTGCAACTCGTTATTGCACAAAACTTTTGCATAAAAAACTTTTTTTTTTAATTTGATAAAGCGTTTAAACGTGATATGTAACTGACAAATTCAAAATTTTGTTATTATTTCAGATACAAGAGGAGTAATTTGTTCACTGGAAGATTTATTTGTTTTGATTTTGTGGAGAAATTCTTTCTTACACGTAATCTGTTTTTAAATGACCAATTACCGAGACTTATTATAAATAAATACCAAACATTTCGTGATCTACATACCTAGAAATAAATACAAAATATAAACAAATTACTTATTGAAACAATCAGTGCGGTCGCGTGAGTAAGTGGCGCATTTTTTCCCCGCGCAATATATTACAGAATTTTTGCAAAGAAATATTTTTTTAAAATTAAAATGCTTAAAGTCACGACGTTTAAACTACAAGTAGTTATTGTTATAATTTGTACCACTGCTTTGTTTAATGTGGAATCCGGGTATCACGTGTTCCGCTCGGGCAGGGAATCGAACCCAATCGACTCTTGATGCACGCGCTCAGAGCCTACTAATCGATGTTTTTATTTATTTTTTAGAAAAAGGAAACCTCTATTACAATAAAGATTTATACAATTTATATAACAATAATTTATATTAAATTATCTTTAGAAAATAGCTTATTTGACATTATATGATGCGCAGCGGCGGCTCGTGGATTTCCGTAGGTGAGGCAAAGACAAAGATGCCGCTCGTGCTGCACTACTTACTCTTATAGAGGAAGCAAATATTCCGTTGCTTTTCGGTCAAAATTTCTTCCGTTGCCTCACCGCCAAACATGCGATCCGCCGCTGATGATGCGTTTAGAAAACTAATTTTTTTGTGGGGTTGGCAACACTTTTTTTAAAGGGGTGGTCGGAGGAAGTTGAAATTAATGGTAAGTGTCTAGAATTATTTGTGATTTTTCATGAAAATTTCAAATCGATTTCTATAAGGGTTTTGAGAATATTTGAAAGAAACGTGATTTTGGTATTGAGCTCTTAGTATATATTAATGATTACCTTATAGGTGGCGATGATGAAGAATCGGGAAGCTGCGGGTGTGCCCTGCCGGAACTCATTTCAACGCACAATCACAAAAAATCACCGATTTCAATTAAAAGCTCGAACAGGAAATGATGGCCCATCTCCGGGGTGAATTCAATTTATACCACCGCCGCTGACAATCCCGGAATCCTTTCGCAGAATCGATTAGGGGATGGAGTTCGTCTGAGGGCGCCGTCCAATGAAATCCCTCGCAGAAACCACCCTCCGCGCCATTGGCCCTCGCCCTCGAGGGTTGTTAGGGAAACGTTCGTTCGGTCTGGCGTTGACAGGTCTCGTAATGGGGAGGAAAATTGTCCATCAGTTGCAGGTTCGCACATTTTACACTCCCGCGGTCTGCAGTAAAGTGTTTTTGCTGGCGAACAAAGGGGCGAGAACTCTCAACCCCGAAGAGCACGTTTAATACATCGAGTGAATCAAATTGTTATCTCAGCTACTTTAGAAACGTTCGAAATACTTTTTTTTCACTTTCTAAAAATACCTAGTTTTCTAGGTTTATAAAGCTATTGGAAACATTTCTCGAACTGACCAAACATGGAATCTCTGAGGACAGTACGAAGGTCTTCGGATCAATACAGACAATCCAAAGTCTTAGGGTTTAATCTTAGAGCGCAATACAGACGCTTTGTGTAAACCCCAGTTTGTATCATCAAATATGGTGTACCACAGGGTTCAATGTTAGAGCCTCTCTTGTTTTTCATCTTTATAAATTACTCTCCAGATGATAGAACTGAATAAAAGTGTATTATTTGCGGTAGGGATGAGCCTTACTTTCACTAACTGCTACTTTGTAACCGTTATTATGAAGTAACAACAGTAACCGTTATCGAAAAATTGCCCCTCCTTTAGGGCGCATCAGTGATTTTCGAGCGCAAAGAAAAAATAGAAATTGATATAAAATGCGGGGAAAAATTTCTACAAAAATTCAAATCACTTCACAAGACGTAGATCTTTCAAAATAATTGTGGTTTTAGAATATGCAGCAAATTTCGGTCAAGTTATGAATTTTTGAAAATGTAATTCTTTCCATGACGCAACTCGAATGCAAAATTAATATGAAACGCAGTGATAAAATCCTACAAAAATTCAGTTTACTTCACAAGACGTCAATCTTTCAAAATACTTTAAGCTTTCGAATCTGCAGCAATTTTCAGTCGAGTTATGAATTTTTGAAAATGTATTTTCTTCAATGTCGAACTCTCGAGCGCAAAAAAATAAAAATTAATGTAAAACGCGGGATAGAAATTCTACAAAAATTCAAATCACTTCACAGGACGTGGATCTTTCAAAATCATTGTGGTTTTTGAATATGCAGCAATTTTCGGTCAAGTTATGAATTTTTGAAAATGTATTTTTTTTTTAACAACAAACACTCGAGTGCAAAAAATTAAAAATCAATATGAAACGCAGTGATACAATCCTACAAAAATTCAGTTTACTTCACAAGACATCGATCTTTCAAAATACTTTTAGCTTTTGAATCTACAGCAATTTTCAGTCTAGTTATGAATTTTTGAAAATGTCAAACTCTCGAGCGCAAAAAATCAAAATTAATATGAACCGCCGAAAAATAGGCTACAAAAATTCAAATCACTTTAGAGACGTCGATCTTTCAAAATCATTGTGATCTTTGAATATGCAGCAATTTTCAGTCAAGTTATGAATTTTTAAAAATGTATTTTTTTCAAAGACGAGCACTCGAGTGGAAAAAATTAAAAATCAAAATAAAACGCTGTGATAAAATCCTAAAAAAATTCAGTTTACTTCACAAGACGTCGATCTTTCAATATACTTTTAGCTTTTGAATCTGAAGCAATTTTCAGTCGAGTTATAAATTTCTGAATATATATTTTTTCTTAATGTCGAACTCCCGAATGCAAAAAATTAAAAATTAATATGAAACGCAGAGATAAAATCCTACAAAAAATAAAATCGATCTTCCAAAATAATTTTGGTTTTTAAATCTGCAGCAATTTCCCGTCGAGTTATGAATTTTTGAATATTTATTTTTTCTTAATGTCGAACTCTCGAGCGCAAAAAATTAAAATTAATACAAAACGCGGGATAGAAGTTCTACATAAATTCAAATCACTTCACAAGACTTCAATCTTTCAAAATCATTGTGGTTTTTTAATATGCAGCAATTTTCAGTCAAGGTATCAATTTTTGAAAATGTATTTTTTTCAATGAAGCAAACTCGAATGCAAAATTAATATAAAACGCAGGAATGAAATCCCACAAAAATTCAGTTTACTTCTCAAAACGTCGATCTTCCAAAATAATTTTGGTTTTTGAATCTGCAGTAATTTTCAGTCGAGTTATGAATTTTGGAATATTTATTTTTTCTTAATGTCGAACTCTCGAGCCCAAAAAAAATAAAAATTAATATAAAACGTAGGAATAAAATCCTACAAAAATTTAGTTTACTTCACAATACGTCGATCTTCCAAAATAATTTTGGTTTTTGAATCTGCAGCAATTTCCAGTCGAGTTATGAATTTTTGAATATTTATTTTTTCTTAACATCGAACTCTCGAGCGTAAAAAAATAAAAATTTATATGAAACGCAGAGATAAAACCCTACAAAAAATTCAGTTTACTTCACAAGACGTCGATCTTCCAAAGTAATTTTGGTTTTTGAATCTGCAGCTATTTCCAGTGGAGTTATGAATTTTTGAATATTTACTTTTTCTTAATGTCGAACTCTCGAGCGCAAAAAAATAAAAATTAATATGAATAGCAGAGATAAAACCCTACAAAAATTTAGTTTACTTCACAAGACGTCAATCTTCCAAAATAATTTTGGTTTTTGAATCTGCAGCTATTTCCAGTCGAGTTATGAATTTTTGAATATTTATTTTTTCTTAATGTCGAACTCTCGAGCGCAAAAAAATAAAAATTAATATAAAACGCGGGATAGAAGTTCTACAAAAATTCAAATCACTTCACAGGTCGTCGATCTTTCAAAATAATTGTGGTTTTTGAATGTGCAGCAATTTCCAGTCGAGTTATAAATTTTTTAATATTTTTTTTCTTAATGTCAAACTCTCGAGCGCAAAAAAATAAAAATCAATATAAAACGCGGGATAGAAGTTCTACAAAAGATTAAATTACTTCACAGGACGTCGATCTTTCGAAATAATTGTGGTTTTTGAATATGCAGCAATTTCCAGTCGAGTTATGAATTTTTTAATATTTTTTTTTTCTTAATGTCGAACTCTCGAGCGCAAAAAATAAAAATTAATATAAAACGGGGGATAGAAGTTCTACAAAAATTCAAATCACTTCACAAGACGTCGATCTTCTAAAATAATTGCAGTTTTTGAATATGCGGCAATTTTCAGTCGAGTTATGAATTTTTGAAAATGTCGAACTCTCGAACGCAAAAAAAAATAAAAATTAATAGGAATCGCTGAAACAAAGGCTTCCAAAAATTTAAATTACTTCACAAGACGTCGATATTTCAAAATCATTTCGGTTTTTGAATGTGCAGCAATTTTTAGTCGAGTTAAAAAATGTTTTAATATTAAAAATTAATATGAAACGCAGAGATAAAATCCTACAAAAATTCAGTTTACTTCACAAGACGTTGATCTTCCAAAGTAATTTTGGTTTTTGAATCTGCAGCAATTTCCAGTTGAGTTATGAATTTTTGAATATTTATTTTTTCTTAATGTCGAACTCTCGAGCGCAAAAAATAGAAATTAATATAAAACGCAGAGATAAAATCCTACAAAAAATCAGTTTATTTTACAAGGCGTCGATCTTTCAAAATAATTTTGGTTTTTGAATCTGCAGCAATTTCCAGTCGAGTTATGAATTTTTGAATATTTATTTTTTCTTAATGTCGAACTCTCGAGCGCAAAAAAATAAAAATTAATATGAAACGCAGAGATAAAATCCTACAAAAATTTAGTTCACTTCACAAGACGTCGATCTTCCAAAATAATGTTGGTTTTTGAATCTGCAGCAATTTCCAGTGGAGTTATGAATTTTTGAATATTCATTTTTTCTTAATGTCGAACTCTCGAGCGCAAAAAAATAAAAATATAATGAAACGCAAAGATAAAATCCTACTAAAATTTAGTTTACTTCACAAGACGTCGATCTCTCAAAATAATTTTGGTTTTTGAATCTGCAGCAATTTCTAGTCGAGTTATGAATTTTTGAATATTTATTTTTTCTTAATGTCGAACTCTCGAGCGCAAAAAATTAAAAATTAATATAAAACGCAGAGATAAAATCCTACAAAAATTCAGTTTATTTCACAAGACGTCGATCTTTCAAAATAATTTTGGTTTTTCAATGTGAAGCAATTTTCACGTGAGTTATGAATTTTTGAAAATATATTTTTTTTAATGACGAACAGACGAGAAAATAAATAAATAAACAAATGAAAATAAATAAATATGATGAATAGACTATGGGTCTCTGTATTTCTACAATGAAATATTTATAATTTCAATAACGTTGCTTCGTAAAGTTAGTATTATAACAATTTATATGATCGTGAAAATTTTCTCAATTTTCTTTTTGCGGAAATATCCGTTTTGAGGTCCCTAGAGGCGATTTCAAAGATTTATGGAAAAAAAATTGTGCCGGTGTGTGTATGCCAAAAAAGTAAAAGAAATTATTGCGTGTTAAATTTGAAGCAAATGGTTTCACATAAAATTACGTAGTACGTTTTTATGGCATGACCTAAAGCTATAAAAGTATATAATTTTACAAAAAACATGATATAGAATAACGTATAAGGCATACACAATTTTTTCTGCACATTAACCGATTGTAATAATTTTCGCGCGCCGATTGTTACGATGCGAAATTTCGCGGAATGGAAGTATTAAATGAAAACGTAGCTGAAATACCAAATACAGATAAAAAATTATATAACTTGTTACAACTCAGAATTTTATTACTTTTCACGGAATCTTCATACAGATTTTTAGTTGCGACTATAAATTTTTTAGTTTCGCAAATATCTCTTAAACGGTAAGTGTTGTTATAAACATCGTTCATACAAAGTTTGTAGATTATTCAATCATCTACAGGTCTTCACTCTATCATTCATGAGATAAAAAGTCACATTCTGCACAATACGTGCGGTTTTAAAATCGCGATGTAATTTTCGAAATAACAATATACCCACAATTTCTACAGTTTTTTTATTTATTTTAGAAAATGCTCAATTTTAAACACAAATAAAAAAATGCATGTTTAACAACGAACAGTTATTAGCCATTAAAAAATTGTTGGAATTCAAGAAGTTGATTATATTCTTAAAATATAATAATGTGGGAGTTGTGTTGAATTATTTTAGAATTTTTAAACAATTTCTACTATTTTTTATTTATTTTAGAAAATGCTCAATTTTAAACGCAATTTTAAAAAATGCATGTTTAACAACGAACAGTTATAACCCATTAAAAAATTATTGGAATTTAAGAAGTTGATTATATTATTAAAATATAATAATGTGGGAGTTGTGTTAAATTATTTCAGAGTTTTTAAACAATTTCTACTATTTTTTATTTATTTTAGAAAATGCTCAATTTTGAACGAAATTAAAAAAAATGCATGTTTAACAACGAACAGGTTTAACCCATTAAAAAATGGTTGGAATTTAAGAAGTTGAATATATTCTTAAAATATAATAATGTGGGAGTTATGTTGCATTATTTCAGAATTTTTAAGCAATTTCTACTATTTTTTATTTATTTTAGAAAATGCTCAATTTTGAACGCAATTAAAAAATTGCATGTAGTACCATGGCTCCTTGGCTTTATATAACGAGCCGCCCCTGATGGCGGAAATTGTATAAGCAGTACCTTGACTCTGACCGTGCCCTTGCAACTAAAAAATTTACTTCTGGACTGCTTTTGAATACCACCGGGCAAAAATGCCGGTACCAATTAACGCGCACTTGACGTTAGGAATGTTTAATATTTGCAGATTATTACGGAAATTGCCGTGAATGGATAATTAGCGAAATTTTTGCTCTTATTCGATTTAACATATTGGGCAAATAAACTTTTCACTTATTTATAGACACAATAGAATATTTGGTTATCGCATACCGAAGGCTGTGTGCGATGTTATAAATATTCATGGGATTTTCGTTACTGTGAATTCAATTTATGATAAATATTGACTTGTGACGTCGCGTCGGTGACAACTTTTTTAAATTATTGTTTAAAATACCATCAATATTAAGTACAATTTCAAGTATTAGTAAATAATTATATAATCTTATCAAAAATTTACACTATTCACAAACTTGAAACATATTTCTTTACAATGTGCACTTAGTGGGCGAGTACCATTTTGAGTAGGGTCAATACTCCTGTTATTAGTTTGTTACATTTATATGCGTTGTAATTATGTTGGATTGTTGAATAAACTAGCGTTATTTAGTTTAAAATTTTCCAAACAGAAAAAGCAGAAACGTAAAACATTAATTAGAAAAAAAATCATGACACATTTCCGTCAACTTGGCCCCCCGAAGTTCGACTTTTTTGAAAAAACCTATTGCGCCAGAAGGGCCTTAGCTAGCGCCACCTAGCGCTAATTAGAGCTAACGCCCCTAAGGCGAGAGAGTCCCGGGGGTTTGAAATTTCGGGAGGCCAAGTCAACAGTTGATTTTTTAAATTTTTTCACTTGATTCGAATTCCCCAGAGCTGGCGCCACCCGACAATCCTAAAAAATATAAAATATAAATATATAAAAAAACATTTTTGACCCCAGCCCACCGAAATCGGATTTTTTACTGAAATCGGGTGGAAATGATAGCTTAGAGCTGGTGCCAACCGAATATGAAAAAAATTTCTCTCAATAAAATCTGGTGAAGAATTATTCACATCCAAATTTTGTATATAAGAGCTTTCAGATCCCGTATGCCTATTCTGAATTTCTACGTATCGTATTCGAAAAATTCAATGTTTGTTATGACTAATAAGAAAGCTATCACCAGTAAGACAGAGGCGTCCGGATCGATTGATTTTTACCCTCGAATAATTTAAATTGTTCTAACTTGACAAATAAAAATTAGTTTTAAACGTGATTGTCTGATAACATTGACCTATTATAATTTGACATTGATTTCTTTATCTAAATATATTTTGATGATTAAATCTGGACAATTGCACCGCATTCTTCAAGTCATTTTGTTTATCATCAGAATTAAATAATTAAGTGCATACTTCAAAATATCAACTGGATATGTAATTAATAAAATGGTTTAATATTACATAACACACGAATTAGTATAATATTAAGAAAAAAAAAGTTGATATAGCCATCGTGTAACTTCCTCCAAGCAAATATTCCAAAATAAATTAAATCATTTTTTCTGACCAAAAAAAAATTGTTTTTTTCTAGAAAATCCACACTTATAGATGGTTGTAATTTTTTTAGGTCAAACTTGAATAACTTGTCCTTGAAAAAATTACTCAAACTTTGCTACAACAGAAATGGCAGTGGTAGACAAATTTTTATGAACTTTTTTTAGAAATCGCTCTGTAAATTCCATATTTATTTAGACAGTTGCTTGAAATGTTTACAAATCATTCTTGAAAAATCTATCTTTACAATTACCCAAAGAAAATAGCCCAAACTTTGCACCAATAAAAATGGCTGCACTGAAAGAGAAATGTTTATGACCAAAAATGATTTTTTTTTCAAATTGCTCTGTAAATTTCACATTTATTTAGAGAGTTGCTTAAAATTTTCACAGATCAATCTTGAAAACCCTATAGTTAGAATTGCTTGAAGAAAATAGCCCAAACTTTGCACCAATAAAAATGGCTGCGTTGAAAGATAAAATTTGATAAACAAAAATGTTTTTTTTTCCAGAAATTACTCTGTAAATTTCATATTTATTTAGACAGCTGCTTGAAATTTGTACAGATTAATCTTGAATAACCTATCTTTAGAATTTCAAAAAAAAAAACAGTCCAAACTTTGTATCAACAAAAATGGCTACGCTGAAAGATAAACTTTGATGGCCAAAAATTAATTTTTTCTAGAAATTACTCTGTCAATTCCATATTTATTTAGATAATTGCTTGAAATTTTTACAAATTAATCTTGAAAAACCTATCTCTACAATTACCTACAGAAAATAAAAAAACTTAGCACTAACAAAAATGGATTCGTCGAAAGACAAATTTTTATGACCAAAAATGATTTTTTTTTCAAATTGCTCGGTAAATTTCACATTTATTTAGACAGTTGCTTAAAATTTTTACAGATTAATCTTGGAAAACCTATCTTTAGAATTACCCAAAGAAAATAGTCCAAACTTTGTACCAACAAAAATAGCTGCGCTGAAAAATAAATTTTTACGACCAAAAATTTACTTTTTCTAGAAATTGCTCTGTAAATTCCATATTTATTTAGACAGTTGCTTGAAATTTTTACAAATTAATCTTGAAAACCCTATCTTTACAATTACCTACAGAAAATAGCCCAAACTTTGCAATAATAAAAATGGCCGCGTTGAAAGGTAAATTTTGATAGCCAAAAATTATTTTTTTCTAGAAATTACTCTGTAAATTTCATATTTATTTAGACAGCTGCTTGAAATTTGTACAGAATAATCTTGAATAACCTATCTTTAGAATTACCTAAAGGAAATGGTCCAAACTTTGTACCAACAAAAATGCCTGCGCTGAAAGATAAATTTTGATAGCCAAAAATTATTTTTTTCTAGAAATTACTCTGTAAATTTCATATTTATTTAGACTGCTGCTTGAAATTTGTACAAAATAATCTTGAATAACCTATCTTTAGAATTACCCAAAGAAAATGGTCCAAACTTTGCACCAACAAAAATGGCTGCGCTGAAAGAGAAATTTTTATGACCAAAAATTAACTTTTTCTAGAAATTGCTCTGTAAATTCTATATTTATTTAGACAGTTGCTTAAACTTTTTACAAATTATTCTTGAAAAACCTATCTTTACAATTACCTAAAAAAATTGCTAAAAATGATTTTTTTCCCAACCGTCGCCATTTTGTCTCCAGCGCAGGCATTAACTGATTTTTCCAAAATTTTGAAGAATAGTCATTTCTAAACTATTTCTTGGTAGTTTGAACAACGCGTAATACCAGGGGAAATTTTTGACAGCAGAAAAACTAATTTTGTGCGACTTGCAATTAAAAATTTCGATTCCCAACCGTCGCCATTTTGTCTCTAGCGCAGGGATTAAATTAATTTTTCCAAAATTTTGAAAAATAGCGATTTCTAAATTATTTTTTGGTTGTTTGAACATACGCATAATACCAGAGGATATTTTTGTCAGCAGAAAAACTAATTTTGTGCGGCTTGCAATTAAAAATTCGATCCCCAACCATCGCCATTTTGTCTCTAAAGCAAGCGTTAAATTAATTTTTCCAAAATTTTTAAAAATAGCGATTTCTAAATTATTTTTTGGTAGTTTGAACAACGCGTAATACCATGAAAAATTTTTGACAGCAGAAAATCTAATTTTGTATGACTTGCGATTCAAAAATTCGATTCGCAACCGTCGCCATTTTGTCTGTAGCACAGGCATTAAATTAATTTTTCCAAAATTATTAAAAATAGCGATTTCTAAAGTATATTTTTGGTAGTTTGAACATACGCGTAATACCAGAGGCAATTTTTGACAGCAGAAAACCCAATTTTCTGCGACTTGCAATTCAAAAATTCGATTCCCAACCGTCGCCATTTTGTCTCCAGCCCAGGCATTAAATTAATTTTTCCAAAATTTTGAAAAATAGTAATTTGTTAACTATTTTTAGGTAGTTTTAATAACGCGTAATTTCAGGGGAAATTTTTAACAGCAGAAAATCATTTTGTGCGGTTTGCAATTCAAAAATTCCATCCCCAACCGTCGCCATTTTGTCTCTAGCTTAGGCATTTGAATGATTTTTCTAAAATAATGAAAAATGATAATTCCTTAAGTCATTTTAATAGTCCGACTTATGCGTAATACACTAGAGCAAATTTTTGACATAGGAAAATCTACTTTTATTTATTTATTTATTTTTTTTTATTCCCAACAGATAACATATCCAATTACAGGGAAAACTTAATACTAATTTACAAGTGTACTTAACATAACATACTAACAAAACCAACTTAACTTATAATCATCATTTATAATCATCCAATTACAGGGAAAACTTAATACTAATACTAATTTACAAGTGTACCTAACATAACATACTAACAAAACTAACTTAACTTTAATTCGCAATTCAAAAATTCGAGTTCTGGTCAACACCGTTTTTTTTTTCTTTTCTTTAGCCATATTGTGAATTTTATTTTGTAAGAAAGGAGAACAAAGATATAGTAAATAAATAAATAAATGTTATTTACGAAATATTCAAAAATCATAATTTTTAAAGTTATTTTTACTGTCAGAAAATTGCGTAACAGTAGGAGACATTTTTGACAGCAGAATATTTAATTTTCTTCAATTTAGAGAATTCAATCATTTTAATTTCGAACAACGCCATTCTGTCCTCAGCAAGGAAATTTGAATAATTTAATCTGAATATTGAAGAATGATCATTTACAAAGCAATTTTGATAAGTGAAATTTTCTGTAATATTTGTTTAGATGAATTAATGTAAAATGGGGATTCTTGTGAATAAATAAATAAATAAATTTGCAATTAAGAAAATCGATTTCTAGCTAACGCTATTTTGTCTCCACCGTCGGCACTTGAATTAATCTTTCGAAATTAAAAAAGAATGATCATTTCCTAAGCAACAATATTTGTTTAAATGTTTTTGTAATATTTTTCATATTAAAAAAAAAAAATTGGAAAAAAACTGAAAACTAAAAAGGTAAACACCCACTTTCGGCGTGCAGAATTTTACCAAAAGCTTTCAAGTTCTTCGGATTGTTAAATAAGACTTATGTTCAAAGTTTCATGTTAATTGCTGTATTTTTGAGATACAGCGCACACCGACACATTGTTTTCCAAAAAATCTTTTAAATCGCCTCTAGGGAAAAAAAAATATTTTCACCATCACAATAGTTTCTCGTACTTCGTAACGGAAGTGGAGATTTTCCGTTGATAAATCTATTTATCATTATAAAAAAATAACAAACTTAAAATGCAAATAAATTTGATAAGAAGACGATATATACGTACACAAAAACATAAACATTTCCATATGATAATACATTCATTTATGTAAATGTTTACAATGGTTGTGGACTTCCCAATGGTTACGTCAATACATTTCGGCTAAATTTGGGAAAATTTTTTTTTAAGAATATTAAAAAAAAATTGTCATACTTTATTGTTATGAAATTAACATAATTTTCGGATATTAGACGCATTTTCACTATACAGGTTGGGGCAACGCATACGACGCGGTCATTTTATGGAAAATTTAATTTAAAAGTTAATTTTTGGTCTTAAAAATGTGTCTTTCGGCGCAGCCATTTTTGTTGGTGCAAAGTTTGGGCAGTTGTAAAGATAGGTTTTTCAAGATTAATCTGTGAAAATTTGAAGCAACTGTCTAAATAAATGTGAAATTTACAGAGCAATTTGAAAAAAAAATCATTTTCTGTCATAAAAATTTGTCTTTCAACGAAGCCATTTTTATTAGTGCAAAGTTTTCGCTGTTTTCTTTAGGTAAGTGTAAAGATAGATTTTTCAAGATTACTCTGTAAAAATTTCAAGCAACTGTCTAAATAAATATGGAATATACAGAGCAATTTCTAGAAAAAAATAATTTTTGGTCATCAAAATTTATCTTTCAGCGCAGCCATTTTTTGTTGGTGCAAAGTTTGGACTATTTTCTTTGGGAGATTTTAAAGTTAGGTTATTCAAGATTAATCCGTCAAAATTTCAAGCAACTGTCTTGAAATTTAGAAAGCAATTTCTAGAAAAAGTTAATTTTTGGTCATAAAAATTTGTCTTTCGGCGCAGCCAGTTTTTTTGGTGCAAAGTTTAGGCAGTTGTAAAGATAGGTTTTTCAATATTAATCTGTGAAAATTTTAAGCAACTGTCTAAATAAATGTGAAATTTACGGAGCAATTTGAAAAAAAAATCATTTTTGGTCATAAAAATTTGTCTTTCAACGACGCCATTTTTGTTAGTGCAAAGTTTTGTCTATTTTCTTTAAATATTTGAATATTTTTAAAATATGCGATGGAAACAAAATTCTGTTAGCCTGAAGACGAGTTTTTGAATTGCAAATTAAATAAAATTAGATTTTCCGTTATCAAAATTTCCCCTGACATTACGCATTGTTCGAACTACCAAAAAATCACCATTTTTTCAACATTTTGGAGAAATAAATTTAATTTCTACGCTAGAGAACAAATGGCGTCGAATTTTTCAATTGCCAAAAATTGGGTTTTCTGCTGTCGAAAATTTCGTCTGGCATTGCGCTAAGTTCTGACAGTTAAAATTACTTTAGAAATGACAATTTTAAAATATTTCAAAAAAATTATTCAAATGCCTGTGGTGAGGAGAAAATGGCGTCGTTCAAAAGTAGAATCTTTGAATTACAAATTAAATAAAAATTCGATTTTTTTAATGTCGAAAATTCCCCTTAACATTACGCGTAGTGCCAACAACCAAAATTCGTTAAGATTTTAAAGAAATGTTTTGGATGTTTTGGAGATAAAAAGACAACTAAGAAATGAACATCTTTCGTTTGAAAATATTTTTCTTAAAATCATTGTTTTTCGAGAAAGAAAATTTAACCTTTTGCGTTTTTGGCTTATAGTTATGAAACAATAATAGTTACATCAAATGTCAAAGTGAACAACTTAAGAAGAATTTAATTTTTAGATAATTGTATTTTCGATTTTTTTCTGTCTAAATTTTTTTTATCATTTGCTCTAAATATTCTTTATTTTGAACTAAATTTTCGATTTAATTGTTAAAATTTTTGATTTCTTGAGCCGAATTTTTAATTTTTAGATTTTATAACTGTATTTTCGATTTTTTTTCTGTCTAAATTTTTTTTATCATTTGCTCTAAATAATCTTTATTTTGAACTAAATTTTCGATTTAATTGTTAAAAATTTTGATTTCTTGAGCCGAATTTTTAATTTTTAGATTTTATAACTGTATTTTCGATTTTTTTTCTGTCTAAATTTTTTTTATCATTTGCTCTAAATATTCTTTATTTTGAACTAAATTTTCGATTTAATTGTTAAAATTTTTGATTTCTTGAGCCGAATTTTTAATATCATTTGATCTAAATATTCTTCATTTTGAACAAAATTTTCGATTTAATTGTTAAATTTTTTGATTTTTCGGTCCACATTTTTGATTTTTCAGGCCGAATTTCTAATTCTACTTCCAAATTTTTGATTTGATTTTGGTTAAAATATCTATAACCTGAACTATTCATTTATATATGCGAGATTTATTTTATTTTTTCTGGTATTTTCGAGTTCCGTTTATTGAAAATTGCAATTTTTTTAGTCTGCATTTATTATCTTTAGGCCCGAGTTTTCGATGTACTGTCTAAATTTTCGACTTTTTGACCAACGTTGTGGATTATTTTTTAATCTTTTGCCCTAAATTTTTCTTTATTTTTTTTTATTTGACTGTTAAAATTTTTCTTTCCTTGGTCCACGATTTTTATTTTTAGGCCAGAATTTTAGATTTTTGGTCTCAATTTTTACTTTCTCCGTTACGAAGTACGAGAAAGTATTGGGATCGTGATTTTTTTTTCCAAAATTTTTTTTTTACGGAAATATGGAAATGTCTGTTTTGGGGTCCCTCGATGCCAATTCAACATTTCTGGAAAAAAAAAAATTGTGTCTGTGTGTGTTTCTGTGTGCCTGCGTGTGTGTGTCTGCTGTGCGCGCTGTATCTCAAAAAACTAATCTCAACTAATAGAGCAATTGATATGAAACTTTGAACATCAGTCTTATTTGATAATCTGAAGAACTGAAAAGCTTTTGGTAAAATAATATTTTTTATAAAATCATTTTTATTCGAGAAATTTTTTTTTTTTTTTTTTTTACTTTTTGGTTTATAATTATAAAACGATAATAGTTACAGCAAATTTATGTGAATAATAATTGCAGAGAATGCTAAAATGAACAACTTATAAAGAATAAGTTTTTTTTTTTAATCCCTTTAGTTTTTGAGTAAACTGAGTTTTTAAATTTGAAGTATAATTTTTACATCTTTCATAATTTTGACGTTTTAAACGTCAGTTTCATCCGAATTTACACAACGCTCGATTTACATTTAAAATATGATTTAAATTAAAAATTAACCTTCGAATCGGAGAAAGTAATATGATGCCCACATCAACATTTTTTACTCACAAAAAAAGATTAAGGGATATATCACGCCTATCAAATGGTCGTAATAAACCATACACGATCGTGATTACCGCTATCATCATAAGCAAACACCGTTTCAGAAATTTTCCACATTAACATCAATTCCTGCGCCCGTTCCAGTCAGATAAACTCCTTTTCGTTCTTCGTCGGTCATGCGCCGTTCATTCAAGTGTTTCGCTTATCCGATTAAAACACCCAATGAATATTTTCGAATTAGTGGACGTGATATCCCTGGCGTGTCATCACCAATAATCGCGATGTATCCTCAAGATGGAAACGAGGAGATGCTGTTGATACCCAAACGAGCCGAACGTTTCATAGGTGTGTAGGAAAATAATTCTCTGTTTAATTCTAATCAATCGGCACACGCAAAGATAGTCCGCTTATCTGTCCGAGATATCGACAATTGCCACTTGACCTTAAGATTTTAGATGGTCCGTTGCAGGCCGGCTATTCGGTGGGAATCGCATCGTGAGAGAGTACTTGATTAAAATTATTATACAAAAATATTTATTCATATTTCCTACAGCTGCTCTTACATAAAAAATATATTTAACTGTAATTATTATTTCAACACTCACCTACCAAAAGATTATTAGCATAGAAAAAACATTCGCTAATTTACGTAGCGTATTTTTTTCATACGCCTGACAAATAAATGGACTATTATTATTATTAGTCTGTTCGCGGAGAAGGTGCAGTCGATGTAAACATAATCACGTGAGCGGTGCGATTGCACAGGGCGGCCGCTTGCAAGCGGCATGCACAAAATGCACGGCGCGCTCTCGATATCCGCGAGAAGAAAAGTCCGGCTTGATTTGCCGAGAACTCGCATCACTGAACGAATCGATGTAAACATAATCACGTGAGCGGTCCGATTGCACAGGGTAGCCGCGCGCGCCCGCTTGCAATCGGCATGCACAAAATGCACGGCGCGCTCTAGATATCCGCGGAAAGAAAATTCCGGCTTGATTTGGCGAGAACTCGCATCACTGAACGAATCGATCGTATGCGGCCGATGAAGTGATATCGCGGCTCTCGCACAGCTGGCGAATTTTGAGCTTTATTTATTAGGGAATATTTTTGCATCTCTCTCTATCTATTTCCGTCTCTCTTAGGTCGGGTGTCCGATTTGCGTTCGAGATCTGAGACATGTGCCTGATTTGTGGCAATCTAAACACAACAAACATATTTTTTAGCTTCTGGAGATAAGTGGATGACATGAAAATGCAAATTGTAATCATTCCACAATTCATGATTATTATTTCTAAAAAATAATAATCAATTCCATTGTGTTTCGATCTTGCTCATCAGTACGACACGAGCAATAATCGGAAATCGCAAACACGCGCTTTTTAAGAAACCGAACTATTTATTAATAATTAAAATAATGTCAAGCAGAATTTCGGTGTATATATATATATATATATATATATATATATAAATACAGGGTGTTTAAAATTTGAGCCTCATCATAAGGGTCTCTCTTATTATAAGAGATGTAGGGCAAGTTTTGATTGGAGACGTTTGTGGAATTTATGATTGATCGAATGGCAAACATTTTGTTTTTGTTGTTTCTGTTGGGTGGTGCGTTATGCCATTTGATGGATCGTGAAATGTTGTCTTAAGAGAAATTTCAAAAAATAAAAAATTAATTGGTGGAACCAACACTGATATTTTGTGATCTAAAAAATTTCATAAAATACAATAAAATTGGTGGAATTAAAAAAAATATTATTTGGAAAGAGTGATATTTCGTTAGCTTAAAAATTTCAAAAATACAATAAAATTTGTGTAATTTAAAAAAATATATATTATTTCGAAAGAATGATAAACCATTAAAGTGTAAATATAAATAATGATACCATCGGAGAAAGTAACATGATGGCCACATCACTATTTTTCGGACTTTGATCGGCCGTAGCGGCCAAACGAAAACTCCAAATTTAACGCGGTTTGCAAATCTGAGCTCCTCGTACGTCAATTAGTCGGACTAGAGATTTTTAATTTTTGATGAAATCGTGAAAAAAGACATGACTAACCCCCTTGGAAAATTTGTAAAAAAATGCAACTTTCTTAAAAATCATCGTAGACTATTGAATTTAACTTTATTTTCATCAGAAAGACGAGAGAAATTGATTGCCGTTAAAAAAATTCAGCTATCTTCAATAGCAAAAAAAATAGTCAGTCACAGTGAACATTTTTGGAAATTTCAGAAAATAATTGATTTTTCAGACTTTGATCGCCCGTAGCGGCCAAACGAAAACTCCAAATTGAACGCGGTTTGCAAATCTGAGCTCCTCGTACGTCAATTAGTCGGATTAGAGATTTTAAATTTTTGATGAAATCGTGAAAAAAGACATGACTAACCCCCTTGGAAAATTTGTAAAAAAATTCAACTTTCTTAAAAATCATCGTAGACTATTGAATTTAACTTTATTTTCATCAGAAAGACGAGAGAAATTGATTGCCGTTGAAGAATTTTAGCTATCTTCAATAGCAAAAAAAATAGTCAGTCACCATGAACATTTTTGGAAATTTCGGAAAATAATTGATTTTTCAGACTTTGATCGGCCGTAGCGGCCAAACGAAAACTCCAAATTGAACGCGGTTTGCAAATCTGAGCTCCTCGTACGTCAATTAGTCGGATTAGAGATTTTAAATTTTTGATGAAATCGTGAAAAAAGACATGACTAACCCCCTTGGAAAATTTGTAAGAAAATGCAACTTTTTTAAAAATCATCGTAGACTATTGAATTTAACTTTATTTTCATCAGAAAGACGAGAGAAATTGATTGCCGTTAAAAAATTTCAGCTATCTTTAATAGCAAAAAAAATAGTCAGTCACAGTAAACATTTTTGGAAATTTCAGAAAATAATTGATTTTTCAGACTTTGATCGGCCGTAGCGGCCAAACGAAAACTCCAAATTGAACGCGGTTTGCAAATCAGAGCTCCTCGTACGTCAATTAGTCGGATTAGAGATTTTAAATTTTTGATGAAATCGTGAAAAAAGACATGACTAACCCCCTTGGAAAATTTGTAAGAAAATGCAACTTTTTTAAAAATCATCGTAGACTATTGAATTAAACTTTATTTTCATCAGAAAGACGAGAGAAATTGATTGCCGTTAAAAAATTTCAGCTATCTTTAATAGCAAAAAAAATAGTCAGTCACAGTGAACATTTTTGGAAATTTCAGAAAATAATTGATTTTTCAGACTTTGATCGGCCGTAGCGGCCAAACAAAAACTCCAAATTGAACGCGGTTTGCAAATCTGAGCTCCTCGTACGTCAATTAGTCGGATTAGAGATTTTTCATTTTTGATGAAATCGTGAAAAAAGACATGACTAACCCCCTTGGAAAATTTGTAAAAAAATGCAACTTTTTTAAAAATCATCGTAGACTATTAAATTTAACTTTATTTTCATCAGAAAGACGAGAGAAATTGATTGCCGTTAAAAAATTTCAGCAATCTTCAATAGCAAAAAAAATAGTCAGTCACAGTGAACATTTTTGGAAATTTCAGAAAATAATTGATTTTTCAGACTTTGATCGGCCGTAGCGGCTAAACGAAAACTCCAAATTGAACGCGGTTTGCAAATCTGAGCTCCTCGTACGTCAAATAGTCGGACTAGAGATTTTTAATTTTTGATGAAATCGTGAAAAAAGACATGACTAACCCCCTTGGAAAATTTGTAAAAAAATGCAACTTTCTTAAAAATCATCGTAGACTATTGAATTTAACTTTATTTTCATCAGAAAGACGAGAGAAATTGATTGCCGTTAAAAAATTTCAGCTATCTTCAATAGCAAAAAAAATAGTCAGTCACAGTGAACATTTTTGGAAATTTCAGAAAATAATTGATTTTTCAGACTTTGATCGGCCGTAGCGGCCAAACGAAAACTCCAAATTGAACGCGGTTTGCAAATCTGAGCTCCTCGTACGTCAATTAGTCGGATTAGAGATTTTAAATTTTTGATGAAATCGTGAAAAAAGACATGACTAACCCCCTTGGAAAATTTGTAAAAAAATGCAACTTTTTTAAAAATCATCGTAGACTATTGAATTTAACTTTATTTTCATCAGAAAGACGAGAGAAATTGATTGCCGTTAAAAAATTTCAGCTATCTTCAATAGCAAAAAAAATAGTCAGTCACAGTGAACATTTTTGGAAATTTCAGAAAATAATTGATTTTTCAGACTTTGATCGGCCGTAGCGGCTAAACGAAAACTCCAAATTGAACGCGGTTTGCAAATCTGAGCTCCTCGTACGTCAATTAGTCGGATTAGAGATTTTAAATTTTTGATGAAATCGTGAAAAAAGACATGACTAACCCCCTTGGAAAATTTGTAAAAAAATGCAACTTTTTTAAAAATCATCGTAGACTATTGAATTTAACTTTATTTTCATCAGAAAGACGAGAGAAATTGTTTGCCGTTAAAAAATTTCAGCTATCTTCAATAGCAAAAAAAATAGTCAGTCACAGTGAACATTTTTGGAAATTTCAGAAAATAATTGATTTTTCAGACTTTGATCGGCCGTAGCGGCTAAACGAAAACTCCAAATTGAACGCGGTTTGCAAATCTGAGCTCCTCGTACGTCAAATAGTCGGACTAGAGATTTTTAATTTTTGATGAAATCGTGAAAAAAGACATGACTAACCCCCTTGGAAAATTTGTAAAAAAATGCAACGTTCTTAAAAATCATCATAGACTATTGAATTTAACTTTATTTTCATCAGAAAGACGAGAGAAATTGATTGCCGTTAAAAATTTCAGCTATCTTCAATAGCAAAAAAAATAGTCAGTCACAGTGAACATTTTTGGAAATTTCAGAAAATAATTGATTTTTCAGACTTTGATCGGCCGTAGCGGCCAAACGAAAACTCCAAATTGAACGCGGTTTGCAAATCTGAGCTCCTCGTACGTCAATTAGTCGGATTAGAGATTTTTAATTTTTGATGAAATCGTGAAAAAAGACATGACTAACCCCCTTGGAAAATTTGTAAAAAAATGCAACTTTCTTAAAAATCATCGTAGACTATTGAATTTAACTTTATTTTCATCAGAAAGACGAGAGAAATTAATTGCCGTTAAAAAATTTCAGCTATCTTCAATAGCAAAAAAAATAGTCAGTCACAGTGAACATTTTTGGAAATTTCAGAAAATAATTGATTTTTCAGACTTTGATCGGCCGTAGCGGCTAAACGAAAACTCCAAATTGAACGCGGTTTACAAATCTGAGCTCCTCGTACGTCAATTAGTCGGATCAGAGATTTTTAATTTTTGATGAAATCGTGAAAAAAGACATGACTAACCCCCTTGGAAAATTTGTAAGAAAATGCAACTTTTTTAAAAATCATCGTAGACTATTGAATTTAACTTTATTTTCATCAGAAAGACGAGAGAAATTGATTGCCGTTAAAAAATTTCAGCTATCTTTAATAGCAAAAAAAATAGTCAGTCACAGTGAACATTTTTGGAAATTTCAGAAAATAATTGATTTTTCAGACTTTGATCGGCCGTAGCGGCCAAACGAAAACTCCAAATTGAACGCGGTTTGCAAATCTGAGCTCCTCGTACGTCAATTAGTCGGATTAGAGATTTTTAATTTTTGATGAAATCGTGAAAAAAGACATGACTAACCCCCTTGGAAAATTTGTAAAAAAATGCAACTTTTTTAAAAATCATCGTAGACTATTAAATTTAACTTTATTTTCATCAGAAAGACGAGAGAAATTGATTGCCGTTAAAAAATTTCAGCAATCTTCAATAGCAAAAAAAATAGTCAGTCACAGTGAACATTTTTGGAAATTTCAGAAAATCATTGATTTTTCAGACTTTGATCGGCCGTAGCGGCTAAACGAAAACTCCAAATTGAACGCGGTTTGCAAATCTGAGCTCCTCGTACGTCAAATAGTCGGACTAGAGATTTTTAATTTTTGATGAAATCGTGAAAAAAGACATGACTAACCCCCTTGGAAAATTTGTAAAAAAATGCAACGTTCTTAAAAATCATCATAGACTATTGAATTTAACTTTATTTTCATCAGAAAGACGAGAGAAATTGATTGCCGTTAAAAATTTCAGCTATCTTCAATAGCAAAAAAAATAGTCAGTCACAGTGAACATTTTTGGAAATTTCAGAAAATAATTGATTTTTCAGACTTTGATCGGCCGTAGCGGCCAAACGAAAACTCCAAATTGAACGCGGTTTGCAAATCTGAGCTCCTCGTACGTCAATTAGTCGGATTAGAGATTTTTAATTTTTGATGAAATCGTGAAAAAAGACATGACTAACCCCCTTGGAAAATTTGTAAAAAAATGCAACTTTCTTAAAAATCATCGTAGACTATTGAATTTAACTTTATTTTCATCAGAAAGACGAGAGAAATTAATTGCCGTTAAAAAATTTCAGCTATCTTCAATAGCAAAAAAAATAGTCAGTCACAGTGAACATTTTTGGAAATTTCAGAAAATAATTGATTTTTCAGACTTTGATCGGCCGTAGCGGCTAAACGAAAACTCCAAATTGAACGCGGTTTACAAATCTGAGCTCCTCGTACGTCAATTAGTCGGATCAGAGATTTTTAATTTTTGATGAAATCGTGAAAAAAGACATGACTAACCCTCTTGGAAAATTTGTAAAAAAATGCAACTTTCTTAAAAATCATCGTAGACTATTGAATTTAACTTTATTTTCATCAGAAAGACGAGAGAAATTGATTGCCGTTAAAAAATTTTAGCTATCTTCAATAGCAAAACAAATAGTCAGTCACAGTGAACATTTTTGGAAATTTCAGAAAATAATTGATTTTTTAGACTTTGATCGGCCGTAGCGGCCAAACGAAAACTCCAAATTGAACGCGGTTTGCAAATCTGAGCTCCTCGTACGTCAATAAGTCGGATTAGAGATTTTAAATTTTTGATGAAATCGTGAAAAAAGACATGACTAACCCTCTTGGAAAATTTGTAAAAAAATGCAACTTTCTTAAAAATCATCGTAGACTATTGAATTTAACTTTATTTTCATCAGAAAGACGAGAGAAATTGATTACCGTTAAAAAATTTTAGCTATCTTCAATAGCAAAACAAATAGTCAGTCACAGTGAACATTTTTGGAAATTTCAGAAAATAATTGATTTTTTAGACTTTGATCGGCCGTAGCGGCCAAACGAAAACTCCAAATTGAACGCGGTTTGCAAATCTGAGCTCCTCGTACGTCAATAAGTCGGATTAGAGATTTTAAATTTTTGATGAAATCGTGAAAAAAGACATGACTAACCCCCTTGGAAAATTTGTAAGAAAATGCAACTTTTTTAAAAATCATCGTAGACTATTGAATTTAACTTTATTTTCATCAGAAAGACGAGAGAAATTGATTACCGTTAAAAAATTTTAGCTATCTTCAATAGCAAAACAAATAGTCAGTCACAGTGAACATTTTTGGAAATTTCAGAAAATAATTGATTTTTTAGACTTTGATCGGCCGTAGCGGCCAAACGAAAACTCCAAATTGAACGCGGTTTGCAAATCTGAGCTCCTCGTACGTCAATAAGTCGGATTAGAGATTTTAAATTTTTGATGAAATCGTGAAAAAAGACATGACTAACCCCCTTGGAAAATTTGTAAGAAAATGCAACTTTTTTAAAAATCATCGTAGACTATTGAATTTAACTTTATTTTCATCAGAAAGACGAGAGAAATTGATTGCCGTTAAAAAATTTCAGCTATCTTCAATAGCAAGAAAAATAGTCAGTCACAGTGAACATTTTTGGAAATTTCAGAAAATAATTGATTTTTCAGACTTTGATCGGCCGTAGCGGCCAAACGAAAACTCCAAATTGAACGCGGTTTGCAAATCTGAGCTCCTCGTACGTCAATTAGTCGGATTAGAGATTTTTAATTTTTGATGAAATCGTGAAAAAAGACATGACTAACCCCCTTGGAAAATTTGTAAAAAAATGCAACTTTCTTAAAAATCATCGTAGACTATTGAATTTAACTTTATTTTCATCAGAAAGACGAGAGAAATTGATTGCCGTTAAAAAATTTCGGCTATCTTCAATAGCAAAAAAAATAGTCAGTCACAGTGAACATTTTTGGAAATTTCAGAAAATAATTTATTTTTCAGATTTTGATCGGCCGTAGCGGCCAAACGAAAACTCCAAATTGAACGCGGTTTGCAAATCTGAGCTCCTCGTACGTCAATTAGTCGGATTAGAGATTTTTAATTTTTGATGAAATCGTGAAAAAAGACATGACTAACCCCTTTGGAAAATTTGTAAAAAAATGCAACTTTCTTAAAAATCATCGTAGACTATTGAATTTAACTTTATTTTCATCAGAAAGACGAGAGAAATTGATTGCCGTTAAAAAATTTTAGCTATCTTCAATAGCAAAAAAAATAGTCAGTCACAGTGAACATTTTTGGAAATTTCAGAAAATAATTGATTTTTCAGACTTTGATCGGCCGTAGCGGCCAAACGAAAACTCCAAATTGAACGCGGTTTGCAAATCTGAGCTCCTCGTACGTCAATTAGTCGGATTAGAGATTTTTCATTTTTGATGAAATCGTGAAAAAAGACATGACTAACCCCCTTGGAAAATTTGTAAGAAAATGCAACTTTTTTAAAAATCATCGTAGACTATTGAATTTAACTTTATTTTCATCAGAAAGACGAGAGAAATTGATTGCCGTTAAAAAATTTCAGCTATCTTTAATAGCAAAAAAAATAGTCAGTCACAGTGAACATTTTTGGAAATTTCAGAAAATAATTGATTTTTCAGACTTTGATCGGCCGTAGCGGCCAAACGAAAACTCCAAATTGAACGCGGTTTGCAAATCTGAGCTCCTCGTACGTCAATTAGTCGGATTAGAGATTTTTAATTTTTGATGAAATCGTGAAAAAAGACATGACTAACCCCCTTGGAAAATTTGTAAAAAAATGCAACTTTCTTAAAAATCATCGTAGACTATTGAATTTAACTTTATTTTCATCAGAAAGACGAGAGAAATTGATTGCCGTTAAAAAATTTCAGCTATCTTCAATAGCAAAAAAAATAGTCAGTCACAGTGAACATTTTTGGAAATTTCAGAAAATAATTGATTTTTCAGACTTTGATCGGCCGTAGCGGCCAAACGAAAACTCCAAATTGAACGCGGTTTGCAAATCTGAGCTCCTCGTACGTCAATTAGTCGGATTAGAGATTTTTAATTTTTGATGAAATCGTGAAAAAAGATATGACTAACCCCTTTGGAAAATTTGTAAAAAAATGCAACTTTCTTAAAAATCATCGTAGACTATTGAATTTAACTTTATTTTCATCAGAAAGACGAGAGAAATTGATTGCCGTTAAAAAATTTTAGCTATCTTCAATAGCAAAAAAAATAGTCAGTCACAGTGAACATTTTTGGAAATTTCAGAAAATAATTGATTTTTCAGACTTTGATCGGCCGTAGCGGCCAAACGAAAACTCCAAATTGAACGCGGTTTGCAAATCTGAGCTCCTCGTACGTCAATTAGTCGGATTAGAGATTTTAAATTTTTGATGAAATCGTGAAAAAAGACATGACTAACCCCCTTGGAAAATTTGTAAAAAAATGCAACTTTTTTAAAAATCATCGTAGACTATTGAATTTAACTTTATTTTCATCAGAAAGACGAGAGAAATTGATTGCCGTTAAAAAATTTCGGCTATCTTCAATAGCAAAAAAAAATAGTCAGTCACAGTGAACATTTTTGGAAATTTCAGAAAATAATTTATTTTTCAGATTTTGATCGGCCGTAGCGGCCAAACGAAAACTCCAAATTGAACGCGGTTTGCAAATCTGAGCTCCTCGTACGTCAATTAGTCGGATTAGAGATTTTTAATTTTTGATGAAATCGTGAAAAAAGACATGACTAACCCCTTTGGAAAATTTGTAAAAAAATGCAACTTTCTTAAAAATCATCGTAGACTATTGAATTTAACTTTATTTTCATCAGAAAGACGAGAGAAATTGATTGCCGTTAAAAAATTTTAGCTATCTTCAATAGCAAAAAAAATAGTCAGTCACAGTGAACATTTTTGGAAATTTCAGAAAATAATTGATTTTTCAGACTTTGATCGGCCGTAGCGGCCAAACGAAAACTCCAAATTGAACGCGGTTTGCAAATCTGAGCTCCTCGTACGTCAATTAGTCGGATTAGAGATTTTTAATTTTTGATGAAATCGTGAAAAAAGACATGACTAACCCCCTTGGAAAATTTGTAAAAAAATGCAACTTTTTTTAAACTCATCGTAGACTATTGAATTTAACTTTATTTTCATCAGAAAGACGAGAGAAATCGATTGCCGTTAAAAAATTTCAGCTATCTTCAATAGCAAAAAAAATAGTCAGTCACAGTGAACATTTTTGGAAATTTCAGAAAATAATTGATTTTTCAGACTTTGATCGGCCGTAGCGGCCAAACGAAAACTCCAAATTGAACGCGGTTTGCAAATCTGAGCTCCTCGTACGTCAATTAGTCGGATTAGAGATTTTTAATTTTTGATGAAATCGTGAAAAAAGACATGACTAACCCCCTTGGAAAATTTGTAAAAAAATGCAACTTTCTTAAAAATCATCGTAGACTATTGAATTAAACTTTATTTTCATCAGAAAGACGAGAGAAATTGATTGCCGTTAAAAAATTTCAGCTATCTTCATTAGCAAAAAAAATAGTCAGTCACAGTGAACATTTTTGGAAATTTCAGAAAATAATTGATTTTTCAGACTTTGATCGGCCGTAGCGGCCAAACGAAAACTCCAAATTGAACGCGGTTTGCAAATCTGAGCTCCTCGTACGTCAATTAGTCGGATTAGAGATTTTTAATTTTTGATGAAATCGTGAAAAAAGACATGACTAACCCCTTTGGAAAATTTGTAAAAAAATGCAACTTTCTTAAAAATCATCGTAGACTATTGAATTTAACTTTATTTTCATCAGAAAGACGAGAGAAATTGATTGCCGTTAAAAAATTTCAGCTATCTTCAATAGCAAAAAAAATAGTCAGTCACAGTGAACATTTTTGGAAATTTCAGAAAATAATTGATTTTTCAGACTTTGATCGGCCGTAGCGGCCAAACGAAAACTCCAAATTGAACGCGGTTTGCAAATCTGAGCTCCTCGTACGTCAATTAGTCGGATTAGAGATTTTTAATTTTTGATGAAATCGTGAAAAAAGACATGACTAACCCCTTTGGAAAATTTGTAAAAAAATGCAACTTTCTTAAAAATCATCGTAGACTATTGAATTTAACTTTATTTTCATCAGAAAGACGAGAGAAATTGATTGCCGTTAAAAAATTTCAGCTATCTTCAATAGCAAAAAAAATAGTCAGTCACAGTGAACATTTTTGGAAATTTCAGAAAATAATTGATTTTTCAGACTTTGATCGGCCGTAGCGGCCAAACGAAAACTCCAAATTGAACGCGGTTTGCAAATCTGAGCTCCTCGTACGTCAATTAGTCGGATTAGAGATTTTTAATTTTTGATGAAATCGTGAAAAAAGACATGACTAACCCCCTTGGAAAATTTGTAAAAAAATGCAACTTTCTTAAAAATCATCGTAGACTATTGAATTTAACTTTATTTTCATCAGAAAGACGAGAGAAATTGATTGCCGTTAAAAAATTTCAGCTATCTTCAATAGCAAAAAAAATAGTCAGTCACAGTGAACATTTTTGGAAATTTCAGAAAATAATTGATTTTTCAGACTTTGATCGGCCGTAGCGGCCAAACGAAAACTCCAAATTGAACGCGGTTTGCAAATCTGAGCTCCTCGTACGTCAATTAGTCGGATTAGAGATTTTTAATTTTTGATGAAATCGTGAAAAAAGACATGACTAACCCCCTTGGAAAATTTGTAAAAAAATGCAACTTTTTTAAAAATCATCGTAGATTATTGAATTTAACTTTATTTTCATCAGAAAGACGAGAGAAATTGATTGCCGTTAAAAAATTTCAGCTATCTTCAATAGCAAAAAAAATAGTCAGTCACAGTGAACATTTTTGGAAATTTCAGAAAATAATTGATTTTTCAGACTTTGATCGGCCGTAGCGGCCAAACGAAAACTCCAAATTGAACGCGGTTTGCAAATCTGAGCTCCTCGTACGTCAATTAGTCGGATTAGAGATTTTTAATTTTTGATGAAATCGTGAAAAAAGACATGACTAACCCCCTTGGAAAATTTGTAAAAAAATGCAACTTTCTTAAAAATCATCGTAGACTATTGAATTAAACTTTATTTTCATCAGAAAGACGAGAGAAATTGATTGCCGTTAAAAAATTTCAGCTATCTTCATTAGCAAAAAAAATAGTCAGTCACAGTGAACATTTTTGGAAATTTCAGAAAATAATTGATTTTTCAGACTTTGATCGGCCGTAGCGGCCAAACGAAAACTCCAAATTGAACGCGGTTTGCAAATCTGAGCTCCTCGTACGTCAATTAGTCGGATTAGAGATTTTTAATTTTTGATGAAATCGTGAAAAAAGACATGACTAACCCCTTTGGAAAATTTGTAAAAAAATGCAACTTTCTTAAAAATCATCGTAGACTATTGAATTTAACTTTATTTTCATCAGAAAGACGAGAGAAATTGATTGCCGTTAAAAAATTTCAGCTATCTTCAATAGCAAAAAAAATAGTCAGTCACAGTGAACATTTTTGGAAATTTCAGAAAATAATTGATTTTTCAGACTTTGATCGGCCGTAGCGGCCAAACGAAAACTCCAAATTGAACGCGGTTTGCAAATCTGAGCTCCTCGTACGTCAATTAGTCGGATTAGAGATTTTTAATTTTTGATGAAATCGTGAAAAAAGACATGACTAACCCCTTTGGAAAATTTGTAAAAAAATGCAACTTTCTTAAAAATCATCGTAGACTATTGAATTTAACTTTATTTTCATCAGAAAGACGAGAGAAATTGATTGCCGTTAAAAAATTTCAGCTATCTTCAATAGCAAAAAAAATAGTCAGTCACAGTGAACATTTTTGGAAATTTCAGAAAATAATTGATTTTTCAGACTTTGATCGGCCGTAGCGGCCAAACGAAAACTCCAAATTGAACGCGGTTTGCAAATCTGAGCTCCTCGTACGTCAATTAGTCGGATTAGAGATTTTTAATTTTTGATGAAATCGTGAAAAAAGACATGACTAACCCCTTTGGAAAATTTGTAAAAAAATGCAACTTTCTTAAAAATCATCGTAGACTATTGAATTTAACTTTATTTTCATCAGAAAGACGAGAGAAATTGATTGCCGTTAAAAAATTTCAGCTATCTTCATTAGCAAAAAAAATAGTCAGTCACAGTGAACATTTTTGGAAATTTCAGAAAATAATTGATTTTTCAGACTTTGATCGGCCGTAGCGGCCAAACGAAAACTCTAAATTAAACGCGGTTTGCAAATCTGAGCTCCTCGTACGTCAAATAGTCGGACTAGAGATTTTTAATTTTTGATGAAATCGTGAAAAAAGACATGACTAACCCCCTTGGAAAATTTGTAAAAAAATGCAACTTTCTTAAAAATCATCGTAGACTATTGAATTAAACTTTATTTTCATCAGAAAGACGAGAGAAATTGATTGCCGTTAAAAAATTTCAGCTATCTTCATTAGCAAAAAAAATAGTCAGTCACAGTGAACATTTTTGGAAATTTCAGAAAATAATTGATTTTTCAGACTTTGATCGGCCGTAGCGGCCAAACGAAAACTCCAAATTGAACGCGGTTTGCAAATCTGAGCTCCTCGTACGTCAATTAGTCGGATTAGAGATTTTTAATTTTTGATGAAATCGTGAAAAAAGACATGACTAACCCCTTTGGAAAATTTGTAAAAAAATGCAACTTTCTTAAAAATCATCGTAGACTATTGAATTTAACTTTATTTTCATCAGAAAGACGAGAGAAATTGATTGCCGTTAAAAAATTTCAGCTATCTTCAATAGCAAAAAAAATAGTCAGTCACAGTGAACATTTTTGGAAATTTCAGAAAATAATTGATTTTTCAGACTTTGATCGGCCGTAGCGGCCAAACGAAAACTCCAAATTGAACGCGGTTTGCAAATCTGAGCTCCTCGTACGTCAATTAGTCGGATTAGAGATTTTTAATTTTTGATGAAATCGTGAAAAAAGACATGACTAACCCCTTTGGAAAATTTGTAAAAAAATGCAACTTTCTTAAAAATCATCGTAGACTATTGAATTTAACTTTATTTTCATCAGAAAGACGAGAGAAATTGATTGCCGTTAAAAAATTTCAGCTATCTTCAATAGCAAAAAAAATAGTCAGTCACAGTGAACATTTTTGGAAATTTCAGAAAATAATTGATTTTTCAGACTTTGATCGGCCGTAGCGGCCAAACGAAAACTCCAAATTGAACGCGGTTTGCAAATCTGAGCTCCTCGTACGTCAATTAGTCGGATTAGAGATTTTTAATTTTTGATGAAATCGTGAAAAAAGACATGACTAACCCCCTTGGAAAATTTGTAAAAAAATGCAACTTTCTTAAAAATCATCGTAGACTATTGAATTTAACTTTATTTTCATCAGAAAGACGAGAGAAATTGATTGCCGTTAAAAAATTTCAGCTATCTTCAATAGCAAAAAAAATAGTCAGTCACAGTGAACATTTTTGGAAATTTCAGAAAATAATTGATTTTTCAGACTTTGATCGGCCGTAGCGGCCAAACGAAAACTCCAAATTGAACGCGGTTTGCAAATCTGAGCTCCTCGTACGTCAATTAGTCGGATTAGAGATTTTTAATTTTTGATGAAATCGTGAAAAAAGACATGACTAACCCCCTTGGAAAATTTGTAAAAAAATGCAACTTTTTTAAAAATCATCGTAGATTATTGAATTTAACTTTATTTTCATCAGAAAGACGAGAGAAATTGATTGCCGTTAAAAAATTTCAGCTATCTTCAATAGCAAAAAAAATAGTCAGTCACAGTGAACATTTTTGGAAATTTCAGAAAATAATTGATTTTTCAGACTTTGATCGGCCGTAGCGGCCAAACGAAAACTCCAAATTGAACGCGGTTTGCAAATCTGAGCTCCTCGTACGTCAATTAGTCGGATTCGAGATTTTTAATTTTTGATGAAATCGTGAAAAAAGACATGACTAACCCCCTTGGAAAATTTGTAAAAAAATGCAACTTTTTTAAAAATCATCGTAGATTATTGAATTTAACTTTATTTTCATCAGAAAGACGAGAGAAATTGATTGCCGTTAAAAAATTTCAGCTATCTTCAATAGCAAAAAAAATAGTCAGTCACAGTGAACATTTTTGGAAATTTCAGAAAATAATTGATTTTTCAGACTTTGATCGGCCGTAGCTGCCAAACGAAAACTCCAAATTGAACGCGGTTTGCAAATCTGAGCTCCTAGTACGCCAATTAGTCGGATTAGAAATTCTTAATTTTTGATGAAATCGTGAAAAAAGACATGACTAACCCCCTTGGAAAATTTGTAAAAAAATGCAACTTTCTTAAAAATCATCGTAGACTATTGAATTTAACTTTATTTTCATCAGAAAGACGAGAGAAATTGATTGCCGTTAAAAAATTTCAGCTATCTTCAATGGCAAAAAAAATAGTCAGTCACAGTGAACATTTTTGAAAATTTTAGAAAATAATTGATTTTTCAGACTTTGATCGGCCGTAGCGGCCAAACGAAAACTCCAAATTGAACGCGGTTTGCAAATCTGAGCTCCTCGTACGTCAATTAGTCGGATTAGAGATTTTTATTTTTTCTTTAACTTTCACTACTCAAATCGTAAGCCAACTTCGTTATTGTACCAGAAAATACACAGAAAGTAATTTCGTGTTAAATATCGTTATTTTCAGTTTCAAGTTTAGTGACTCAGAAATTATCTAGACTATCAAATGAGCAGTATTTTTTTGACCTGAATTATTTTATGCACACTATACCACCAATGTTAAATACACCAATTTATAGGTGTAAAGACAATTCAGTTAGGAATGCTCGTAAAAATACAATTAATTCGATTTACACAGACAGCCGACAATAACACGCGTCTACTTAGGATGATAATAGTACCGCAACCTTCGTGGTTGTTTTCCACGAGTCGTACTCGAACTCAGGTCCGGTCCTTAACGCGGACACGCGCCGCATAATGATCACGAAAAAAAAATCACAAATTAACGAATTACAAGCTCTGAATGATTATGAATTCCGCGACCCTGTCCTCGTCGGGTCTTCCTATTTGAGCGAGGATTTGCGTGATTTGCGGCTACCTGAAACACATGATCCCGCATGAGTCCCCTTATCTGTGTTTCGGTAAACAAAAGATTGTTATCTAGAAATGTCTACGGTAATTGCAAACACACGCTTCGATCGATTTTATTTGATAACGCAGATGTCACATGACGATGACAGGCGGTTCGCACCATCCAGATTTCCCAGTAAATGTTGTCCGGTGAATCTGGGCCAATTGCGCAATCGGTAGTCGTACATCGTGTTTCTTGTAATTACAAACCGTAACTAGTCAAGGATTTAGGATTTAGGAAAAAATTGGGAAAAATGGTAATGCCGGGCACGTGCACGCGACTCGAAAAATTCCCGACCAAGGAGACCTTTTTGCCTTCGGGTTTCCTCTTGATTGAACGCGGAATCGTTATTGTTAATAACATATTTATTTATATTAACAGAGTTGCACCAACAAAAAAAAAATATTCGTCTATAATTAGTTAGAGTTTTTTTAGAAAACATGATTTCGTGGAATTCAAATATTGACCCATTACAGCTGTTCATATAATTACGTTTATGGTCATGCGTGTTTGTTTTGAAGGGACAAACCAAACCACAAACTTCGTTTGTCTTATATTATGTTTTCCCCGAATGGACTTTTCAGACATTTATATGTAACAGGTTAATTTTGAATAATTTACTTTTGTGGGTTCTATTTTTAGTTTTATGCTGGGAAATAAATTTGCTCTCACCAGCGTTGATTAATTGCGCAATTGCCTTAAATCTTCGGAAAATACGTTCTTTTATTCTTTGCTGGCGTAAGTAGAGTTCTAGAAAAAAGAATTGTGCAGATACTGTTCAATTTTCTGGCAATTGGCGCATCTGCAGATTTGCAATCGACTGTTCTCGTGCGATCATCTCTAAATCTACAGAAGGGGTGTTTTCATATTTTCTCCAAATCTCGCAGAAGATCAAATTTTGAGTAAATTTCCAAAGTTTCAAATTTCTGGCGATTGTTTTTATATTTTTTCTAAACGCTTTGAGAATGCGCATCTACAGATTTACAGATACAGTTATTTTAGGTCTAATAACTGTAATCTTATTTATAAGCTGTACGGCTTATGCTTAGAAGAGATAACAAAAAAGGTAGCGAATTATATACGCGTAAATATAAATACCATTTGAAAATACTTAAACTTAGTCAAACATTCATTATCTCGACGTTGTAGCGTGTAACCTTGAATCATGTCTTATTTTTTTCAAAACACCTTACAAACATAATAAATCGTAAATTTTGGCTCAAATTTAAAATTAAATTTAGGTATCGTGAACAGAACAAAAAAATTGCATTTGAAAATCTTAAAATCCAATATGGCGACCGTTAGAAAAGTAAAAGTTATCTATTGTTTCTCCGCCATATTGAAAGCTATAATAAATCTATAAACGAATTTAATTTCTCCATCAAAAAGTACTTCAATATTGTCTTAGTAAAAAATGCGTAGTAGTAATGGTTTTCGCATAAAGAAATTAAAATTAATATTTTTTTTTGAGTTACGAAAATTTTTAGGTCTTACATTTTGCGGTCAAAGGCCAAAAATTAGAATTTTATTGTCAAAATAAAATATTTTATATGCAATTATCCAAATTTTCGATTTTAGGTGTTCAATTTTGCGTTCTAGAATTTTATAGTCCAAATTTAAAATTTTATATGCAATTATCCAAATTTTGGTCATATTTTGCGTTTAAGGAACACCTTGGATTAAATGTCCGAAGGTTTATATTTTACATGAAATTATCGGATTAGAGTCAAAATTTTGTATTTTAGGTTTCTTTTGGTTTTGAGGGATGTTATGTTTAAATTTCAGATTTTACATAAAATTATCGGATTAAAATCAAAGTTTTCGATTTAACTGCAAAAATTTTGTTTCCAAAATCATGGATTCTGTGGTCCAAATTTGAGAGTTTATATGAAATTCCTAGATTATGATCTAAATTTTGGATTTTAGGACTCAAATTCTGCGTTTACGGGCCAAAAACTTGGATTTTTCGTTGCAAATACCAGATTTTTAACTTTTGACGAAAACTTGGAAAAGTAAAAGGTACAGCCCTTGGAGCTTTTACACAAAATAATGCTTTTTTAATAATTATCGCAGACCATTGAAGTATACCTTCTTTTTCATCAGAAAAACGAGAGAAATTTCAACTACCTTCAAAAGCAAAAAAATCACCATGAACATGTTGGAAAATTTTCAAAAAAGTCGATTTTCAGACTTTTAACGGCCGTAAACGAAAACTCCTAATTGAACGCGGTTTGCAAATCTGAGCTCGTCGTACGTCAATTAGTCGGATTAGAGATTTTTAATTTTTTGACAAAAACGTGAAAAAAGACATGAGTAAACCCCTTGGAAATTTGTTAAAAAAATGCAACTTTCTTAATAATCATCGTAGACTATTGAATTTTACCTTTTTTTCGTCAGAAAAACGAGAGAAACTGGTTGCCGTTAAAAAAATTCAGCTATATTTAATAGCAAAACAATTAGCTGGTCACCATGAACATTTTAGAAAATTTTAAAAAATAATTGATTTTTCAGATTTTGATCGGTTGTAGCGGCTAAGCGAAAACTCCAAATTAAACGTGGTTTCAAAATCTGAGCTCCTCGTACGTCAATTAGTCGGATTAGAGATTTTTAATTTTTTGACAAAAACGTGAAAAAATAATTTGTTAAAAAATGCAACTTTCTTAATAATCATCGTAGACTATTGAATTTTATCTTTTTTTCATCAGAAAAACGAGAGAAATTGATTGGCGTTAAAAAATTTCAGCTATCTTTTATTGCAAAAAAATTAGCTAGTCACCATGAACATTTTAGAAAATAAAAAAAAATAAATTGATTTTTCAGACTTTGATCGGCCGTAGCGGCTAAACTAAAACTCCAAATTGAACACAGTTTTCAAATCTGTGCTCCTTGTATGTCAATTAGTCGGATTCGAATAAAATTGGCGATTTAAAATTTTTGACGAAAACCTGAAAAACTACCCCTTCTTACTTTTGCTCAAAAATTGGCTTTGAAATTATTTTCTGAAGAAACCATTGGTTCGATTCCAGGTTTCTACACCTCACCGGAAAGATCCGTTCAAAACGCTTTGGAAAATGTACTTTCGCAATAACAAATGTCAATTTGCAGCCCGTGACGCGTCAGCAAAGAAAAGTCGAAAATGGAAAAAATAGAAAAAATCAACTTTTTTAATAAACATCGTAGACTATTGAATTTTCCCTATTTTTCATCAGAAAAACATAAGAAATTGATTGCCGTTAAAAATTTTTAGCAATCTTCAATAGCAAAAAAATTAGCTAGTCACCATGAACATTTTAGAAATTTTAAAAAAAATAATTGATTTTTCAGACTTTGATCGGCCGTAGCGGCTAAACGAAAACTCCAAATTGAACGCAGTTTTCAAATCTGTGCTCCTTGTGAGTCAATTAGTCGGATTCCATTAAAATTGGCGATTTAAAATTTTTGGCGAAAACTTGAAAAACTACCCAAGGGTCCCCCCTTCTTACTTTTACTCAAAAATTGGCTTTAAAATTATTTCCTGAAGAAACCACCGGTTCGATTCGAGGTTTCAACACTCCACTGGACAGATCCCTTCGAAACGCCTCGGAAAACGTACTTTCGCAAGAACAAATGTCAATTTGCAGCCCGTCACGCGTCAGCAAAGAAAAGTCGAAATTGTAAAAAATAGAAAAAATCAACTCTTTTGATAAACATTGTAGACCATCGAAGTATACCTTCTTTTTTATCAGAAAAACGAGAGAAATTGATTGGCGTTAAAAAATTTCATTTGTCTACAATAGCAAAAAAATTAGCGTGTAAGAATCGACCAGCGTTGCATATTTATTCGCTTTCCTGAAAATGTGACGTTGTGTACTCTATTTTAAAGGCTATGTATCGAAGCTGATACTGCCAACTGCCGACATCCACTGATTGCAAGTGCATTATTCGAATGCACTTACTGCCATCTGTCGGCACTCATGATTTCGTGTATAATTTGAAGACACTTACAATCTAATAGTCACTCATTGGCGCAGAGTTGTAGCTAATTAGGAGTTATGGAAGTGATACATCGGATACCTTAGAGAATTTTGGTGTTCATAAGCAAACTGGCAAACAATAAGTCAGCAATGAAACAAAATAAATACATTATTTACATTTCAATCTGTAACACGCAGTATTTAGAAACACTAAAGTTGCAAATTACCAAAAAATTCACAAACAGCATGACATCATTGAAGCATTACGAAGGCCAAGGCTATTCTTCACCAATTTTTGATACAGTTCTACACCACACGGGTAAACCACGACGACACCATTCTTCAAAAAATCAATAAACTCCCGTGTGCACACAAAACCGTCTTTTATTAGAATTATCTGTTTCTCTTGTGATAACGCCTCCACTCACTCACACGGTACACAGATGAAATCGGAATTAACTGGCCGGGTTTGGTTACCCGAGGAGAAATTACGCCGCTTCTCTTCAGTGGTCTCCGAAAATTCCGGCGGTCGACTTGACCAAAAATTTCGGCCGAAATTTTCGCTCGAAAAAAAAAACGAGCATTATCAGCGACGGTGACGTCGCGGGAGTGGAACGACTTATTATTATACCTGCCTACCGAGTTATAAAAGTAAGCGAGTCGCTCAATCACAGCCACAGTTGTCTCGCACACCTACGCCGATAACAGTGACAGTGTGATGACACTTGGTTGCGACCCCAAAGTGAACGTTGTTTTTTTTTGTTGTTGAATTTATTGTTGTGATTGCGCCGAAATGGTGAACGGTTGGAAAAAGGTGCTGCAGAAATGTAAGTCTTTGCAAATTTTAATCGCTTATCGCAAAAGTGATGATTGGTAACATTCCACGTTTAATAATTGAATTGTCACTTTTACCAATTTTCAATGTCGCTGATTTGCATAATTCTCTCACTTGAGTGGACTCGCGGGCAAAAAAATATTATTCGAACTAATTACGCTTTCTACCGGCTTTTCATTGTACAGTTAATTTGCAACGAAAAAAATTACTACCAATGACGTAAAAATTATAATCATGCAGGAACTTGTCTGTAGGATTAGAGGTGGGCAAAACTGCTTAATACTGTGATTTCCAGTTGGAGCATTTTTAAGTTACCCAAAAAAATAGAAAAACAACTGCCGCAAACTTCAAAATTAATTCTACTTTACGATTCTATAAAAATCGCTATGCACTATATCACCAGATATCAGAATAGTGGCGTTTTAATATACCGTTTGAACATGTTTTAAGTCGGCCCAAAAAAACAGCTGTCGCACATTTTAAATTTTCAAAATTTACTCAAAATTAGTCTTCGTTTACGATTATACAAAAAATCTAAGCGCCATTTTACGAGATTTCAAAATAGTGGTATTGCAGCGCAGCGTGCGTCGTTTCCGGTTGGAGCATTTTTAAGTTTCCCAAAAAATGGAAGCCTTCAAATTAATGTTCTTCGAAAATCAATTTAAAAAAAATACGCTCGTTCCTTATTTTTGAGTTATTTTGACTTATTTGTAAAAATGTGATCATTTTATATAAAAAACCGACCTAATTTTCCACGCAAGTTGACAATTTAATGTTCTTTGGCAGTTAATAAAATTCCCACACCATGCCCAGTTTTAAAATTATTTTGACTTAAATATAAAAATGTGATCATTTTACCTAAAAAAAATTAACAGTTGAACAGGACCAAATTCGCCAAGCAAATTGACTATTTAATGTTCTTCGAAAATCAATAAAAAACCAAAATACCATGTCTTCCCCAGTTTTAGAATTATTTTGACTTAATTATAAAAATGTGATCATTTTACCTAAAAAAAAAATTAACGGAGGAACATGACCAAATTCGCCAAGCAAATTGACTATTTAATGTTCTTCGAAATCAATAAAAAGCCCAAATACTATGCCCTCCCCAGTTTTGGAATTATTTTTACTTAATTATAAAAATGTGATCATTTTACCTAAAAAAAATTAACAGTGGAACATGACCAAATTCACCAAGCAAATTGACTATTTAATGTTCTTCGGAAATAAAAAAAAAACAAAATGCCATGCCTTCCCCAGTTTTAGAATTATTTTGACTTAATTATAAAAATGTGATAATTTCACATTAAAAAATTAACTTGGAGGAACATGACCAAATATGCCAAGCAAATTGACTATTTAATGTTCTTCGGAAATCAATAAAAAGCCAAAATACCATGCCCTCTCCAGTTTTAGAATTATTTTGACATAATTATAAAAATGTGATCATTTTACCTAAAAAAATAACCTGGAGGAACATGACCAAATTCTCCAAGCAAATTGACTATTTAATGTTCTTCGGAAATCAATAAAAACCAAAATGCCATGCCTTCCCCAGTTTTAGAATTATTTTGACTTAATTATAAAAATGTGATCATTTTACCTAAAAAATTAACTTGGAGGAACATGACCAAATTCGCCAAGCAAATCGACTATTTAATGTTCTTCGGAAATCAATAAAAATCCAAAATACCATACCTTCCCCAGTTTTAGAATTATTTTTACTTAATTATAAAAATGTGATCATTTTACCTAAAAAATTAACTTAGAGGAACATGACCAAATTCGCCAAGCAAATTAACTATTTAATGTTCTTCGGAAATCAAAAAAACCGAAATACCATGCCTTCCCTAGTTTTAGAATTATTTTGACTTAATTATAAAAATGCGATAATTTTACCAAAAAAAAAATAACGAAGGAACATGACCAAATTCGCCTACCAAATTGACTATTTAATGTTCTTCGGAAATCAATAAAAAGCCAAAATACTATGCCCTCCTCTTTTTGGAATTATTTTGACATAATTATAAAAATGTGATCATTTTACCTAAAAAATAACTTGGAGGAACATGACCAAATTCGCCAAGCAAATTGACTATTTAATGTTCTTCGGAAATCAATAAAAAGCCAAAATACTATGCCCTCCCAAGTTTTGGAATTATTTTGACTTAATTATAAAAATGTGATCATTTTACCTAAAAAAATTACTTGGAGGAACATGACCAAATTCGCCAAGCAAATTGACTATTTAATGTTCTTCGGAAATCAATAAAAAGCCAAAATACCATGCCCTCCTCAGTTTTGGAATTATTTTGACTTAATTATAAAAATGTGATCATTTTACCTAAAAAAATAACTTGAAGGAACATGACCAAATTCGCCAAGCAAATTGACTATTTAATGTTCTTCGGAAATCAATTAATAACCAAAATACTGTGCCCTCCCCAGTTTTAGAATTATTTTTACTAAATTATAAAAATGTGATCATTTTACCTAAAAAATTAACTTGGAGGAACATGACCAAATTCGCCAAGCAAACTGACTATTTAATGTTCTTCGGAAATCAATAAAAATCCAAAATCCTATGCTCCCCTCAGTTTTGGAATTATTTTGACATAATTATAAAAATGTGATCATTTTACCTAAAAAATTAACTTGGAGGAACATGACCAAATTCGCGAAGCAAATTGACTATTTAATGTTCTTCGGAAATCAATAAAAAGCCAAAATACTATGCCCTCCTCAGTTTTGGAATTATTTTGACTTAATTATAAAAATGTGATCATTTTACCTAAAAAAATAACTTGGAGGAATATGACCAAATTCGCCAAGCAAATTGACTATTTAATGTTCTTCGGAAATCAATAAAAAGCCAAAATACTATGCCCTCCCTTTTTTGGAATTATTTTGACTTAATTATAAAAATATGATCATTTTACATAAAAAAAAATTAACGGTGGAACATGACCAAATATGCCAAGCAAATTGACTATTTAATGTTCTTCGGAAATCAATTAATAGCCAAAATACTGTGCCCTCCCCAGTTTTAGAATTATTTTGACTAAATTATAAAAATGTGATCATTTTACCTAAAAAATTAACTTGGAGGAACATGACCAAATTCGCCAAGCAAATTGACTATTTAATGTTCTTCGGAAATCAATAAAAATCGAAAATCCTATGCCCTCCTCAGTTTTGGAATTATTTTGACTTAATTATAAAAATGTGATCATTTTACCTAAAAAAATAACTTGGAGGAACATGACCAAATTCGCCAAGCAAATTGACTATTTAATGTTCTTCGGAAATCAATAAAAAGCCAAAATACCATGCCCTCCTCAATTTTGGAATTATTTTGACTTAATTATAAAAATGTGATCATTTTACATAAAAAAAAATTAACGGTGGAACATGACCAAATATGCCAAGCAAATTGACTATTTAATGTTCTTCGAAAATCAATTAATAGCCAAAATACTGTGCCCTCCCCAGTTTTAGAATTATTTTGACTAAATTATAAAAATGTGATCATTTTACCTAAAAAATTTACTTGGAGGAACATGACCAAATTCGCCAAGCAAACTGACTATTTAATGTTCTTCGGAAATCAATAAAAATCCAAAATCCTATGCTCTCCTCAGTTTTGGAATTATTTTGACTTAATTATAAAAATGTGATCATTTTACCTAAAAAAATAACTTGGAGGAACATGACCAAATTCGCCAAGCAAATTGACTGTTTAATGTTCTTAGGAAATCAAAAAAAAAAACGAAATACCATGCCGTCCCTAGTTTTAGAATTATTTTGACTTAATTATATGTGATCATTTTACCTAAAAAAATAACGAAGGAACATGACCTAATTCGCCAAGCAAATTGACTATTTAATGTTCTTCGGAAATCAATAAAAAACCAAAATACCATGCCCTCCTCAGTTTTGGAATTATTTTGACTTAATTATAAAAATGTGATCATTTTACCTAAAAAAATAACTTGGAGGAACATGACCAAATTCGCCAAGCAAATTGACTATTTAATGTTCTTAGGAAATCAAAATAAAACCGAAATACCATGCCGTCCCTAGTTTTAGAATTACTTTGACTTAATTATAAAAATGTGATCATTTTACCTAAAAAAAATAACGAAGGAACATGACCTAATTCGAGAAGCAAATTGACTATTTAATGTTCTTCGAAAATCAATAAAAAGCCAAAATACTATGCCCTCCCCTGTTTTGGAATTATTTTGACTTAATTATAAAAATATGATAATTTTATATTAAAACAAACAATTTGAAGGAACATGACCTAATTTTCCACGCAAGTTGAGAATTTAATGTTCTTTAGAAATCAATAAAAATTCAAAACCGTGCCTTCCCCCTGACTTAATTGTAAAAATGTGATAATTTTACATAAAAAATTAACTTGGAGGAACATGAGCTAATTTTCCACGCAAATTGACAATTTAATGTTCTTTAGAAATCAATAAAAATTCAAAACCGTGCCTTCCCCCTGAGTCAATTGTAAAAATGTTATAATTTTACATAAAAATTAACTTTGAGGACGATTGCACCAAATTCCCTCCGTAGAACATTGCTGAATTAGGCACATAAATTAAGTATTTAATGTTCTTTGAAAACCAAAAAATATATATATATATATATACGCCGTTTCATGTTTTCGGGTTATTTGTATTTAAGCGTGTGATGCTTTTAAATAAAATAAAAACTAACTTCGAGGGCAATTTCTCGAAATTGACTTGTCGGAACATCACTGAATTTGGCATACAAATTGAAAATTGAATGTTCTTTGAAAATCTATGAAAATCCAAAAAAATATCTTGCCTAGTTTTTGAGTTATTTTGATGAAATCGTGAAAGTGATGGATTTATATCAGAATTTTTTTTTAGAGGAACATCAGTATTTATCACGAAGATTCTTTGAATGTATATATAAAACATTTTTTACTGTAAAAAAAATAATAATAATTAGGGAATATAATAATCCAATATAAAGAAAACTGAAGGATTTTCAATCTTTTTTTCAATTTCTTTATATTTGAATAATTTTGAAAGGGAAAAATTTACATTTTCTCAATTTTTTTTTAAGTAGAACGCCCTGTATATTTTTATGACATTATATTCATTTTGTTTACAAGCTTTCATTTATAACAATACGATAGATTAAATAGGTATTCAAAATATCACAAAAGCGATTTTGAATAGATAAGATACTTGATAAAACTCAAGTGTAAGTAGTGAACATAAAAAATAAAACAATCGGTTTTTGTTGGATTATGGATTACCTCGTAATCGCAACCCATCCCATTGTATATATAATCTAGAAATTGTCGAAATGTATTGCAAAATTTAATAATTAATTAAGACCATGATTAATGAAAATTAAAAAGGAAACCATTTCATTAACGGTTTATTTCATTTTGTTTTCTTCTGCCGGCAGAAAAAATAGTGTGTTTGCCTCCTGTGAAAGTGCGTTTGCTGCACTTATGATTTTTTTTGTTTTTTTTTTGTTTTTGGCATATCCAAAATTTATTTATTTTTATTTATTTTATTAGAGTTTTATATAATTTATCCATTGAATAATTATAATTTAGTCCATACGCATTAGAACGTAAAATAATTCATTAAACATTACGTAATAAACAATATACTTGACGTGAATAACAGATTTTTTGTTTTCATTTATTATTTAAAGGAATTAATCGTTTTCGTTTTATATAAAAAAAAAATTATCATGTGCAATGACATAGATTGCTTGAAATATTAAATTAAAACGTTTTTATAACGAACAAGGTCGGCATTATCTACGAAAAGGTCATTAACACAATTGTATTGCAAACAAATGTTTCACAAATTGATTATGAGATACGTAAAAAGTTATTGTTTTTATTTTATATTTATGGCTGTATCATGAAACGTGATATTAAATTAATTTTATAATGTTACGTAAATTTTTTTCAAAAATTTTTAAACGGAAATATTCATTTTGAGGTCAACAATTTCTGGAAGAACATATCGTAACTCGTTTGAAAATTAATAGATTTTAATACACAAAAGTGAATTTTAAAGAGTGATATACAATTTTCACAAAAAAAATTGTGGTTTATATTTTTAACGAATTGTTTTCACTGATGTTCAACAACGCGAAAGTTAAAAGTTTAAAAAAATCGTAACTTGTTTGAAAATTGTTAGATTTTAATACACAAAAGTGAATTTTAAAAAGTGATATACAATTTTCACAAACAAGAAAATTGCGGTTTAATTTTTAACGAATTGTTTTCACTGATGTTCAACAACGCGAAAGTTAAAAGTTTAAAAAATTCGTAACTCGTTTGAAAATTGTTAGATTTTAATACACAAAAGTGAATTTTAAAGAGTGACATACAATTTTCACAAACAAAAAAAATAGCGGTTTAATTTTTAACGAATTGTTTTCACTGATGTCCAACAACGCGAAAGTTAAAAGTTTAAAAAATTCGTAACTCGTTTAAACATTGATAGATTTTAATACACAAAAGTGAATTTTAAAGAGTGATATACAATTTTCACAAAGAAATAATTGCTGTTTATATTTTTAACGATTTGTTTTCACTAATGTTCAACAACGCGAAAGTTAAAAGTTTAAAAAAATCGTAACTCGTTTGAAAATTGATAGATTTTAATACAAAAAAGTGAATTTTAAAGAGTGATATACAATTTTCACAAAGAAAAAAAATTGCGGTTTAATTTTTAAAGAATTGTTTTCACTGATGTTCAACAACGCGAAAGTTAAAAGTTTAAAAAATTCGTAACTCCTTTGAAAATTGATAGATTTTAATACACAAAAGTGAATTTTAAATAGTGACATCCAATTTTCACAAAAAAAAAATTGCGGTTTAATTTTTAACGAATTGTTTTCACTGATGTCCAACAACGCGAAAGTTAAAAGTTTAAAAAATTCGTAACTCGTTTGAAAATTGTTAGATTTTAATACACAAAAGTGAATTTTAAAGAGTGATATACAATTTTCACAAAGAAATAATTGCTGTTTATATTTTTAACGAATTCTTTTCACTGAAAATCAAAAGTTTTAAAAATCCGTAACTCGTTTGAAAATTGATGAATTTTAAATAGTGATATTTTAGTAATTAAATACAATTTTTTTCAAATTTACTTTCTGCGTTTTATATTTTTTTCGATTTTTCTTTTCTTCGATGCTTCAGAAATAACTGGATTTTCTAAAATAATTGCGGATCTGAAAAATGGAAATGATAAAACTTTTTTATACCAATAAATCGGAGAAAGTTGATGGCCATATCACAATTTTCCTATAAATTAAGATTGCTTATTTATGTCTACTGAAACGTAATGGTACACGTGCGCGACACACTTAAACACAACAAATTGAATTTAATTGAAGTATCCGAAACGGAAAAATATTAAAATTAAGTAGAACACTGATTCATTGTTGACTTTTTTTTATTTTACAGTCAGTTGCATTTTGTATTTTACAGGCAATTTGGACACAGAATTGGTGTTAAATGGGCGTTTCATAATGATTTCGATAAATGTTAACAACGCAACGGCGCCAAGTAAAATAGTTGTTATATACTCCATGCAATTTCTTTTTAATTCAATGATTAAAGAAAATACATAAAGCAAAGTGAAATGTATCGTTGTGGTAGGTTCAACAACTTCAGCCTCGTTAAGCAAATATTCAACAACTTCAGCTTCGTTAAGCAAATATTCAAACGAAAATCTTGACTTTAGCAGACGATCCAAAATCTTATAGTGCCACCAACACTTATTTAACCAAGACACTTGGAAAACAGTTATTTCAATTGTAAATCAAACGTACACAATGATCAACGTAAACATCATGACCAAAACCGAATACAAAAAAAAACAATCGGATGAATTCCCTTCATGCCTGTAATCCATCGATACCACAAACTTATCTTTCCTTTGTTAATCGTTAATTATTGATAAAGGGGTACTCAACATTATCAGTGTATATTTAATCCCTCTGTAGTTTTCCACAATGCTTGAAATTTCGTATTTTTTACAAATTTGCAATCTATGAATTAATTACAAATTTTGTTCTCGTGGAATTTTCTCGAAATGTAGTGAAGGGATGTTTGCAGATTTTGACAGTATCGTGGAGTAATATGTTGTTTAAGTAAATTTAGAAAATTTCAAGTGTCCGACAATTGTTTTAATATTTTTTTAAGCGCTCGAGAAAAAGTGCAACTTTAGATAATTACAATTTTGTTCTCGTGGAATTTTCTTGAAATGTAGTGAAGGGATGTTTGCAGATTTTTACAGTATCATGGAGTAATATGTAGTTTAAGTAAATTTAGAAAATTTCAAGTGCATGGCAATTGTTTTTATATTTTTTTAAGCGCTCGAGAAAAAGTGCAACTTTAGATAATTACAATTTTGTTCTCGTGGAATTTTTTTGAAATGTAGTGAAGGGATGTTTGCAGATTTTGATAGTATCGTGGAGGAATATATTGTTTAAGTAAATTTCGAAAATTTCAAGTGTCTGGCAATTGTTTTAATATTTTTTTAAGCGCTCGAGAAAAAGTGCAAGTTTATATAATTACAATTTTGTTCTCGTTTTATTTGGTAGAATTAATACAATTTAATATTACCATCCTTAATCATGATCAATGGCATTTGTACATTTGTAGTAAAATATAATTCATTGTTTAGTAAAACCGGTAGAAAAGTAATTAAAAATTAACTCACTGATCACACATAATTTTACAAACTCTTATGAAGAAGAAGAAAAAACAGTGAAAGTGTAATTACGTTAGTTAATTCATTTTACTTGCGATAGTTATCATTGATAGCTTCATTTTCTAAAACCCAATTAACTGCCTTTTAAGGAACCGATAGAAACGTAATTAGTTTGATTTTTTTATCGCGTGTTCATTCAAGTAGACACTATTACGTAAATGATTGTAAAAGCAGTGATTGTAAAATGTTACAAATAGTTCGAGTTTTTTTACTATTCAATATGAATTAATTGTTTATTATTAACATTACATATTATTCACTCTGAATGCAAATATTTAAGAAAAAATATTTTTTTTTTTGGAGAAGTTAATTAGTGAAATTGGTTTCTATACGTCACTGTAAAGATCGCATCAAGAATTTTTGGAAGATGAACTTGCGTAATAACAAATGTCAATTTGAAGACCGTGGAGCGTTCGCAAAGAAAACTCAAAAATGGAAAAATCGAAAAAATCAACTTTCTTTATAACTCAAAAAATTAACTGTAGTGTAAAGTGTACCTTTTTTTCATCAGAAAAATGAGAGAAATCGATTGTCGTTAAAAAATTTCAACTACCTTAAATAGCAAGAAAGTTAGCGTGTCATTTTGAAAATTTTAGATAATTTAACAAAAAGTCGATTTGAACGGCCGTAGCGGCTAAACGAAAACTCAAAATCGAACGCGGTTTGCAAATCTGAGCTCCTCGTGTGCAAATTAGTCGGATTCAATTAAAATGGGCGATTTGAAATTTTTGACGAAAACCTGAAAAACTAAACTCTTCTTACTTTTGCTCAAAAAATGTATTTGAAATGATTTCCTAAAGAAACCTCTGGTTCGATTCGGGATTTCTATACATCACCGGAAAGATCACATGAAGACCCATCAGAAAATTTACTTGCACACGAACAAATGTCAATTTGAAGCAAAGAAAACTCAAAAATGGAAAAATCGAAAAAATCAACTCTTTTAATAAACATCGTAGACCATTGAAGTATATCTTATTTTTCATCAGAAAACGAGAGAAATCGATTGGCGTTAAGAAATTTCAGCTGTTTTAAATAACAAAAAGGTTAGCATGTCACAAAAATTAGAAGTTTTTGAAAAAAGTCGATTTTTTCAGACTTTGTGCGGAAAAATCAACAAAAGAATTAAAACTAGACGAAAGAACGTTGTCTGCAATTATTTCAGAATATACCGTCGAAAATTGCGGTTTTCAAAATGTGCACTTTGACTAACTTTTCGTGTATTTCAAGAAAACTTCTCAACGGATTCTAATGAAATTTGCAAACAATTTTAGAGACTATATACAGCTGCAAAACAATTGAATGATCTAAAAGAACGTAGTCTATAGTTTTTCCGGAATTTCTCGTAAAAAAATGAGGTTTTCAAAATTTGCACTTTGACTAACTTTTCGCATATTTCAAGAAAACTTCTCAACGGATTCTAATGCAATTTGCAAACAATTTTAGAGACTATTACAGCTGCAAAACAATTGAATAATCTAACAGAACGTAATCAATAGTTTTTCCGGAATTTCTCGTCAAAAAATGAGGTTTTCAAAATTTGCACTTTTACTAAATTTTCGCATATTTCAAGAAAACTTCTCAATGGATTCTAATGAAATTTGCAAACAATTTTAGAGACTATATGCAGCTGCAAAACAATTGAATAATCTAAAAGAACGTAGCCAATAATTTTTCCGGAATTTGTCGTCAAAAAATGAGGCTTTTAAAGTGTGCACTTTAACTAACATTTTCTTATATTTCACGAAAACTTCTTAGCGGACTCTGATGAATTTTGCAAACAATTTTAGAGACTATATACAGCTGCAAAACAATTGAATAATTTAACAGAACGTAGCCAATAGTTTTTCCGGAATTTCTCGTCAAAAAAATGAGGTTTTCTAAATGTGCACTTTGACTAACTTTTCGCATATTTCAAGAAAACTTCTCAACGGATTCTAATGAAATTTGCAAACAATTTTAGAGACTATATACAGCTGCAAAACAATTGAATGATCTAAAAGAACGTAGTCTATAGTTTTTCCAGAATTTCTTGTCAAAAAAATGAGGTTTCCAAATTTGCACTTTGACTAACTTTTCGCATATTTCAAGAAAACTTCTCAACGGATTCTAATAAATTTTACAAACAATTTTAGAGACTATATACAGCTGCAAAACAATTGAATAATCTAACAGAACGTAATCAATAGTTTTTCCGGAATTTCTCGTCAAAAAATGAGGTTTTCAAAATTTGCACTTTGACTAACTTTTCGCATATTTCAAGAAAACTTCTCAACGGATTCTAATGAAATTTGCAAACAATTTTAGAGACTATTACAGCTGCAAAACAATTGAATGATCTAAAAGAACGTAATCAATAGTTTTTCCGGAATTTCTCGTCAAAAAAATGAGGTTTTCAAAATTTGCACTTTGACTAACTTTTCGCATATTTCAAGAAAACTTCTCAACGAATTCTAATAAATTTTGCAAACAATTTTAGAGACTATTACAGCTGCAAAACAATTGAAAAATCTAAAAGAACGTAGTCAATAGTTTTTCCGGAATTTCTCGTCAAAAAAATGAGGTTTTCTAAATGTGCACTTTGACTCACTTTTCGCATATTCCAAGAAAACTTCTCAACGGATTCTAATAAATTTTACAAACAATTTTAGAGACTATATACAGCTGCAAAACAAGTGAATAATTTAAAAGAACGTAGTCAATAGTTTTTCCGGAATTTCTCGTCAAAAAAATGAGGTTTTCAAAACGTGCACTTTGGTTAACTTTTCGTGTATTTCAAGAAAACTTCGCAACGGATTCTAATGAAACTTTTAAACAATTTTAAAGACTATATGCAGCTGCAAAACAATTGAATGATCTAAAAGAACGTAGTCTAGTTTTTCCGGAATTTCTCGTCAAAAAAATGAGGTTTTTTAAATGTGCACTTTGACTAACTTTTCGTATATTTTAAACTTCTCAACGGATTCTAATGAATTTTGCTAACTAAATGTAGCTATAAAACAATTGAAAAACCCGAGACGCCGTTGCCAACAATTATTTCAGAATTTACCGTCAAAATTCACGATTCTTGCAATTTGCACTTCGACTGATTTTTCGCAGTTCTCATGACAAACTTTACAGAATTTTGCAGATAATACTTCGCATATTTGTAGTTAAAAAAACAATTGAAAAATCGTCGACTCTTAGAAATGAGTCAAAAGTCTCCTCAAGGTGAGTCATGAAATTTAAAAAGTATGGGATACAGTGAAATTTTTTGAAATGAGGAACTTTTTTCGCTCCCATCACTTTGTTCCAGAGATGCTTTCATAATAGTCAACAGTCATGAGTCACTTCGAGAATCGACTTTTCACGATGAGTCGACTCACAAAAAAGAGTAATTTCGCCCATCTCTAGTGTAGAGATATGTTAATCTCTGGCACAATAAATTGAAGATGTTAATGATTCATGTTGCTGTTGATGTGTGATGTTGACGTGTGAATTTGATGTTGATGTTGATGTTGATGTTGATGTTGATGTTGATGTTGATGTTGATGTTGATGTTGATGTTGATGTTGATGTTGATGTTGATGTTGATGTTGATGTTGATGTTGATGTTGATGTTGATGTTGATGTTGATGTTGATGTTGATGTTGATGTTGATGTTGATGTTGATGTTGATGTTGATGTTGATGTTGATGTTGATGTTGATGTTGATGTTGATGTTGATGTTGATGTTGATGTTGATGTTGATGTTGATGTTGATGTTGATGTTGATGTTGATGTTGATGTTGATGTTGATGTTGATGTTGATGTTGATGTTGATGTTGATGTTGATGTTGATGTTGATGTTGATGTTGATGTTGATGTTGATGTTGATGTTGATGTTGATGTTGATGTTGATGTTGATGTTGATGTTGATGTTGATGTTGATGTTGATGTTGATGTTGATGTTGATGTTGATGTTGATGTTGATGTTGATGTTGATGTTGATGTTGATGTTGATGTTGATGTTGATGTTGATGTTGATGTTGATGTTGATGTTGATGTTGATGTTGATGTTTTTAATTTATTTTCAGGCATAATAATACCGCACCGATATATCCTGGGCATCATGGGTTTCCTGGCCGTGGTTAATGCATACACCATGCGGATTTCTCTATCAGTTGCTATTACGGAAATGGTCATACCTAAAGATAACACAACACTTAGTAGGATATCAAGGGCACGAAATACTATTGTGGTATGTATGACATGTCATCTTTTAAAAAAAATTTATTGCTTCACTGGAAACATCTAATTTTAACTATTTTTACTTTACAGGATCCAAGCGAACTCTACGATTGGAGTGAGAGCGTTCAGGGCTTGATCTTGGGGTCATTCTACTGGGGATACGTCCTCACGCATATGCCCGGAGGTATCCTCGCGGAGAAATTCGGTGGAAAGTATTCCCTCGGATTGGGAATCCTTTCCACAGCCCTCTTCACTCTATTGACCCCGTGGGTGGTGGAAATTGGAGACTGGCAAGGGCTCGTCGCGCTTAGATTTTTCGAAGGATTAGGAGAGGTGAATAACCTTGAATTTTTTCAAAATTTAGGGATGAAGCGTTCATAGCTTTTACAGAAACATATTTCGACATTCATTATTAGCAAATTTGAGAAGTTTCAAGTCGATTGCAATTGTTTTTATATTTTTTCCAAGTCACTGAACACCAGCAATTATTACATTTTTTCGAAACTCAACGCTCTGTTCTCATTAAATTATCCCAAAATTTAGGAATAAAGTGTTAATGGTTTTTACAGTATTGCAATTTGGCATTCATTATCAACAAATCTGAGAAGTTTCAAGTCGATGGCAATTGTTTTTATATTTTTTCCAAGTCTCTAAAATTATTACATTTTTGTCCAAACTCAACGCTCTGTTCGCATTAAATTATTCCTAAATTTAGGGATGAAGTGTTGATGGTTTTTACAGTATTGCAATTTGACATTCATTATCAGCAAATTTGAGGAGAAGTTTCAAGTCGATGGCAATTGTTTTTATATTTTTTCCAAGTCTCTAAAATTATTACATTTCTGTCCAAACTTAACGCTCTGTTCGCATTAATTTATTCCAAAATTTAGGGATGAAGTGTTGATGGTTTTTACAGTATTGCAATTTGGCATTCATTATCAGCAAATTTGAGAAGTTTCAAGTCGATGGCAATTGTTTTTATATTTTTTCCAAGTCTCTAAAATTATAACATTTTTGTCCAAACTTAACGCTCTGTTCGCATTAATTTATTCCAAAATTCAGGGATGAAGTGTTGACGGTTTTTACAGTATTGCAATTTGGTATTTATTATAAGCAAATTTGAGAAGTTTCAAGTCGATGGCAATTGTTTTTATATTTTTTCCAAGTCTCTAAAGTTATTACATTTTTGTCCAAACTTAACGCTCTGTTCGCATTAATTTATTCCAAAATTTAGGGATGAAGTGTTGATGGTTTTTCCAGTATTGCAATTTGGCATTTATTATCAGCAAATTTGAGAAGGTTCAAGTCAATGGCAATTGTTTTATATTTTTTCCAAGTCTCTAAAATTATTACATTTTTGTCCAAACTCAACGCTCTGTTCGCATTAAATTATTCCAAAATTTAGGGATGAAGTGTTGATGATTTTTACAGTATTGCAATTTGGCATTTATTATAAGCAAATCTGAGAAGTTTCAAGTCGATGGCAATTGTTTTTATATTTTTTCCAAGTCTCTAAAATTATTACATTTTTGTCAAAACTTAACGCTCTGTTCGCATTAATTTATTCCAAAATTTAGGGATGAAGTGTTGATGGTTGTTACAGTATTGCAATTTGGCATTTATTATCAGCAAATTTGAGAAGTTTCAAGTCGATGGCAATTGTTTTTATATTTTTTCCAAGTCTCTAAAATTATTACATTTTTGTCCAAACTTAACGCTCTGTTCGCATTAAATTATTCCAAAATTTAGGGATGAAGTGTTGATGATTTTTACAGTATTGCAATTTGACATTTATTATAAGCAAATTTGAGAAGTTTCAAGTCGATGGCAATTGTTTTTATATTTTTTAAAAGTCTCTATAATTATTACATTTTTGACCAAACTTAACGCTCTGTTCGCATTAAATTGTTCCAAAATTTAGGGATGAAGTGTTGATGGTTTTTACAGTATTGCAATTTGGCATTCATTATCAGCAAATTTGAGAAGTTTCAAGTCGATGGCAATTGTTTTTATATTTTTTCCAAGTCTCTAAAATTATTACATTTTTGTCCAAACTTAACGCTCTGTTCGCATTAATTTATTCCAAAATTCAGAGATGAAGTGTTGATGGTTTTTACGGTATTGCAATTTGGCATTCATTATCAGCAAATTTAAGAAGTTTCAAGTCGATGGCAATTGTTTTTATATTTTTTCCAAGTCTCTAAAATTATTACATTTTTGTCCAAACTTAACGCTCTGTTCGCATTAAATTATTCCAAAATTTAGGGATGAAGTGTTGATGGTTTTTACAGTATTGCAATTTGACATTCATTATCAGCAAATTTGAGAAGTTTCAAGTCGATGGCAATTGTTTTTATATTTTTTCCAAGTCTCTAAAATTATTACATTTGTGTCCAAACTTAACGCTCTGTTCGCATTAATTTATTTCAAAATTCAGGGATGAAGTGTTGACGGTTTTTACAGTATTGCAATTTGGCATTTATTATAAGCAAATTTGAGAAGTTTCAAGTCGATGGCAATTGTTTTTATATTTTTTCCAAGTCTCTAAAGTTATTACATTTTTGTCCAAACTTAACGCTCTGTTCGCATTAATTTATTCCAAAATTTAGGGATGAAGTGTTGATGGTTTTTACAGTATTGCAATTTGGCATTTATTATAAGCAAATCTGAGAAGTTTCAAGTCGATTGCAATTTTTTTTATATTTTTTCCAAGTCACTGAAATTATTACATTTTTTCAAGACTTAACGCTCCGTTCTCATTAAATTATTTCAAAATTTAGGGATGAAGCGTTAATGGTTTTTACAGAAACATAATTTCGCATTCATTTTAAGGAAATTCGAGAAGTTTCAAGTCGATTCCAATTGTTTTTATATTTTGTCCAAGTCACTGAAATTATTACATTTTTTCAAAACTTAACGCTCTGTTCTCATTAAATTATCCCAAAATTTAGGAATAAAGTATTAATGATTTTTACAGAAACATAATTTCGCATTCATTTTAAGGAAATTTGAGAAGTTTCAAGTCGATTGCAATTGTTTTTATATTTTTTCCCAGTCACTGAAATTATTACATTTTTTTGAAACTTAACGCTCTGTTCTCATTAAATTATCACAAAATGTAGGAATAAAGTGTTAATGAATTTTACAGAAACATAATTTCGCATTCACTTTAAGGAAATTCGAGAAGTTTCAAGTCGATTGCAATTGTTTTTATATTTTTTCCAAGTCACTGAAATTATTACATTTTTTCGAAACTTAACGCTCTGTTCTCATTAAATTATCCCAAAATTTAGGAATAAAGTGTTAATGATTTTTACAGAAACATAATTTCGCATTCATTTTAAGAAAATTTGGGAAGTTTCAAGTCGATTGCAATTGTTTTTATATTTTTTCCAAATCACTGAAATTATTACATTTTTTCAAAACTTAACGCTCCGTTCTCATTAAATTATTCCAAAATTAAAGGATGAAGTGTTCATACTTTAATTTGGCATTAATTCTAAGCAAGTTTCAAGTCGATAGCATTTAATAGTAAATGGAAATTTCAGGGTACAACTTATCCAGCTTTAAATGCGTTACTTTCAAAATGGGTACCGTTGGGAGAACGCGCAAAATTGGGCACTTTAGTGTACGCAGGTGGTCAAATCGGCACCGTCATTGGAAACGCTGCTAGTGGCTTTATGATAGAAGCCACCGGCACGTGGTCTTCAGTGTTCTACCTGTTCGGAGTGATGGGCATCATATGGTTCATCATCTGGACGCTGCTTTGCTACTCGGAACCGGAATCGCACCCGTTCATCAGTCTTGACGAGAAGAACTATCTGAGGAAGGAATTGGGAGGGCACAACAAGGAAATAGCGCCGACTCCGTGGAGGGCGATATTCACGTCGGTGCCGCTGTGGGCGCTGGTGGCCGCGCAGATCGGTCACGATTGGGGCTTCTTCACGATGGTGACCGACCTTCCGAAGTACATGAAGGACGTCCTCGGATTCAGCGTGAGCGAAAACGGAACCTGGTCCTCGGTACCTTACATCGTGATGTGGTTGGTTTCGATGGGATCGGGTTGGCTGTGCGATTGGCTGATCGCGAAGAAGTACATGCGCATTACGTTCGCCAGGAAATTCTTCACGTCGATAGGTAATGGATCAACTTCATTTCCTTGTTCTCGGTGGTTAATGCGCAATTAACTTTTTCAGCTGCAATCATGCCTGGCATTTTCATAATCGCCGCATCGTACGCCGGAGATGATGAGGTGGCGGTGGTGGCACTGTTCACGGTGGCCATGGGTTTCATGGGCACATTCTACTGCGGAATGAAAGTGAACGCCCTGGATCTCGCCTCGAACTACGCTGGTACCATCATGGCCATCGTGAATGGAATCGGTGCCATCACTGGGATCATCACGCCGTCTTTGGTTGGTGTCATCGTTACTGAAGGAGGGGTGAGTTAACACTAATCTATTTAAATTAAACGGGATTTCTATTATAGATGATCACAATTCAAAAACTCCCGTTTCTCATTTCAGGACAAACTACTGCAATGGAGAGTCGTGTTTTGGATTACGTTAGGCGTCTTCATAGTGACAACAATAATATACGTACTCTTCGCCAGCGGCGAAGAACAGTGGTGGAACAACCCTGGCATGCACACGAACAAAGAAGATAAAGAAAAGGCCGCCATCGAAAGCTCGTACAATCCGAGTGCGCCCAGCAAACCGAGAATATCCAAGTGAATCTTAAATCTAAAAAAAAAAACTCTTTTACACGTCTGCCACAACTTATTTATAATATTTATGAATGAAATCTTCGCGGGCGCGCATTTACTAATACATGGAAAAAATGTCGGCTGTTTACTTGTGTGCTCAAACCTCGAGGATTTTGATTAAGAATACCTTGTGTAAATATTCGGCGATAATATTTATCGCGAAGGACCAATAACTATGTAATGTGATGATAATTAAGTTATTTTTTAATGTTTTATATTTATGTTGATATTAAATAAAATCTAAGACTCCAAAGCGTAAGGTTGAAAAAACACGTCTTACAATTTTGTAACTTTTCGAAATTGCTTAAACGCAGTGATAATTATTATTCTGGAAAAATCTACTAATACCCCATCGCTGAATTTCGAAATTATCTTAAGCGAACAGTAAAGTTAAAAAATCACGACGGCGTAAGAAATTATTTCCTGAAAAAACCACTGGTTCGATACCGGATTTCTATACATCAATGGAAAGATCCCTTCAAGACGCTTCAGAAAATGTACTTTCGCAACAACAAATATCAATTTGAAGCCCGTGACGCGTCAGCAAAGAAAACTCGAAAATGGAAAAAATCAACTCTTTTAATAAACATCTTAGACCATCGAAGTATACCTTTTCATCAGAAAAACGAGAGAAATTGATTGACGTTAAAAAATTTCAGCTATCTTCAATAGCAAAAAAATTAGTCAGTCACCATGAACATTTTTGAAAATTTACGAAAATAATTGATTTTTCAGACTTTGATCGGCCGTAGCGGCCAAACGAAAACTCCAAATTGAACGCGGTTTGCAAATCTGAGCTCCTCGTAGGTCAATTAGTCGGATTGGAGATTTTTAATTTTTGATGAAAACACGAAAAAAAGACATGAGTAAACCCCTTGGAAATTTGTTAAAAAATGCAACTTACTTAATAATCATCGTAGACTATTGAATTTAACTTTTTTTTCATCAGAAAGACAAGAGAAATTGTTTGCCGTTAAAAAATTTCAGCTATCTTCAATAGCAAAAAAATTAGTCAGTCACAGTGAACATTTTAGAAAATTTACGAAAATAATTGATTTTTCAGACTTTGATCGGCCGTAGCGGCCAAACGAAAACTCCAAATTGAACGCGGTTTGCAAATCTGAGCTCCTCGTACGTCAATTAGTCGGATTGGAGATTTTTAATTTTTGATGAAAACACGAAAAAAAGACATGAGTAAACCCCTTGGAAATTTGTTAAAAAATGCAACTTTCTTAATAATCATCGTAGACTATTGAATTTAACTTTTTTTTCATCAGAAAGACGAGAGAAATTGATTGCCGTTAAAAAATTTCAGCTATCTTCAATAGCAAAATAATTAGTCAGTCACAGTGAACATTTTAGAAAATTTACGAAAATAATTGATTTTTCACAATTTGATCGGCCGTAGCGGCCAAACGAAAACTCCAAATTGGTTTTCAAATCTGTGCTCCTTGTGTGTCAATTAGTCGTATTCAAATAAAATTGGCGATTTAAAATTTTGACGAAAACCTGAGAAACTACCCAAGGGTCCCCCCTTCTTACTTTAGCTCAAAAATTGGCTTTGAAATGATTTCCTGAAGACACCACTGGTTCGATTCCGGGTTTCTATTAATCATCGGAAAGATCCTCTCAAGACGCTTCAGAAAATGTACTTTCGCAACAACAAATGTCAATTTGAAGCCCGTGACGGGTCAGCAAAGAAAATTCGAAAATGGAAAAAATCGAAAAAAATGAACTCTTTTAATAAACATCGTAGGCCATCGAAGTATACCTTCCTATAGAGAAATTGATTGGCTTTAAAAATATTCAGCTATCTTCAATAGCAAAAAAATTAGCGTGTCACCATGAAAAAAGTCCATTTTTCAGACTTTGATCGGCCGTAGCGGCTAAACGAAAACTCCAAATTGAACGCGGTTTTCAAATCTGTGCTCTTTGTCTGTCAATTAGTCGGATTCAATTAAAATTGGCGATTTAAAATGTTTGACGAAAACCTGAAAAACTACCCAAGGGTCCCTCCTTCTTACTTTTGCTCAAAAATTAGCTTTTTATACATGTATAGCTTTACAAATTATCGCAACGCATTACTTACATACCTTAATCATTAAAATATTGGTTTTTCTTTAAGCGTCAGTAAAATTTAACATTTTTCACTGAATACATTACTTTATTGCCAACATTACGCGTGGCACTAATGATGTATTAATGTACTGACAGATACAACTGAACATGGATATTTCATTTGAATACACAGGTGAAAAAAAAAACATGAAATTCGTGACATTTCGATCATTTTCATACCGTCAAAACTCGGCGTATTTTCAATCGATTGTGATGAATCTTTGAGGGCGGAAAACTTTGAAGTGTCTTCTTTAAAGTCATGCATGCGAACTTAAGCGTAAACCCTTCCGCCCCCCTCCAGGAACCCTGTGAAAAAAAGCTTTTTCAGTAAACTTTGCCCAACTTTGACGATGTGTACGGAGTTGGAAAAAAATCGTCGACTCGATCCACCATAAAGGCATCAAAATTTGATCAATTCCCTATGCAGGACTCAAAGAACGAAGTTCATACGACGATTTGGCACCAAGTTATGGGGTTTTTCGCACATAACTCAGCGACTTTTCAACCAAATTGGATAATTCTTCTTAAATTCAACAAACCTTACTTCATTGTTTGTTATTAAACCTTTAATCCCTCCATAAATTACCGTTTAAATCATTAAAATAAATGTAGAATTTCGACGACATGACTTATTATTCCGGGATTTTTACGGCACGTTTATTTGAAAATAGTAAAGGGTTACAAGTTTTGAGATGATTTAACTTTCAAATTATCAAAATCATGCCTCAGAATTACTATTTAAAAGCTTTTAAACATTTTACATTCGCATTTCCACGCCTCGTCGCCATCTATTAGACGGTGGCCGAACTACTAAGTGATGTTTTTGAACAGCGCCAAAATGCTCGAACTTTATCCTTATAATCAAAGTGCTAAAATTTAGCAATGCGCTCTACACGAAACGATAAACGATTTAATTCCGATTCGAATGGTGTATAAAATAGCTGAGGCAATTTAGCGGTTTTCTTGTAATTTGCGAATGAAAATTAAGCACGACACACTTACCGACATTTACAGTTCACTGTAACTTAAAACCTAAATGCAGAACAATTTGCTATATTCTTCAACGAAATACGGATCCCAATACTTATTACTGATTATTCAACTAACTTTTTATATTATTAATGCATTACAATAAGAGAAATATATGAGGAATCCTAATCTTCATAGAGGGTACCCTCTGTTATCGTGGGGATAAACTACGTTTTCACTTGTGGATTTAATAATTGTTTTAATAATGAAAGAATATTTAAAAACTTAAGAAGATTGTTATCTTATAATAAAAAAAAATTACTTGTAGATATTTTCGTATTTAAATTGCAGAAACAATACATTATAATATATCCGCCTAATCACAGGCAACCCGATAAACGCATAACTACTATAAAAAAACTTCCAATTTTAAAGGTGACAGTGACAAAACCATAAGTGTAATCTTCAGTAAAGCTTCAAAAATAGTGCGAATATTTAAGTATTTAAATTGCAGAAATAATTTTATTACATAAACGCCTACTTACAGATAATGCAATACACGCATACATAACATTAATTTATTACTAAAAACTTCCAATTTTAAACGTGACAGGAACAAAACCATAAGTGTAATCCTCCGTAAAGCTTAAAAAGTAATGTGTATATTAAAGTATTTAAATTGCAGAAATAATTATATTATATATACGCCTGCTTACAGGCAACCCAATAGACGTATAACTAATAATGATTTATTATTTAAAACTTCAAATTTTAATCGTAACAGGGACAAAACCATAAGTGTAATATTTTTAAAGCGTTGCTAAGGATTGCACTCATGCTTGTGTTCCTATTATATTTAAAATTAGAAGTTTTTAATAAAAAATAACATTAGTTATAGTATATTGGGTTGCCTACAAGTAGGCGTTTATATAATACCATTGTTTCCGCAATTTAAATACTTAAATATTCCCACTATTTTTGAAGCTTTACTCAGGATTACACTTATAGTTTTGTCCTTGTTACGTATAAAATTAGAAGTTTTTAATAATAAATTAATTCGAGTTATGCGTATATCGGGTTGCTTGAGATTAGGCGTGTATATTATAAAATATTGTTTCTGCAATTTAAGTACGTAAATATCCACAAGTGAATTTATTTAATCATGAGACAGCATTATTTTTAAGTTTTTAAATATTCTTTTATTATTACAACAATTATTACATCCACAAATTATTAAGTAGTTTATCCCCCCGATAACAGGTGGAGCCCTCTACTTAGATTATGATTTCTCGTATATTTCTCTTATTGTAATGCATTAATAATATAAATAGTTGAATGATTAATCAGGAATAAGTATTGTAACCCGTATTTCATTGAAGAATATAGCAAATTCGTCTTTATTGAATTTTTATGTTACAGTGAACTGTAAATGTCGGTAAGTGTGTCGTGCTTAATTTTCATTCGCAAATTACAGGAAAACCGCTAAATTTCCTCAGCTATTTTATACACCATTCAATTCAGAATTAAATCGTCTACCGTTTCATGTACAGCCCATTGCTAAATATTAACACTTTGACAATAGGTATAAAGTTCGAGCATTTTGGCGCTGTTCAAAAACATCACTTAGTAGTTCAGCCACCGTCTAATAGATGGCGACGACGGGCGGAAATCCGAATGTAAAATGTTTAAAAGCTTCTATATAGCAATTCTAAGCGATGATTTTGATTATTTAAGCATTAAATCATCGATAAAGATATAATCCTTTAATCTTTTGAAATAAAAGTGCTGTAAAAATCCTGCAATAATAAATATTGCCGCAGCAATTTTTTAATGGTTAAATTTATTTTAATGATTCAAATTGTAATTTACAGAGGTATTAATGGTTTAATAATAAACAATAAAATAGGATTTGTTGTTGTTGGGAAATTAACATTTACTGAGGAAGTTATTTTAAACCCAAATAACTCCTAATCACTCTCTCAACCACCTTCCCCTTCCACTCTAGCTCTTTCACTCTCCCTTTATTCCCGAACCTCATCCATTCAATTATGGTGATTTAAAATTTTTGACGAAAACCTGAAAAACTACCCAAGGTCCCCCCTTTTTACTTTTGCTCAAAAATTGGGTTTCAATTTCAGGTTTCTGAAAGATCCCTTCAAAACGCCTCGGAAGATGTACTTTCGCAAGAACAAATGTCAATTTGAAGCCAGTGACGCGTCAGCAAACTTATGGGACGGCCATGACTGTTGCAGAATTGACGGAATGTCAAAAATTAGTATCTTGTTAAGTTTTATTGTGATGCACAGCGACGCTATAAATCTTTAAATTGATTGAAATTAAAATTAGCGTACAATATGGCGTATGAATGGGCGGAACCAATAAAAAAATGTAAGTGTTTTATAATACTGTAATTAACTGAGTCCGGATGGGCTACCGACCTGCGGAATATCTTTAAAAACAAAGAAAACTTCTGCAAAATGCGAAATGGGTTGACGCATCAATACAAGTCCTAGCATGTTCATTAAACGTGATCACAGTTTAAAACCGATATTTAAAAGTAACAGCTGGTACCAACCTGCATAACTAGCGCCTGAAAAGTCCCTAGATCGTACATTCATTTCAGGGACTTTTGGCAACGTTTTCGGTATTTTGAATTACTGTGCGCCGGCCGCAACTTTTGCACACCCGGCGCACAGTGGGCCAGAATGTTAATTTAGCGGGCCAAAATTAATAACGTCTTAATCCTTTCACTTTTAAAGACGAATTTGTGGATTAGTATTATTTTTGAGGTCGCTGAGTCCGAATCTGTAATCAGGTTTGTTAAATTCAAAATGGCGGATTTTTTTTAATAAAAATGTTCGGTTTTTAATGAAAATTAATACCATCCTGTATTTGATACCTCTGAATCCAAACTTTCAATAAAAATTTCAAAATTCAAAATGGCGGAATTTTTTTGTAAAAAATATTCAGTTTTCATTCAAAATTAATAACGTTCAGTTGTTGAAATCTCTGAATCCAAGTTTGGAATAAAAAATTCTAAATTCCAAATGGCGGCTCCAATATGGCCAATAATATTTTTAAATTAAATTTTAAATTTTAAAGTACTTGTAACTGATGTTATTTTAATGTGTTTAGATTTTAAGTTTATTTATACATTTAGGATTGTATTGATATCTTTCACACGAATGTTTATATTCATCATGAAATAAATTATTTCATTTGATTTGATTAATTTTTAGATTTTAATACAACTTCGCGATTTCGCCGAAATTGGTTGCAATGATTCTTCATTTCTCAAATTGTCAAATATATTCATACATGCCAGCTCATTCATGGTCAGGGGCGGGTCGTTATATAGAGCCATGGCACTACCTGTAGTTTCACATTCAAAAATGTTTTGCAATTAAAAAAATTAGAAAATTATTTTGAGCAATATAGTGATTTACAATTTTCTTACTAAAAAATTCTGCATATTATTATTAAGCCTGTATTTTCGATTTTTTGGAGGTAAATTTTTGATCATTTGGCCTAAATATTCTTTATTTTAAACTAAATTTTCGATTTAATTGTTAAAATTTTCCGCATTTTTTTTATTTTTCCCGCTGAATTTTAAATTTTTAGATTTTTAACGTGTATTTTAATTTTTTGATCTTTTGTCCCAACTATTCTTTATTTTGACCTAAATTTAATTCTTAAAATTTTTGATTTTTTGGTCCGCATTTTTGATTTTGCGGGCCAAATTTTTAATTCCAGCTCTAAATTTTTGAATTGATTTAGGTTAAAATATCTTTAATCTGAATTATTGATTTATGTGCGAGATTTTGTTTTTATTTTTTCCGGTATTTTCGAGTTTTGTTTGTTGAAATTTTCAATTTTTTAGTCTGCATTTACAACATGACAGATTTTTATTATTTTTTTTAACTTTTGACCTAAATTCTTCTTTATTTTGACCTTACTTTTCGAGTTTTGTTTGTTGAAATTTTCAATTTTTTAGTCTGCATTTACAACATGACAGATTTTTATTATTTTTTTTTTAACTTTTGACCCAAATTTTTCTCTATTTTGACCTAACTTTTCGAGTTTTGTTTGTTGAAATTTTTAATTTTTTAGTCTTCATTTACAACATGACAGATTTTTTTTTTTTAACTTTTGACCTAAATTTTTCTTTATTTTGACCTAACTTTTCGATTTTATTGTTAAAATTTTTGATTTTTTGTTCCGCATTTTTCGTTTAGTCCACATTTATTATCTTTAGGCCCGAGTTTCGATGTTTTCAAATTTTTGGCCAACATTGTGGATTTTTATTTTTTTATCTTTTGCCCTAAATTTTTATTAATTTTTGTTTAATTGATTGACACTGGAGGCGTTTACTTCGTGATACATTTTTAATTATAAATAAAACACTTTCTTTGTTAAATCGTGTGATATTAACAAAGAAAGTGTTTTATTTATAATTTTCTTTTATTTGTGTGTTAAAATGTTTTCTTTTCTGGGTCCACCATTTTTATTTTTAGGCCAGAATTTTAGATTTTTGGTCTAAATTTTTCATCGTATATTTTAGATTTTTTGTCTACTTTTTTATCCTGTATTTTATATTTTTTAACTTGGATTATTGATTTGATTTCGTATTTTTATTTTATATTTGGCTATTATTTTCGAACTTCTTGTCCAGTGGCGGCTCGCCCACTTTGAGACTAATTTACAATTTTCTTACTAAACAATTCTGCATATTTTATTATTAAGCCTGTATTTTCGATTTTTTGGAGGTAAATTTTTGATCATTTGGCCTAAATATTCTTTATTTTAAACTAAATTTTCGATTTAATTGTTAAAATTTTCGAGGTTTTTGTCCGCATTTTTTAATTTTTCCCGCCGAATTTGAAATTTTTAGATTTTTAACGTGTATTTTAATTTTTTGATCTTTTGCCCCAACGATTCTTTATTTTGACCTAAATTTTCGAATTAATTCTTAAAATTTTTGATTTTTTGGTCCGCATTTTTGCGGGCCAAATTTTTAATTCCAGTTCTAAATTTTTGAATTGATTTAGGTTAAAATATCTATAATCTGAATTATTGATTTATGTGCGAGATTTTTTTTTTTATTTTTTCCGGTATTTTCGAGTTTTGTTTGTTGAAATTTTCAATTTTTTAGTCTGCATTTACAACATGACAGATTTTTATTATTTTTTTTTAACTTTTGACCTAAATTCTTCTTTATTTTGACCTTACTTTTCGAGTTTTGTTTGTTGAAATTTTTAATTTTTTAGTCTTCATTTACAACATGACAGATTTTTTTTTTTAACTTTTGACCTAAATGTTTTTTTATTTTGACCTAACTTTTCGATTTTATTGTTAAAATTTTTGATTTTTTGGTCCGCATTTTTCGTTTAGTCCACATTTATTATCTTTAGGCCCGAGTTTCGATGTTTTCAAATTTTTGGCCAACATTGTGGATTTTTATTTTTTTATCTTTTGCCCTAAATTTTTATTAATTTTTGTTTAATTGATTGACACTGGAGGCGTTTACTTCGTGATACATTTTTAATTATAAATAAAACACTTTCTTTGTTAAATCGTGTGATATTAACAAAAAAAGTGTTTTATTTATAATTTTCTTTTATTTGTCTGTTAAATTTTTTTCTTTTCTGGGTCCACCTTTTTAATTTTAGGCCAGAATTTTAGATTTTTGCTCTAAATTTTTCATCGTATATTTTAGATTTTTGGTCTATTTTTTATCCTGTATTTTATATTTTTTAACTTGGATTATTGATCTGATTTCGTATTTTGATTTTGTTTTTTGGCTATTATTTTCGAACTTCTTGACCAGTGGCGGCTCGCGGATTTCCGTAGGTGAGGCAAAGACAAAGATGCCGCTCGTACTGCACTACTTACTCTAATAGAGGAAGCAAATATTCCATTCCTTTTTTGGTCAAATTTTCTACTGTTGCCTAACCGCCGAACATCCACGAGCCGCCGCTGTTCTGGTCTGATCGAAACTTATTTTTGACGGCTAAAAGTGGCAAATCATTTTTCTTTTGCTTGTATTTTCAATTTTTTTGGTCTGCATTTTTATTTTTCGATCAGGTTTTTGACCTAAATTTAGACAAAATATCGAAAACTCACGCCCAAGATGAAAAATGCAGACAAAAAAATCGAAAATTTCAACAGACAAAACTCGAAAATACCGGAAAAATAATCTCGCATATAAATCAATAATTCTTTATTTTGGCCTACGTTTTGAATTGGTTTGTTGAAATTTTCGATATTTCCGTATTTTCGGTTTTCCGTTTTGGTCAATTTTTTTTGATTTTTTGTCTTTTATTTTATATTTTTTAACCTGAATCATTTATATTTGTTATGTAGGAAGCTTCTACTTCGTTATACATGCTTTTTATATAGAATAAAACACTTTTTTACTTTGTTTGTATAACACTTATTTGTTCAACAATTTTAAATTTAAATTTAATCGTTTTTCGGCGTTTCCAGCAGTTGTCCGAACGATTTACATCAAAAAAAATTTTGCTTGTCTTAGTTTCTGTAAGTCTCACAAATAATTTTTATAACAAAAAAGTGTTCAGAATGTGATTCTGGACTCGAAAAAAAACGAAAATAAATTTTTGAAGAAAAATGAAATTTAATCGTTTTTCTGCGTTTCCAGCAGTTGTCCGAACGATTTACATCAAAACAACAAATTTGTTCAACAAATAAGTGTTATACAAACAAAGTAAAAAAGTGTTTCATTCTATATGAATTATTTATTTTTACGCGGAAATTTTTTATTTTTTGCGGATTATTTTTTTGGGGGTCAAAGTTTTTGATTTTTGTCCTTTATTTTAGATTTTGCCACCTACATTTTTGAATTTTTTGACCTGTATTTTTAAGGGTTTTGTATTCATTTCAGGTTATTTATTTGATTTTATATTTTTTGTTTTCGTTGGTTTTAATTTAAAAATGGGGTTTATTTTTAGATGAAATTAATTTACTTTGATATTTATCTGGAAAATATAGTCTTCGGGATTTATGTTAAGGAATTATTTAATTTTTAAATATTTGTGGGAATTTTTGCATCAAACAATGAAATGTCTAATTTAGGTTTTTTATCCGATCTAAACTTATACAATATTAGACTTCATTCATAATACGTTCAAGGCAGCGGCGGCTCGTGGATCTTTATAGAGGAGGCTACGACAGAGATGCCGCTCGTCCTGTAATAATAATAATAATATTTATTTATGTTATCAACCTACATAGGTTATACAATTGTCATATCGGCAAGTGTAAGATATAAATATATCACGTCATCTTCATAATAACTTAAAACATGAAAATTAATATTAAACTAAATTAAAATACAATTTAAAATCAATTAAAATTAACATTCAAAAAATTAAAATTTAATTAAAATCAATTAAAACTAACATCAAAAAAATTCAAATACAATTAAAATGCGATAAAAATCAATTAAATCAACATCAAACAAATTAAAATACAATTAAAACCAACATCAAAAACTTAATTTTAGATTTACAGTTACAAAATATCAAAAGTCACTCTAAATAAAATCTTGGATATTGCAATCAAGAAACTCTTGAACAGTGTAAAATGCTCCTTTTATAAGAATCGTTTTTATTATACTGTACTACTTACTCTTAATAGGAAGCAAATATTTTGCTGTTGTTTTGGTCAAATTTCCTTCCGTTACCTCCTCGCTGAACATCCACGTGCCGCCGCTGGTTCAAGGGTTATCCGAGAAAAACAAACAATTGAAAACAACTGAAGGGCGAATTTAATTTTTGTATCTTATCCACACCAAACCTGAAATTTTTTCGAAATCTAGTCATCCATTCAAGAATTATCCTCTAAAAAACAGAAAAAAACAATTGATGGGAGTTAATTGTAAGCAATGCCGGGAGCTTTATTATTGATTAGTTTATACAATGTGTTTCAAATAGTCAGGGGCGGCTCGTTATATAGAGCCAAGGAGCACTACCTGCAGTAGTTTCAAGCTCAGCAAGAATTTTTAATTAATTCTGAAAACACTTAGGAAGATAAATCGTTCTTTGTTTCTTCAAAAAAGGAGGGGATATTGAAGAAGTGGCTCTACCATCAACATATTCGACGAGCCGCCACTGTTCATGGTACCCGTGTTTTCCATTCGATGCCAGAACAGAAATGCGAGAATGTTGTCTCGGCAAATACTTTGTCGAGTATGATTTTTTTCACTAGAGAGAATATACGACTTGAAGATATTTGCGATAGAAAATGCAAAATCACTACTAACGGAAAATTTCCATCGATTCGCACGCAATATTCACGAAATACTGATGGCTGCGTGGCGTGCGCGTGCGTATAAAACACGTCACAGAAGTCACAAAGGCGCATAAAGGTAAACGAATTTTTTTTTATACGACAGAGATATATATGCACTACATTTTCATCATAGTGGAATAAGGGTAAAATTGAGTGATTTTTAGGGATGCCCTAATATATCATCAAATCGATTAAAATTTCATACTTACTTGACATTTAAATTTTTTATTATGTCAACTAATAACTAAATGGTTTTATTTAATACACTTATTTGTAACTGAGGTATTTCTTAAAGTAAATAAATTATTAAACCGCTCCATTGATAACTTGCAACATGAAATTATTAAAAATTAAACCAAGCGCGCATAGACGTATTTCATTCAAATTGAATGTTATATTTGTGCTTATTGCTTACCGATTTAATGTTTATACGCGATTGTTTTGTTAAAAAATGTATTTTTACCCTTAATTCGGATGTCTACTATAAAGTTATCAACACTGATGATTTTTTTTTGGACTTACAAAAGATTAACATTCTGGCCCACTGTGCCAGGAACGGCCCTGACTAGAGCATAATCAAAAATTTAAAAATTACTCCATTTCCAGGTTGTGTAATGCCCCAGAGGTACGTCTTTGGCATTATGGGTTTCTTTGGTCTTATAAACATTTACTTAACGCGCATCTGCTTATCAGTAGCGATCACAGAAATGGTCACTCCAACGACTACAGACTCAGCTGTGGTAAGTCAATGGTGATTATGTCTCAAACCGTTGTTAATAATCAGATTTCAGGCAGCGGAGACTACGGCAGACTGGAGTGAATTCATACAAGGAATCATCCTTTCTTCATTCTACGTAGGCTACATACCCGCACACATACCTGGCGGCCTCTTGGCGGAAAAGTACGGCGGAAAACACGTCGTAAACGGGGGCATCTTTCTCTCGAGCTTATTCACACTTCTAACTCCACCGTTCGTGAAATGGTTCGATTATCCCGGTCTGGTAGTTTGTAGAATCTTGGAAGGTGTAGGTCAAGTAAGACTGAAGTAACATTTTTTGTCAGTTGAAACAAAAGTGCTTTTTAGGGGACAACCTTTCCAGCCATGACCACGTTGCTGGCCCATTGGGTGCCACTGAAAGACCGTTCCAAAATGGGCGCCCTGGTGCTCGCGGGCAATCAGATCGGCTCGGTCATAACGAATATGACCTCCGGCTACATCATCGAAGCATTTGGTACTTGGGAGTCGGTGTTTTACATCTTCGGAATTATTGGCGTCGTTTGGTCCGTCCTTTTTCAGTTTCTGTGCTTCTCAGATCCGAGCACCCACCCGTTCATCAAAGATGATGAGAAGGAGTATCTTTTGAACGAACTCGTTCTACACAGGGGAAAGTGGAGTACTCCTTGGTATGGCATATTGAGGAGTATGCCTCTTTGGTCTATGGTTATTGGGCATATCGGTCACGACTGGATTTTGTTTGCAATGATAACCGACCTTCCGAAGTATATGAAGGTCGCGCTTAAGTTTACAGTGGCCAAAAACGGATTGTATAGCGCTCTACCCTACATACTTATGTGGATAATTTCCATTGCTACCGGATTTGTCGCTGATTGTATGACTATGAGAAAGACATTGAGTATGGGCAATCTTAGAAAATTGTTAACAACAATAGGTAAGTAATGTAGCCTTAATTTTCCTGGCTGGGTGAACGTGAGGTTCACCAAATCACAAGTTCATCCAGTCTGTAATAGTTTACTTTGTTCTCTAGCATTATTGTGTTTATAGTTGCACAACTGTTCTTAATATTTTTTAAACTATTTTTCACCAGTTGTTTAAACTTAAATTAGGGGAGACCGGAGTATCGTGAGCCACTTTTTTACTTTCTCCGTTAGGAAGTACGAGAAAGTATTGTGATCGTGATTCTTTTTTCAAATTTTTTTTTACGGAAATATCCTAGATGCGATTTCAACAATTTCTGGAAAAAAAAAATTGTGTCTGTGTGTGTGTGTGAGCACTGTATCTCAAAAACTAATAGAGCAATTGATATGAAACTTTCAACATCCGTCTTATTTGATAATCTGAAGAACTGAAAAGCTTTTAATAAAATTTCGTACACCGTAAGTGGGCGTTTACCTTAACTGTTTTTTGTTTTTTTGCCAATATTTTCTTAAATATTAAAAATATCACTAAAACATTTAAACAAACTTTGAAGACAACAAAGAACTGAACATCTTTTGCTTGAAAACATTTTTCATAAAATTATTTTTATTCGAGAAAAAAAAATTTTTTTAATTTTTGGTTTATAATTATAAAACGATAATGGTTACAGCAAATTTATGTTAATAATAATTATAGAGAATGCAGTGCAGAAAAATTTCTTTGAAAGTAGATGCACCCCATAATACGCTTCATAGCATAAAAGTTTTAAAAATGTAATTTTTAAATTTTTTGTGTTTTTTTTCAAAAATTCTCAGCAAACAGTTTTGGATTCAAAACGTCACAACTATTTTAATAATGTGCAGATTTTTATAAACCAAAATTATTTTGAAAGTAGATAACCCTATAATACGCTCCATAGTTGAAAAGTTTTAAAAAATCAATTTTTTAATTTTTTGTGTTTTTTTCGAAAATTCTTAGCAAGCGCGTGCAGTCTTGGATTCAAAACGTCATAACTTTTTTAATGATGTACGGATTTTTATAAACAAAAATTATTTTGAAAGTAAATGAACCTCATAATACGTTCCATAGTTTAAAAATTTTATAAATTTAATTTTTAAATTTTTTGTGTTTTTTTCCAAAAATTCTTAGCAAACGCGTGCAGTCTTAGATTTAATAGGTCATAACTTTTTTAACAATGTGCAGAGTTTTATAAACCAAAATTATTTTGAAAGTAGATAACCCTATAATACGCTCTATAGTTGAAAAGTTTTAAAAATTCAATTTTTTTAATTTTTTGTGTTTTTTTCAAAAATTCTCAGCAAACAGTCTTCGATTCAAAACGTCACAACTATTTTAATAATGTGCAGATTTTTATAAACCAAAATTATTTTGAAAGTTGATGAACCCTATAATACGCTCCATAGTTGAAAAGTTTTAAAAAATCAATTTTTTTAATTTTTTGTGTTTTTTTCGAAAATTCTTAGCAAGCGCGTGCAGTCTTGGATTCAAAACGTCATAACTTTTTTAATAATGTACGGATTTTTATAAACCAAAATTATTTTGAAAGCAGATGAACCCCATAAAACGCTCCAAAGTTTAAAAGCTTCAAAAATTTAATTTTTAAATTTTCTGTGTTTTTTTTTCGAAAATTCTTAGCAAGCGGGTGCAGTCTTGGATTCAAAACGTCATAACTTTTTTAATAATGTACGGATTTTTATAAACAAAAATTATTTTGAAAGTAAATGAACCTCATAATACGTTCCATAGTTTAAAAATGTTATAAATTTAATTTTTAAATTTTTTGTTTTTTTTTTCAAAAATTCTTAGCAAACGCGTGCAGTCTTGAATTTAAAAGGTCATAACTTTTTTAAAAATGTACAGATTTTTATAAATCAAAATTATTTTGAAAGTAGATGAACCCCATAATATTCTCCATAGTTTAAAAGTTTAAAAAATTTAATTTTTTGTGTTTTTTTCAAAAATTCTCAGCAAACACATGCAGTCTTGGATTCAAAACGTCACAACTATTTTAATAATGTACGGATTTTTATAAACCAAATTTATATTGAAAGTAGATGAACCTCATAATACGCTCCATAGTTGAAAAGTTTTGAAAATTCAATTTTTTAATTTTTTGTGTTTTTTTCAAAAATTCTCAGCAAACACATGCAGTCTTGGATTCAAAACGTCACAACTATTTTAATAATGTACGGATTTTTATAAATCAAATTTATTTTGAAAGTAGATGAATCCTATAATACGCTCCATAGTTGAAAAGTTTTAAAAATTCAATTTTTTAATTTTTTGTGTTTTTTTCAAAAATTCTTAGCAAACACATGCAGTCTTGGATTCAAAACGTCACAACTATTTTAATAATGTACAGATTTTTATAAACCAAAATTATTGTGAAAGTAGATGAACCCTATAATACGCTCCATAGTTGAAAAGTTTTAAAAATTCAATTTTTTAATTTTTTGTGTTTTTTCAAAAATTCTCAGCAAACACATGCAGTCTTGGATTCAAAACGTCACAACTATTTTAATAATGTACGGATTTTTATAAACCAAAATTATTTTGAAAGCAGATGAACCCCATAATACGCTCCAAAGTTTAAAAGCTTCAAAAATTTAATTTTTAAATTTTCTATATTTTTTTTCGAAAATTCTTAGCAAGTGCGTGCAGTCTTGGATTCAAAACGTCATAACTTTTTTAATAATGTACGGACTTTTATAAACAAAAATTATTTTGAAAGTAAATGAACCTCATAATACGTTCCATAGTTTAAAAATGTTATAAATTTAATTTTTAAATTTTTTGTTTTTTTTTTCAAAAATTCTTAGCAAACGCGTGCAGTCTTGAATTTAAAAGGTCATAACTTTTTTAAAAATGTACAGATTTTTATAAATCAAAATTATTTTGAAAGTAGATGAACCCCATAATATTCTCCATAGTTTAAAAGTTTAAAAAATTTAATTTTTTGTGTTTTTTTCAAAAATTCTCAGCAAACACATGCAGTCTTGGATTCAAAACGTCACAACTATTTTAATAATGTACGGATTTTTATAAACCAAATTTATATTGAAAGTAGATGAACCTCATAATACGCTCCATAGTTGAAAAGTTTTGAAAATTCAATTTTTTAATTTTTTGTGTTTTTTTCAAAAATTCTCAGCAAACACATGCAGTCTTGGATTCAAAACGTCACAACTATTTTAATAATGTACGGATTTTTATAAATCAAATTTATTTTGAAAGTAGATGAATCCTATAATACGCTCCATAGTTGAAAAGTTTAAAAATATCAATTTTTTAATTTTTTGTGTTTTTTTCAAAAATTCTCAGCAAACACATGCAGTCTTGGATTCAAAACGTCACAACTATTTTAATAATGTACAGATTTTTATAAACCAAAATTATTTTGAAATCAGATGAACCCCATAATGCGCACCAAAGTTTAAAAGTTTCAAAAATTTAATTTTTAAATTTTCTGTGTTTTTTTTTCGAAAATTCTTAGCAAGCGCGTGCAGTCTTGGATTCAAAACGTCACAACTATTTTAATAATGTACGGATTTTTATAAATCAAATTTATTTTGAAAGTAGATGAATCCTATAATACGCTCCATAGTTGAAAAGTTTTAAAAATTCAATTTTTTAATTTTTTGTGTTTTTTTCAAAAATTCTCAGCAAACACATGCAGTCTTGGATTCAAAACGTCACAACTATTTTAATAATGTACAGATTTTTATAAACCAAAATTATTGTGAAAGTAGATGAACCCTATAATACGCTCCATAGTTGAAAAGTTTTAAAAATTCAATTTTTTAATTTTTTGTGTTTTTTCAAAAATTCTCAGCAAACACATGCAGTCTTGGATTCAAAACGTCACAACTATTTTAATAATGTACGGATTTTTATAAACCAAAATTATTTTGAAAGCAGATGAACCCCATAATACGCTCCAAAGTTTAAAAGCTTCAAAAATTTAATTTTTAAATTTTCTATATTTTTTTTAGAAAATTCTTAGCAAGTGCGTGCAGTCTTGGATTCAAAACGTCATAACTTTTTTAATAATGTACGGATTTTTATAAACAAAAATTATTTTGAAAGTAAATGAACCTCATAATACGTTCCATAGTTTAAAAATTTTAGAAATTTAATTTTTAAATTTTTTTGTGTTTTTTTTTCAAAAATTCTCAGCAAACACATGCAGTCTTGGATTCAAAACGTCACAACTATTTTAATAATGTACGGATTTTTATAAACCAAATTTATATTGAAAGTAGATGAACCTCATAATACGCTCCATCGTTGAAAAGTTTTAAAAATTCAATTTTTTAATTTTTTGTGTTTTTTTCAAAAATTCTCAGCAAACACATGCAGTCTTGGATTCAAAACGTCACAACTATTTTAATAATGTACGGATTTTTATAAATCAAATTTATTTTGAAAGTAGATGAATCCTATAATACGCTCCATAGTTGAAAAGTTTAAAAAATTCAATTTTTTAATTTTTTGTGTTTTTTTCAAAAATTCTCAGCAAACACATGCAGTCTTGGATTCAAAACGTCACAACTATTTTAATAATGTACAGATTTTTATAAACCAAAATTATTTTGAAAGTAGATGAACCCTATAATACGCTCCATAGTTGAAAAGTTTTAAAAAATCAATTTTTTTAATTTTTTGTGTTTTTTTCGAAAATTCTTAGCAAGCGCGTGCAGTCTTGGATTCAAAACGTCACAACTATTTTAATAATGTACGGATTTTTATAAACCAAAATTATTTTGAAAGCAGATGAACCCCACAATGCGCTCCAAAGTTTAAAGGTTTTAAAAATTTAATTTTTAAATTTTTTGTGTTTTTTTTTCCAAAATTCTTAGCAAGCGCGTGCAGTCTTGGATTCAAAACGTCACAACTATTTTAATAATGTACGGATTTTTATAAACCAAAATTATTTTGAAAGCAGATGAACCCCATAAAACGCTCCAAAGTTTAAAAGCTTCAAAAATTTAATTTTTAAATTTTCTATATTTTTTTTCGAAAATTCTTAGCAAGTGCGTGCAGTCTTGGATTCAAAACGTCATAACTTTTTTAATAATGTACGGATTTTTATAAACAAAAATTATTTTGAAAGTAAATGAACCTCATAATACGTTCCATAGTTTAAAAATTTTAGAAATTTAATTTTTAAATTTTTTGTGTTTTTTTTTCAAAAATTCTTAGCAAACGCGTGCAGTCTTGAATTTAAAAGGTCATAACTTTTTTAAAAATGTGCAGATTTTTATAAATCAAAATTATTTTGAAAGTAGATGAACCCCATAATATTCTCCATAGTTTAAAAGTTTAAAAAATTTAATTTTTTGTGTTTTTTTCAAAAATTCTCAGCAAACACATGCAGTCTTGGATTCAAAACGTCACAACTATTTTAATAATGTACGGATTTTTATAAACCAAATTTATATTGAAAGTAGATGAACCTCATAATACGCTCCATAGTTGAAAAGTTTTAAAAATTCAATTTTTTAATTTTTTGTGTTTTTTTCAAAAATTCTCAGCAAACACATGCAGTCTTCGATTCAAAACGTCACAACTATTTTAATAATGTACGGATTTTTATAAATCAAATTTATTTTGAAAGTAGATGAATCCTATAATACGCTCCATAGTTGAAAAGTTTAAAAAATTCAATTTTTTAATTTTTTGTGTTTTTTTCAAAAATTCTCAGCAAACACATGCAGTCTTGGATTCAAAACGTCACAACTATTTTAATAATGTACAGATTTTTATAAACCAAAATTATTGTGAAAGTAGATGAACCCTATAATACGCTCCATAGTTGAAAAGTTTTAAAAATTCAATTTTTTAATTTTTTGTGTTTTTTCAAAAATTCTCAGCAAACACATGCAGTCTTGGATTCAAAACGTCACAACTATTTTAATAATGTACAGATTTTTATAAACCAAAATTATTGTGAAAGTAGATGAACCCTATAATACGCTCCATAGTTGAAAAGTTTTAAAAATTCAATTTTTTAATTTTTTGTGTTTTTTCAAAAATTCTCAGCAAACACATGCAGTCTTGGATTCAAAACGTCACAACTATTTTAATAATGTACGGATTTTTATAAACCAAAATTATTTTTAAAGCAGATGAACCCCGTAATGCGCTCCAAAGTTTAAAAGTTTCAAAAATTTAATTTTTAAATTTTTTGTTTTTTTTTTTTTTTCTTAGCAAACGCGTGCAGTCTTAGATTTATCTGCCTCTGATGATGCCATGCTCATCATCTCCCCTAACTCGTACTTCACCACTCTCTCTATCGTCTCACATGTCAATCTCTCTCTGTTCGTCTTCTGCGACAGAATGTATCCAGGTGTCGACTTCTTTACCCCCAACATCCGTTTCAAGAACTGAAGAACCATAACTGCTCCCTCTCCATACACTCATACACTCTCGTCCGCTATGCTTCCACCCTATTCAGTAGTACAGGCCTCACACTTGTACACCACTCTAACATTATTCCCCATCCACCGCCCCCATTTTTCTCTTTACCTGTACCCATCTTAGATGTTCTTCATACCCACCCGTCCCTTTAAACATAAATTCCAAATACCTAAACTTATTCACCCTTCCAATCACACCCTCCCTTCTTTTCCATCCATTTCGTTTTCTCCACGTTCACACACAGTCCTCTCTTGTCCATATATCTCTACACCCTTTTTATTCCCTCCCAATCAACACTATACAGGGTGTCCCATTTTAAATTCCCACATTATAAACACCGCCATTTGTGTTCTAGCCCAAATATGTCCAGCATTGTTTATCCTTGCCGCATCATATGCCGGCGAAGACAAAATATTAGTCATTTCTTTCTTCACCCTCTCCATGGGTACCATGGGTACGTACTACTCTGGAATCAGAATTAATCCCCTGGATCTCTCGCCCAACTACGCCGGAACCCTAATGGCTTTTGTAAATGGAACGGGCTCAGTTTCTGGATTAATAATACCTCTTTTAATCGGTTACATTGTTGGACACGAGGGGGTCAGCAGAAATTAAGCCGATTAATTAATTTACTGTTGACGATTTTTTAAATTTTCAGGATCCTATTTTACTCTGGAGGCTCGTATTTTGGATTACGTTCGCGGTAGCAGTAGTTACGACTATCTTTTATATTATATTTGGTAGTGGCAAAATACAGTATTGGAATGATCCGACTACGTATCAGGAAAGAAGAAGGGCGAAGCGAGAAGCGAAGCTAGAAAGGGCAAGAGAGAGGGCGGCGAGAAATGCATAAATATGATATTTTTATATTGAATAACCATGTATTTTAAATTCAAGTTTATTAAAAGCACAGTTTCCATTCCATTCTTGTCATTTCGAAAAGGTCAAAAATCATCAAGCTTGCTTTGAAGAATTTAAAAGAGACAGTACGAACTTCCCTTTAAGACATCTTCGATAGGCTAAAAAGAATATTTGAAGTTATTTAATTTTCTTTGAATAATGAGTAACAATACTGATAAATGAAAATCTTATTGTGGGACAATCGCGAGTTTCTAATCAACTTATTGTTTCGTTTCAATACAATTTTTTATGGTAATCATTTTGATTTTTTTTTTACTTTCTCCGTTACGAAGTACGAGAAAGTATTGTGATCGTGATTTTTTTTTTCAAAATTTTTTTTTACGGAAATATCCGTTTTGTGGTCCCTAGATGCCATTTCAGCAATTTCTGGAAAAAAAAAAATTGTGTCTATGTGTGTGTGTGTCTGTCTGTCTGTCTGTCTGTCTGTGTATGTGTGTGTGTGTGTGTGTGTGTGTCTGTCTGTCTGTCTATGTGTGTGTGTGTGTGTGGCTGCTGTGTGCGCTGTATCTCAAAAACTAATAGAGCAATTAATATGAAACTTTATACATCCGTCTCATTTGATAATCTGAAGAACTGAAAAGCTTTTGGTAAAATTTCGTACACCGGAAGTGGGCGTTTACCTTAACTGTTTTTTGTTTTTTACCAATATTTTCTTAAATATGAAAAATATCACAAAAACATTTAAACACACATTGAAGACAATAAAGAAATAAACATCTTTTGCTTGAAAATATTTTTCATAAAATCATTTTTATTCGAGAAAAGAATTTATTATTATTTTTTTTAATTTTTGGTTTATAATTATAAAACGATAATAGTTACAGCAAATTTATGTGAATAATAATTGTAGAGAATGCCAAAATGAACAACTTCGAAAGAATAAGTTTTCTTCGAAATCTCGATAGTTTTTGAGTAAACCGAGTTTTTGAATTTGAAGTATAATTTGCAGGGTATTTTTTACATCTTTCATAATTTTGACGTTTTAAACGTCAGTTTCATCCGAGTTTACGCAATGCTCAATGTACATTTAAAATATGATTTCATTTGAAAATAAACAATGAAAACGTAAATATAAATGGCTATGATAGCATCAAGTCGGAGAAAGTAACATGATGGCCACATCACCATTTTTACTTTCTCCGTTACGAAGTACGAGAAAGTATTGTGATCGTGATTTTTTTTTCAAAAATTTTTTTTACGGAAATATCCGTTTTGGGGTCCCTAGATGCCATTTCAACAATTTCTGGAAAAAAAAAATTTGTGAATCATGTGAAACTCTCGATTTAAAATATGATTTAAATTGAAAATAATGAATGAATCTATAAATATAAATAATTATTATACCATCAAATAATCGGAGAAAGTAACATGATGGCCACATCACCATTTTTTTTTACTTTCTCCGTTACGAAGTACGAGAAAGTATTGTGATCGTGATTTTTTTTTGAAAAATTTTTTTTACGGAAATATCCGTTTTGGGGTCCCTAGATGCCATTTCAACAATTTCTGAAAAAAAAAAATTTGTGTCTGTGTGTGTGTGTGTGTGTCTGGTGTGTGCGCTGTATCGCAAAAACTAATAGAGAAATTGATATGAAACTTTGAACACACGTCTTATTTGATAATCTGAAGAACTGAAAAGCTTTTGGTAAAATTTCGTACACCGGAAGTGGTTGTTTACCTTAACTGTTTTTTGTTTTTTTCCAATATTTTCTTGAATATGAAAAATATCACAAAAATATTTGTACAAATATTGAAGACAACAAAGAAATGAACATCTTTGGTTCGAAAATATTTTTCATAAAATCATTGTTATTATTATTTTTTTTTTTTTCATTTTTGGTATACAATTATGAAACGCTAATAGTTACAGCTAATAATTGTAGAGAATGCCAGAATGAACAATTTATGAAGAATAAGTTTTTTTCGAAATCTCTTTAGTTTTTGAGTAAACTGAGTTTTTGAATTTAAAGTACATTTTTCCATGTTTCATAATTTTGACGTTTTAAACGTCAGTTTCATCCGAGTTTACAAAACGCTCGATGTACATTTAAAATATGATTTCAATTAAGAATAAACCATGGAAGCGTAAATACAAATGATACCATCAAGTCGGAGAAAGTAACATGATGGCCACATCACCATTTTTTCTCTACATAACTGTCTGTCCGCGCTGTATCTCAAAAACTAATACAGAAATGACCATGAAACTTTGAACATAAGTGTTATTTCAGAATCCGACTGGAAAGAACTCGAAAGCTTTTGCTAAAATTTCGTATTTCCGAATATTTACCTAAACAGTTTTTTGTTCTTTTAGACTTCAGGACAATGTTTTCAGACCTTTTTTAGGTCTTTTTTGAGGACTTTTTTTCCTTTGAGGATTTTTTTTTTCAGGACTTCTAACGATTTTTTTTTACCTTTTATTTTCAAAATTTTATTAACAGGATTTTTTTCAGGAATTTTTTTCAAAACTTTTTATTTCAGGATTTTTGTTAAGGATTTATTTTAGGCCTTTTTGTAAGACTATTTTAACACTCTGGGATTTCTTTTTCGGGTCAATTTCTTCAGATCTTTTTAAGGACCTTTTTAAAGACGTTTTTTTTTTCTTTGAGGATTCTTTTTCAGGACTTTTTAAGAAACTCTTTTCAAGACTTATTTTTAGAACTTTTTCTTTCAGGACCTTTATTTTCAAAATTTTATTAACAGGATTTTTTTCAGGAATTTTTTCTCCAGACGTTTTCGGGACTCTCTTAAGAACCCTTTGTTCAGGATTAATTTTTGGGATTGTTTTCAGAATTATTTTTTTTTTAATTTTCTTCATGACATTTTTTATTTTGTTTTTAGCATTTTTTTCAAGACTATTTTCATTTAAACTCTCCATTGACAACGATGGTCAGGTTATATAATAGCGTACATCATTCGTGTGACATATTTAGTGATACATACAAAATGTTTAAAACCAAACTGTTGGCAATATTTGCTCCTTAGTTCATTTTATTAATTTAATTAGGTTTTTAATCAATGTTAAAGGCATACACATGTATCAAATAGTATTTTGTATTGTTCAGTTTAATTTCATTTAGAACTGTTGATAATTTTAGTTAAATTAAGTTAATTAAGTCTAAACTATCTATAATTATTTTTAGTTTTTAATTCTATTAGAGTTATTTATTTTTTATTTGTTAATTGTAAAATTTCCCTGTAATTGGAATATTTTTTTGTTCTGTTGGGAAATAAACCTATTATTATTATTATTATTATTATTATTATAAAACTTTTTATTTTCGGATTTTTGTTAAGGATTTATTTTAGGCCTTTTTGCAGGACTCTTTTCAACACTCTGGGATTTCTTTTTCGGGACAATTTCTTCAGATCTTTTTTTAAGGACCATTTTAAGGACTTTTTTTTAGGATTCTTTTTCAGGACTTTTTACGAAATTTTTTTCAAGACTTATTTTTAGGACCTTTATTTTCAAAATTTTATTAAAAGAATTTTTTTCAAGACTTATTTTTAGAACTTTTTCTTTCAGGACCTTTATTTTCAAAATTTTATTAACAGGATTTTTTTTCAGGAATTTTTTCTCCAGGCGTTTTCGGGACTCTCTTAAGAACCCTTTGTTCAGGATTAATTTTTGGGATTTTTTTCAGAATTATTTATTTTAAATTTTCTTCAGGGCATTTTTTATTTTATTTTTTGAATTTTTTTCAAGACTATTTTCAAAACTTTTTATTTTCGGATTTTTGTTAAGGATTTATTTTAGGCCGTTTTGCAGGACTCTTTTCAACACTCTGGGATTTCTTTTTCGGGACAATTTCTTCAGATCTTTTTTTAAACTAAAGAAAAATCCAGAAAAACGACTCCGCCAGTTTTCGCGGAATTTTTCAACAAAAATTGAGATTTTGCAAAATATGAACTTTTCACTGGATTTCCTCAATTATGACGAAAACCTCTCCACAAATTTGATTGAATTTTCTAGAAAACATTCTTAGCATATGTGGCTATTAAACTAAAAAAAATCCAAGAAAATGTCTTCGCCAGTTTTCGCAGAATTTTTCAACAAAAATTTAAGATTTTGCAAAATATGAACATTTCACTGGATTTCCTCAATTATCACGAAAACCTCTCCACAAATTTAATTGAATTTTCTCGAAAACATTCCTAGCATATGTGGCTATTAAACTAAAGAAAAATCCAGAAAAAAGTCTTCGCCAGTTTTCGCGGAATTTTCCAACAAAAATCGAGATTTTGCAAAATATGAACATTTCAGAGGATTTCTTCAATTATCACGAAAACCTCTCCACAAATTTGATTGAATTTTCTAGAAAACATTCTTAGCATATGTGGCTATTAAACTAAAAAAAATCCAAGAAAATGTCTTCGCCAGTTTTCGCAGAATTTTTCAACAAAAATTTAAGATTTTGCAAAATATGAACATTTCACTGGATTTCCTCAATTATCACGAAAACCTCTCCACAAATTTGATTGAATTTTCTAGAAAACATTCTTAGCATATATAGCTATTAAGGACCATTTTTTTTGAGGATTCTTTTTCAAGACTTATTTTTAGGACCTTTATTTTCAAAATTTTATTAAAAGAATTTTTTTTCAGGAATTTTTTCTCCAGGCATTTTCGAGACTTTCTTAAGAACTCTTTGTTCAGAATTAATTTTTGGGTTTTTTTTCAGAAATTTTTTTTTTTATTTTTTTTAATTTTATTTTTAGCACTTTTTTTTCAAGATTATTTTCAAAACTTTTTATTTCAGGATTTTTGTTAGGGATTTTTGCAGGACTTTTTTCAATACTCTGGGATTTCTTTTTCAAGACAATTTCTTCAGATCTTTCTAAGGACCATTTTAAGGACTTTTTACAATGCATTTTTCAGAATTTTTTTGTTTATTTGGTTTATTTCAGGGTAATTTTTCAATACTGTTTTACAGAACAATTTTTTTGTGATATTTCATCAGGACTCTTTATCTGAACTTTCTTCAGGACTTTTTCGGAACATTTATTTCTGGTATTTTGTATGAAGACTATTTTTCAGGACTTTTTTTCACAGCTTTTGTCAATAGTCTTTCTCACGATTTTATTTCCAGGACTGTTCCTCCGGGACATTTTTTCGGGACTTTTTCGAGACTTTCTTAGGAACCTCTTGTTCGGGACTTCTTTTAGGATTCTTTTCAGAATTTTCTTCATTGCTTTTTCAGAATTAATTTTTCGGGATTTTTTTTTCCTTTTCCTTCTTTTCCTACTTTTTTTAGTACTATATTTTAGGGCATTTTTGAAAGTAATCATATTTTTAAGAGCAATTTCTTCAGAAGTTTTTCAGGTCTTACTTAATGATCCTTTTACAGGGTTTTTTTCAGAAATGTTTTTTACGATGTTATTCTCATAACTTTTTTTTAAACTGTTATTACAGGATATTTTATCAGCACTCTCTTTCGGGACTTTTTCAAGACTTTCTTGAGGAGTTTTTTTAGGACTTATTTTAGGACTCTTCTTGGGGACTCTTTTTTTAAGGACATTTATTTCTGGTGTTTTATATGAAGACTTAATTTTTCAGGACTCTTATTGCAGTACTTTTTTCACAACTCTTTTTCATAACTTTTTAACAGTACTCTTTTTTTTCAAAACTTTATTTCCAAAACTGTTTCTCCAGGACTTTTTCACAGGACCTTTTTGTGTCAGAACTCTTTTTTCAGGTCTTTCTTTTAGGTCTTTATTTCTGGTCTTTTTGAAGGACCTGTTTTTCAAGACATGACTCTTTTTCAGGACTTTTTTCAAGACTTGTTCAGGACTTTTATTAGATTTCTTATGACTTTTTAATCAGGACTATCTTTAGAAATCATTGTCGAGACTTTTTGTTCAGATTTATTAGATTTTTTTAGAACTATTAATCAGCACTATTTTTATAAATATTTTGCAGGACTTTTTTTAGCATTTTTTTTTAAGTTTTTCAGTAAACCTACGGTAAAAATTATTACAATTTGAAAAATAATTCGTCATTTTTACCTTTCATAATTTTTACGTTTCAAACGTTATTACCATTCGATCATGCAAAACTCTCGATTTAAAATATTATTTAAATTGAAAATAATGAATGAATCCATAAATATAAAAACTATTATGCCATCAAATAATCGGAGAAAGTAACATGATGGCCACATCACCATTATTTACCAAGATATAATCCATTCTCCCAGTAATTGTAGTTTTTGAGAAGGCGCGAAAGACATCTCTGAGAATGGTAATAAATTTGTATTTTCCAACTCGCACTCGAAATCAAAACCGTGTTTAAAATTATCGAGAAATTTAGCATATTTTAGATAATGTGTAAGGAATTTTAATTCTGACACAAATTTTTAAAAAAATCATTTTTTCGGACTACGGACAGAATTCAAATCGATCGCAGTTTGCGTGCAAATTATATATGGGATGGCCATGATTGTCGTCAGAATCGACGAAATGTCAAACATATTTAATTTTTTACATATTGTGATGGTCATCGTCCTATAAATCTTTAAATTGAGCGTGATTGAAATTAAAATTAGCGTACAATATGGCGGGTGATTGGCTAGAACCAGTACGGAGATGTAAGTATTTCGAGATTAAGCATTACATTTATTTAACCATACACACACACACATACAAACATCATTTGTGGGGAAGCATCAGCTTGTAGATATTCACTTCGAGAATCCTGGGCATCTGGTGCATCTCAGGCTTGCGATATTGTTCGTCCTCTTAAGGAAGATATGGAAAGTTTTTTTTTTCCCGAGATCGATCAGTCGCCAGAGGCCCTCGGATTGTAAGTCAACCGAGGGTAAAAAAATACCAATATCAATAATATTATTTAATTAAATCTTAGTAATTAGTAAAAATATTCAGTTCATCGATCTGAAATGTGTTTGCTTGGTTGCTATGTGTTTGTTTTAAAACAAACCGCCCGCATTTCATGAAGTAAGGGTTGCTTTTCTTATTATTGCAAAAATACATTAATTCTGAGTTTATTTGGAGATTTTGAAGATAATTCCTTGCGTGGTAATTTCTTAAGAATTTTTTCAAATCGTGGGATGCAATTTTTCTTCAGCAATTCTTGTTTGGAGTCTCGTCATTCCGTTTTCAGCCGGGGTGCGACGGTTGCTTTTCTTATTATTGCAAAAATACATTAATTCTGAGTATATTTCGAGATTTTGAAGATAATTCCTTGCGTGGTAATTTCTTAAGAATTTTTTAAATCGTGGGATGCAATTTTCCTTCAGCAATTCTTGTTTGGAGTCTCGTCATTCCGTTTTCAGCCGGGGTGCGACGGTTCCTTTTCTTATTATTGCAAAAATACATTAATTCTGAGTATATTTGGAGATTTTGAAGATAATTCCATGCGTGGTAATTTCTTAAGAATTTTTTAAATCGTGGGAAGCAATTTTTCTTCAGCAATTCTTGTTTGGAATCTCGTCATTCCGTTTTCAGCTGGGGTGCGACGGTTGCTTTTCTTATTATTGCAAAAATACATTAATTCTGAGTTTATTTGGAGATTTTGAAGATAATTCCATGCGTGGTAATTTCTTAAGAATTTTTTAAATCGTGGGATGCAATTTTTCTTCAGCAATTCTTGTTTGGAGTCTCGTCATTCCGTTTTCAGCCGGGGTGCGATGGTTGCTTTTCTTATTATTGCAAAAATACATTAATTCTGAGTATATTTGGAGATTTTGAAGATAATTCCATGCGTGGTAATTTCTTAAGAATTTTTTAAATCGTGTGATGCAATTTTTCTTTAGCAATTCTTGTTTGGAGTCTCGTCATTCCGTTTTCAGCCGGGGTGCGACGGTTGCTTTTCTTATTATTGCAAAAATACATTAATTCTGAGTATATTTGGAGATTTTGAAGATAATTCCTTGCGTGGTAATTTCTTAAGAATTTTTCAAATCGTGGATGCAATTTTTCTTTAGCAATTCTTGTTTGGAGTCTCGTCATTCCGTTTTCAGCCGGGGTGCGATGGTTGCTTTTCTTATTATTGCAAAAATACATTAATTCTGAGTATATTTGGAGTTTTTGAAGATAATTCCATGCGTGGTAATTTCTTAAGAATTTTTTAAATCGTGGGATGCAATTTTTCTTTAGCAATTCTTGTTTGGAGTCTCGTCATTCCGTTTTCAGCCGGGGTGCGAAGGTTGCTTTTCTTATTATTGCAAAAATACATTAATTCTGATTATATTTGGAGATTTTGAAGATAATTCCATGCGTGGTAATTTCTTAAGAATTTTTTAAATCGTGGGATGCAATTTTTCTTCAGCAATTCTTGTTTGGAGTCTCGTCATTCCGTTTTCAGCCGGGGTGCGATGGTTGCTTTTCTTATTATTGCAAAAATACATTAATTCTGAGTATATTTGGAGTTTTTGAAGATAATTCCATGCGTGGTAATTTCTTAAGAATTTTTCAAATCGTGGATGCAATTTTTCTTTAGCAATTCTTGTTTGGAGTCTCGTCATTCCGTTTTCAGCCGGGGTGCGATGGTTGCTTTTCTTATTATTGCAAAAATACATTAATTCTGAGTATATTTGGAGTTTTTGAAGATAATTCCATGCGTGGTAATTTCTTAAGAATTTTTTAAATCGTGGGATGCAATTTTTCTTTAGCAATTCTTGTTTGGAGTCTCGTCATTCCGTTTTCAGCCGGGGTGCGATGGTTGCTTTTCTTATTATTGCAAAAATACATTAATTCTGATTATATTTGGAGATTTTGAAGATAATTCCATGCGTGGTAATTTCTTAAGAATTTTTTAAATCGTGGGATGCAATTTTTCTTCAGCAATTCTTGTTTGGAGTCTCGTCATTCCGTTTTCAGCCGGGGTGCGATGGTTGCTTTTCTTATTATTGCAAAAATACATTAATTCTGAGTATATTTGGAGATTTTGAAGATAATTCCTTGCGTGGTAATTTCTTAAGAATTTTTCAAATCGTGGATGCAATTTTTCTTTAGCAATTCTTGTTTGGAGTCTCGTCATTCCGTTTTCAGCCGGGGTGCGATGGTTGCTTTTCTTATTATTGCAAAAATACATTAATTCTGAGTATATTTGGAGTTTTTGAAGATAATTCCATGCGTGGTAATTTCTTAAGAATTTTTTAAATCGTGTGATGCAATTTTTCTTTAGCAATTCTTGTTTGGAGTCTCGTCATTCCGTTTTCAGCCGGGGTGCGACGGTTGCTTTTCTTATTATTGCAAAAATACATTAATTCTGATTATATTTGGAGATTTTGAAGATAATTCCATGCGTGGTAATTTCTTAAGAATTTTTTAAATCGTGGGATGCAATTTTTCTTCAGCAATTCTTGTTTGGAGTCTCGTCATTCCGTTTTCAGCCGGGGTGCGATGGTTGCTTTTCTTATTATTGCAAAAATACATTAATTCTGAGTATATTTGGAGATTTTGAAGATAATTCCTTGCGTGGTAATTTCTTAAGAATTTTTCAAATCGTGGATGCAATTTTTCTTTAGCAATTCTTGTTTGGAGTCTCGTCATTCCGTTTTCAGCCGGGGTGCGATGGTTGCTTTTCTTATTATTGCAAAAATACATTAATTCTGAGTATATTTGGAGTTTTTGAAGATAATTCCATGCGTGGTAATTTCTTAAGAATTTTTTAAATCGTGTGATGCAATTTTTCTTTAGCAATTCTTGTTTGGAGTCTCGTCATTCCGTTTTCAGCCGGGGTGCGACGGTTGCTTTTCTTATTATTGCAAAAATACATTAATTCTGAGTATATTTCGAGATTTTGAAGATAATTCCATGCGTGGTAATTTCTTAAGAATTTTTTAAATCGTGGGATGCAATTTTTCTTTAGCAATTCTTGTTTGGAGTCTCGTCATTCCGTTTTCAGCCGGGGTGCGACGGTTGCTTTTCTTATTATTGCAAAAATACATTAATTCTGAGTATATTTGGAGATTTTGAAGATAATTCCTTGCGTGGTAATTTCTTAAGAATTTTTCAAATCGTGGATGCAATTTTTCTTTAGCAATTCTTGTTTGGAGTCTCGTCATTCCGTTTTCAGCCGGGGTGCGATGGTTGCTTTTCTTATTATTGCAAAAATACATTAATTCTGAGTATATTTGGAGTTTTTGAAGATAATTCCATGCGTGGTAATTTCTTAAGAATTTTTTAAATTGTGGGATGCAATTTTTCTTTAGCAATTCTTGTTTGGAGTCTCGTCATTCCGTTTTCAGCCGGGGTGCGACGGTTGCTTTTCTTATTATTGCAAAAATACATTAATTCTGATTATATTTGGAGATTTTGAAGATAATTCCATGCGTGGTAATTTCTTAAGAATTTTTTAAATCGTGGGATGCAATTTTTCTTCAGCAATTCTTGTTTGGAGTCTCGTCATTCCGTTTTCAGCCGGGGTGCGATGGTTGCTTTTCTTATTATTGCAAAAATACATTAATTCTGAGTATATTTGGAGTTTTTGAAGATAATTCCTTGCGTGGTAATTTCTTAAGAATTTTTTCAAATCGTGGGATGCAATTTTTCTTCAGCAATTCTTGTTTGGAGTCTCGTCATTCCGTTTTCAGCCGGGGTGCGACGGTTGCTTTTCTTATTATTGCAAAAATACATTAATTCTGAGTATATTTCGAGATTTTGAAGATAATTCCTTGCGTGGTAATTTCTTAAGAATTTTTTAAATCGTGGGATGCAATTTTCCTTCAGCAATTCTTGTTTGGAGTCTCGTCATTCCGTTTTCAGCCGGGGTGCGACGGTTCCTTTTCTTATTATTGCAAAAATACATTAATTCTGAGTATATTTGGAGATTTTGAAGATAATTCCATGCGTGGTAATTTCTTAAGAATTTTTTAAATCGTGGGAAGCAATTTTTCTTCAGCAATTCTTGTTTGGAATCTCGTCATTCCGTTTTCAGCTGGGGTGCGACGGTTGCTTTTCTTATTATTGCAAAAATACATTAATTCTGAGTTTATTTGGAGATTTTGAAGATAATTCCATGCGTGGTAATTTCTTAAGAATTTTTTAAATCGTGGGATGCAATTTTTCTTCAGCAATTCTTGTTTGGAGTCTCGTCATTCCGTTTTCAGCCGGGGTGCGACGGTTGCTTTTCTTATTATTGCAAAAATACATTAATTCTGAGTATATTTCGAGATTTTGAAGATAATTCCATGCGTGGTAATTTCTTAAGAATTTTTTAAATCGTGGGATGCAATTTTTCTTTAGCAATTCTTGTTTGGAGTCTCGTCATTCCGTTTTCAGCCGGGGTGCGACGGTTGCTTTTCTTATTATTGCAAAAATACATTAATTCTGAGTATATTTGGAGATTTTGAAGATAATTCCTTGCGTGGTAATTTCTTAAGAATTTTTCAAATCGTGGATGCAATTTTTCTTTAGCAATTCTTGTTTGGAGTCTCGTCATTCCGTTTTCAGCCGGGGTGCGATGGTTGCTTTTCTTATTATTGCAAAAATACATTAATTCTGAGTATATTTGGAGTTTTTGAAGATAATTCCATGCGTGGTAATTTCTTAAGAATTTTTTAAATCGTGGGATGCAATTTTTCTTTAGCAATTCTTGTTTGGAGTCTCGTCATTCCGTTTTCAGCCGGGGTGCGACGGTTGCTTTTCTTATTATTGCAAAAATACATTAATTCTGATTATATTTGGAGATTTTGAAGATAATTCCATGCGTGGTAATTTCTTAAGAATTTTTTAAATCGTGGGATGCAATTTTTCTTCAGCAATTCTTGTTTGGAGTCTCGTCATTCCGTTTTCAGCCGGGGTGCGATGGTTGCTTTTCTTATTATTGCAAAAATACATTAATTCTGAGTATATTTGGAGTTTTTGAAGATAATTCCATGCGTGGTAATTTCTTAAGAATTTTTCAAATCGTGGATGCAATTTTTCTTTAGCAATTCTTGTTTGGAGTCTCGTCATTCCGTTTTCAGCCGGGGTGCGATGGTTGCTTTTCTTATTATTGCAAAAATACATTAATTCTGAGTATATTTGGAGTTTTTGAAGATAATTCCATGCGTGGTAATTTCTTAAGAATTTTTTAAATCGTGGGATGCAATTTTTCTTTAGCAATTCTTGTTTGGAGTCTCGTCATTCCGTTTTCAGCCGGGGTGCGACGGTTGCTTTTCTTATTATTGCAAAAATACATTAATTCTGATTATATTTGGAGATTTTGAAGATAATTCCATGCGTGGTAATTTCTTAAGAATTTTTTAAATCGTGGGATGCAATTTTTCTTCAGCAATTCTTGTTTGGAGTCTCGTCATTCCGTTTTCAGCCGGGGTGCGATGGTTGCTTTTCTTATTATTGCAAAAATACATTAATTCTGAGTATATTTGGAGATTTTGAAGATAATTCCTTGCGTGGTAATTTCTTAAGAATTTTTCAAATCGTGGATGCAATTTTTCTTTAGCAATTCTTGTTTGGAGTCTCGTCATTCCGTTTTCAGCCGGGGTGCGATGGTTGCTTTTCTTATTATTGCAAAAATACATTAATTCTGAGTATATTTGGAGTTTTTGAAGATAATTCCATGCGTGGTAATTTCTTAAGAATTTTTTAAATCGTGTGATGCAATTTTTCTTTAGCAATTCTTGTTTGGAGTCTCGTCATTCCGTTTTCAGCCGGGGTGCGACGGTTGCTTTTCTTATTATTGCAAAAATACATTAATTCTGATTATATTTGGAGATTTTGAAGATAATTCCATGCGTGGTAATTTCTTAAGAATTTTTTAAATCGTGGGATGCAATTTTTCTTCAGCAATTCTTGTTTGGAGTCTCGTCATTCCGTTTTCAGCCGGGGTGCGATGGTTGCTTTTCTTATTATTGCAAAAATACATTAATTCTGAGTATATTTGGAGATTTTGAAGATAATTCCTTGCGTGGTAATTTCTTAAGAATTTTTCAAATCGTGGATGCAATTTTTCTTTAGCAATTCTTGTTTGGAGTCTCGTCATTCCGTTTTCAGCCGGGGTGCGATGGTTGCTTTTCTTATTATTGCAAAAATACATTAATTCTGAGTATATTTGGAGTTTTTGAAGATAATTCCATGCGTGGTAATTTCTTAAGAATTTTTTAAATCGTGTGATGCAATTTTTCTTTAGCAATTCTTGTTTGGAGTCTCGTCATTCCGTTTTCAGCCGGGGTGCGACGGTTGCTTTTCTTATTATTGCAAAAATACATTAATTCTGAGTATATTTGGAGATTTTGAAGATAATTCCATGCGTGGTAATTTCTTAAGAATTTTTTAAATCGTGGGATGCAATTTTTCTTTAGCAATTCTTGTTTGGAGTCTCGTCATTCCGTTTTCAGCCGGGGTGCGACGGTTGCTTTTCTTATTATTGCAAAAATACATTAATTCTGAGTATATTTGGAGATTTTGAAGATAATTCCTTGCGTGGTAATTTCTTAAGAATTTTTCAAATCGTGGATGCAATTTTTCTTTAGCAATTCTTGTTTGGAGTCTCGTCATTCCGTTTTCAGCCGGGGTGCGATGGTTGCTTTTCTTATTATTGCAAAAATACATTAATTCTGAGTATATTTGGAGTTTTTGAAGATAATTCCATGCGTGGTAATTTCTTAAGAATTTTTTAAATCGTGGGATGCAATTTTTCTTTAGCAATTCTTGTTTGGAGTCTCGTCATTCCGTTTTCAGCCGGGGTGCGACGGTTGCTTTTCTTATTATTGCAAAAATACATTAATTCTGATTATATTTGGAGATTTTGAAGATAATTCCATGCGTGGTAATTTCTTAAGAATTTTTTAAATCGTGGGATGCAATTTTTCTTCAGCAATTCTTGTTTGGAGTCTCGTCATTCCGTTTTCAGCCGGGGTGCGATGGTTGCTTTTCTTATTATTGCAAAAATACATTAATTCTGAGTATATTTGGAGTTTTTGAAGATAATTCCATGCGTGGTAATTTCTTAAGAATTTTTCAAATCGTGGATGCAATTTTTCTTTAGCAATTCTTGTTTGGAGTCTCGTCATTCCGTTTTCAGCCGGGGTGCGATGGTTGCTTTTCTTATTATTGCAAAAATACATTAATTCTGAGTATATTTGGAGTTTTTGAAGATAATTCCATGCGTGGTAATTTCTTAAGAATTTTTTAAATCGTGGGATGCAATTTTTCTTTAGCAATTCTTGTTTGGAGTCTCGTCATTCCGTTTTCAGCCGGGGTGCGACGGTTGCTTTTCTTATTATTGCAAAAATACATTAATTCTGATTATATTTGGAGATTTTGAAGATAATTCCATGCGTGGTAATTTCTTAAGAATTTTTTAAATCGTGGGATGCAATTTTTCTTCAGCAATTCTTGTTTGGAGTCTCGTCATTCCGTTTTCAGCCGGGGTGCGATGGTTGCTTTTCTTATTATTGCAAAAATACATTAATTCTGAGTATATTTGGAGATTTTGAAGATAATTCCTTGCGTGGTAATTTCTTAAGAATTTTTCAAATCGTGGATGCAATTTTTCTTTAGCAATTCTTGTTTGGAGTCTCGTCATTCCGTTTTCAGCCGGGGTGCGATGGTTGCTTTTCTTATTATTGCAAAAATACATTAATTCTGAGTATATTTGGAGTTTTTGAAGATAATTCCATGCGTGGTAATTTCTTAAGAATTTTTTAAATCGTGTGATGCAATTTTTCTTTAGCAATTCTTGTTTGGAGTCTCGTCATTCCGTTTTCAGCCGGGGTGCGACGGTTGCTTTTCTTATTATTGCAAAAATACATTAATTCTGATTATATTTGGAGATTTTGAAGATAATTCCATGCGTGGTAATTTCTTAAGAATTTTTTAAATCGTGGGATGCAATTTTTCTTCAGCAATTCTTGTTTGGAGTCTCGTCATTCCGTTTTCAGCCGGGGTGCGATGGTTGCTTTTCTTATTATTGCAAAAATACATTAATTCTGAGTATATTTGGAGATTTTGAAGATAATTCCTTGCGTGGTAATTTCTTAAGAATTTTTCAAATCGTGGATGCAATTTTTCTTTAGCAATTCTTGTTTGGAGTCTCGTCATTCCGTTTTCAGCCGGGGTGCGATGGTTGCTTTTCTTATTATTGCAAAAATACATTAATTCTGAGTATATTTGGAGTTTTTGAAGATAATTCCATGCGTGGTAATTTCTTAAGAATTTTTTAAATCGTGTGATGCAATTTTTCTTTAGCAATTCTTGTTTGGAGTCTCGTCATTCCGTTTTCAGCCGGGGTGCGACGGTTGCTTTTCTTATTATTGCAAAAATACATTAATTCTGAGTATATTTCGAGATTTTGAAGATAATTCCATGCGTGGTAATTTCTTAAGAATTTTTTAAATCGTGGGATGCAATTTTTCTTTAGCAATTCTTGTTTGGAGTCTCGTCATTCCGTTTTCAGCCGGGGTGCGACGGTTGCTTTTCTTATTATTGCAAAAATACATTAATTCTGAGTATATTTGGAGATTTTGAAGATAATTCCTTGCGTGGTAATTTCTTAAGAATTTTTCAAATCGTGGATGCAATTTTTCTTTAGCAATTCTTGTTTGGAGTCTCGTCATTCCGTTTTCAGCCGGGGTGCGATGGTTGCTTTTCTTATTATTGCAAAAATACATTAATTCTGAGTATATTTGGAGTTTTTGAAGATAATTCCATGCGTGGTAATTTCTTAAGAATTTTTTAAATCGTGTGATGCAATTTTTCTTTAGCAATTCTTGTTTGGAGTCTCGTCATTCCGTTTTCAGCCGGGGTGCGACGGTTGCTTTTCTTATTATTGCAAAAATACATTAATTCTGAGTTTATTTGGAGATTTTGAAGATAATTCCATGCGTGGTAATTTCTTAAGAATTTTTTAAATCGTGGGAAGCAATTTTTCTTCAGCAATTCTTGTTTGGAGTCTCGTCATTCCGTTTTCAGCCGGGGTGCGACGGTTGCTTTTCTTATTATTGCAAAAATACATTAATTCTGAGTTTATTTGGAGATTTTGAAGATAATTCCATGCGTGGTAATTTCTTAAGAATTTTTTAAATCGTGGGATGCAATTTTTCTTCAGCAATTCTTGTTTGAAGTCCTGCCATTTCTTTTTCAGCCGGGGAGCGACGGTTGCTTTTCTTATTATTGCAAAAATACATTAATTCTGAGTATATTTGGAGATTTTGAAGATAATTCCTTGCGTGGTAATTTCTTAAGAATTTTTTTAAATCGTGGGATGCAATTTTTCTTTAGCAATTCTTGTTTGGAGTCTCGTCATTCCGTTTTCAGCCGGGGTGCGACGGTTGCTTTTCTTATTATTGCAAAAATACATTAATTCTGAGTTTATTTGGAGATTTTGAAGATAATTCCATGCGTGGTAATTTCTTAAGAATTTTTTAAATCGTGGGATGCAATTTTTCTTCAGCAATTCTTGTTTGAAGTCCTGCCATTTCTTTTTCAGCCGGGGAGCGACGGTTGCTTTTCTTATTATTGCAAAAATACATTAATTCTGAGTATATTTGGAGATTTTGAAGATAATTCCTTGCGTGGTAATTTCTTAAGAATTTTTTTAAATCGTGGGATGCAATTTTTCTTTAGCAATTCTTGTTTGGAGTCTCGTCATTCCGTTTTCAGCCGGGGTGCGACGGTTGCTTTTCTTATTATTACAAAAATACATTAATTCTGAGTATATTTGGAGATTTTGAAGATAATTCCTTGCGTGGTAATTTCTTAAGAATTTTTTAAATCGTGGGATGCAATTTTTCTTCAGCAATTCTTGTTTGGAGTCTCGCTATTTCGTTTTCAGCCGGGGTGCGACGGTTCCTTTTCTTATTATTGCAAAAATACATTAATTCTGAGTATATTTGGAGATTTTGAAGATAATTCCTTGCGTGGTAATTTTTTAAGAATTTTTTAAATCGTGGGAAGCAATTTTTCTTCAGCAATTCTTGTTTGGAATCTCGTCATTCCGTTTTCAGCTGGGGTGCGACGGTTGCTTTTCTTATTATTGCAAAAATACATTAATTCTGAGTTTATTTGGAGATTTTGAAGATAATTCCATGCGTGGTAATTTCTTAAGAATTTTTTAAATCGTGGGAAGCAATTTTTCTTCAGCAATTCTTGTTTGGAGTCTCGTCATTCCGTTTTCAGCCGGGGTGCGATGGTTGCTTTTCTTATTATTGCAAAAATACATTAATTCTGAGTATATTTGGAGATTTTGAAGATAATTCCTTGCGTGGTAATTTCTTAAGAATTTTTTAAATCGTGGGATGCAATTTTTCTTCAGCAATTCTTGTTTGAAGTCCTGCCATTTCTTTTTCAGCCGGGGAGCGACGGTTGCTTTTCTTATTATTGCAAAAATACATTAATTCTGAGTATATTTGGAGATTTTGAAGATAATTCCTTGCGTGGTAATTTCTTAAGAATTTTTTTAAATCGTGGGATGCAATTTTTCTTTAGCAATTCTTGTTTGGAGTCTCGTCATTCCGTTTTCAGCCGGGGTGCGACGGTTGCTTTTCTTATTATTGCAAAAATACATTAATTCTGATTATATTTGGAGATTTTGAAAATTATTCCTTGCGTGTTAATTTCTTAAGAATTTTGTAAATCGTGGGATGCAATTTTTCTTCAGCAATTCTTGTTTGGAGTCTCGCCATTTCGATTCTTTTGGGACTAAATTTTCAATCTGTTGACCTAAATATTCTTAATTTTGACATAAATTTTCGATTTAATTGTAAAAATTTTTGATATTTTGAGCCGAATTTTTAATTTTTAGATTTTTTCACTGTAACTTTGTCTAGTTTTTTTATCATTTTCTCTAAATATTTTTTATTTTGAACTAAATTTTCGATTTAATTGTTAAAATTTTCGATGTTTTGTCTAAATTTTCACCGTTTTAGGCCCTATTGTAGATTTTTACTTTTTTGGCCCGTATTTTGTATTTGCGATTATTTTGGTTTCAATTTTTGGTTTTTTCGGCCGAAATTTTCTTTATTTCGACTTAAATTTTCGATTCGTTTGTTAAAAATTTTTATTTTTTTGTCCACCACTTTGATTTTTGGGTACGTAACGTCTTGATTTTTTATTTTTGTCCCACAACTTGAATTATTGATTTTATTGTGCGACTTTTTTTTGAATTTTTATATTTGCTATTATTATTTTCGAATTTCTCGTTGGAACTTATTTTAAGCTAAAAAGAGTTATTTTTGGGGTTGAAAATGGCAAATTATTTTTCTTTTGCTTCTATTTTCAATGTTTTGGTCTGCGTTTTTATTTTTAAGCCAGGATTTTTGATTTTTTGGGCGATATTTTAGATCTTCGGCTGTTCCAAAATTTTGATTTGTTGGTCAAAATATTCGATTGGTCAAGGAAGATAAATGGTTCTTTGTTTCTTCAAAAAGGGGAGGGGGGGGGGGGTATTGTATAAGTGACTCTACCATCAACATGCTCCTCAAGCCGCCACTGCAAAGAAACCATTAAAAAACGGGAAAATTGATATATACCGGGTGATTACTCCAAAACCACCCTTTTTGTGTCTGTCAATCTTAGTAATATCTTAATATTTAATCTACTTATGTATATTTAATTCTAAAAATTATTGTAATAGTTTATAATATTTAACTGACTGTGATATTTAATATCGTATATTTCTTTTTAAGTATTTAACTTCTGTAATTATTTGAAACAATGTAATATTCCTCTGGGAATCTCACTACATATTTACTAAATAAATAAACAAATTTTTCATGCGTGCGCCACGTGAGTCCAAACAGGTCGCTAAGCTGTGGGTAAAATTTCCCTAAAAAATATCTAATTTAAAGGAACTATTTGTGATAATACTACCCAATAACTATAACATAATCCAAAATTAAAAAAAAAAATTCTAGGTTGCTGTGTATCTCAGAGATACGTCTTTATTCTTATGGGTTTCTTTTGTATTTTATGGGTTTACGTAACGCGCAACTGTTTATCACTAGCGATCACAGAAATGGTCATTCGAGACTCCAGATTAAGTGTTGTGGTAAGTAGATAGTGATTACCTCACAAATGAATATTAATAATCAGATTTCAGTCAGTGGATACAATGTTTGACTGGGATGAACATCAACAAGGATTAATCCTTGGCGCATTCTACTGGGGCTACGTACTCTCGCACTTACCTGCCGGCCTTATAGCGGATCTTTTAGGAGCAAAACACGTCATAAATCTTGGTAATTTTCTCGCAAGCGTATTCACAATATTAACTCCACCGTTGGTGTACTTGTCCAATTGGCAGGGTCTAGTAGTAGCCAGAGTCATAGAAGGTTTCGGTCAAGTAAGATTGAAGTAAACATTTTTGCCAGTTTTAACGAAAATGTTTTCAGGGATGTATTTTTCCAGCAATGGTTACTATGATAGCCCATTGGGTACCGCCAAAAGATCGTTCTACGGTGACCGCCATGGTGATTGCGGCTAATCAAATCGGTACGGTCATAACGAATATGACCACCGGCATAATCATCGAAGCAATTGGTACTTGGGAGTCGGTGTTTTACATCTTCGGAGGTATTGGCTGTTTATGGTCCTTGTTTTTTCATTTTTTGTGCTTCTCAGATCCAAGCACCCACCCGTATATTAAAGACGAAGAGAAGGAGTATCTTCTGACAAATATAAAGCTTAAACCCAAGGGAACGTTGATTATCCCTTGGTATGGCTTATTTGGGAGTAATGCTGTTTGGGCCATGGTTATTGCCCATGTTGGACACGACGTTATTTTGTTTGCTATGGCAACCGACCTGCCGAAGTACATTAAGGTCGCGCTTGAGTTTACAGTAGCCAAAAATGGATTGTATACCGCTATACCCTATTTACTTATGTATTTTATGTGCCTTGTTTCCGGAGTTGTCGCTGATCATCTGACCAACAAAAAGATAATGCCTGTAGGCATGCTTAGAAAATCATTTACAACAGTAGGTAAGTAATGTAGCGTTAATTTTCTTGACTGGGTTCATCCAGTCTGTAAAAGTTTTTTTTCTTTTGTAACAATTGTGTTTATCTAAGATCGCATTAAAAGTAGGCACATTTTTTGCTGTTCATGTCAAAAATCATTTAATTGGATTGAAGAAGATCTGTTTACATCACTTTTTACTTTCTCCGTTACGAAGTACGAGAAAGTATTGTGATCGTGATTTTTTTTTCAAAATTTTTTTTTACGGAAATATCCGTTTTGGGGTCCCTAGATGCCATTTCAACAATTTCTAGAAAAAAAAATTGTGTGTGTGTGCGTGTGTGCGTGTGTGCGTGTGTGTGTATGGGCGCGCGCGCGCTGTATCACAAAAACTAATAGAGCAATTGATATGAAACTTTGAACATACGTCTTATTTGATAATCTGAAGAACTGAAAAGCTTTTGGTAAAATTTCGTACACCGGAAGTGGGTGTTTACCTTAACTGTTTTTTTGTTTTTTGCCAATATTTTCTTAAATATAAAAAATATCACAAAAACATTTAAACAAACATCGAAGACAACAAAGAAATGAACATATTTTGCTTGAAAATATTTTTCATAAAATCATTGTTATTCGAGAAAATAATTTATTATTATTTTTTTAATTTTTGGTTTATAATTCTAAAATGATAATAGTTACAGCAAATTTATATGAATAATAATTGTAGAGATTGCTAAAATGAACAACTTATAAAGAATAAGTTTTTTTCGAAATCCCTTTAGTTTTTGAATAAATTGAGTTTTTGAATTTGAAGTATAATTTTTCCACCATTCATAATTTTGACGTTTTAAATGTCAGTTTCTTCCGAGTTGACACAATGCTCGATGTACATTTAAAATATGATTTCAATTGAAAATAAACGTAAATATAAATGGCTATGATACCATCAAGTCGGAGAAAGTAACATGATGGCCACATCACCATTTTTTTCAGGATGTTTTGTCGGGACTTTTTAGGTTATTATTCAGGATTTCTTTCAGAACATTATATCAGGACATTTTTTCAAAACTTTTTTAGGACATTTTTTCAAAACTTTTTTAGGACTTTTTCAGCCCTTTTTAGGGCCTTTTTACGGATTTAGATTTTTAAGAATAATTTTCAGGCTTTGTTCAGGACTTTTTCAACACCTTTTTCCATGACTTCTTAAGGCTCTTTTCCCGTACGTTTTTAAGGCCTTTGCTTCAGAACTTTTTCACGATATTTTTTGGCAATTTTTATTAGGACTTTTTTTAAGACTTTTTTCAGGACTTTTTTAAAAATACAATTCTTTAAAGTTAGGTTCTATATATTAGAAATAAATTACTGAATGATGAAAAGTTATGAAACTGTTTAGAATCATAGAACCATAAAAACCGATAAAATTCTAGAATTCTATACAATTATTTAAACCTATAAATTTCGAAATTCTATAAAATTATAGAAACCTATAGACTTATAGAATTCTGTACAATTATAGAAACCTATAAATTACAGAATTTTATAAAATTTAAGAAGCCGATAATGTTATAGAGTTCTGTACAATTACAAAAACCCTTAAATTACAGAATTCTCTCAAATTATAGAAACCTATAGACATATAAAATTTTAAATAAATTCAAAAAACGAAATATAGCCTGAATATATAAATATTCAACCTGTTCGTAACTCTGCAAGCAAAATTAAGTCTTACTAAGACTATAAACAAATAACTTATTGAAACAACTACTTCCCTGGCTGATGCCACGCCGGATATTGAATGATACAAAAGAAATTTGCGTTATTACTAGTACTAAGTACTTAGTGAAATAACATTGGTTTAAGATCCCTTATTTCTACCCACAGGACTAACTTGAAAAATAAAACTAAATTGAATTTGAAAACTTTAAATTATAAAACTGAACCTAAAAATATGTAAAAATTAAGTAAATAGCCATCTGCAGACGCGTTTCAAGATTTATCTCTCATCAGTGCAGCTTCGCATTTAAATTGAATGTTAAAGAATATATTCAGGCTATATTTCGTTTTTTTAATTTATTTAATACTTTCTGCAATAAGTAAGATTGTTTCTATTTTATTTATTATTTAAATCGAGTATTCGATTTTCCAACTGAAAACAAGATCATTTATTTCTTCACATCTGTACTTTCACTAATCACCTAAATTCAGGTATAAAATCAGTCCAACCCTTCTATAATCTCCTCATTTGTTTACGACTCCTTCACGGTCACGGTCACCTTCACGTAAGTGTATTTTATTCTTTAACATTGAAAGTCTGGAATACTTAAAAATTTAAAAATCCACTAATATTGTATAAACAGAGCGTTTTCTTTTATTTTCTCCGTTACCAAGTGATCGTGAACAGTTTTTAATTTTTTTTATGGAAATGCCCGTTTTGAGGTACGTTGAGGCAGTGACGGTTCGTGGGTTTTTTTCTGGTACGGCCGAGGTGGTAATACAGATAGGTGCGGTCACTGCAACTGACCCTACCTATCTGTATTACCACCTCTTGTTCCTCGGCCGTACCAGAAAAAACCCCGCGAACCGTCACTGCTTTGAGGTGATTTCAAAGATTTCTGGAAAAAATTTATGTTGTGCGTGAGTCTGTCCATGCGCACTGTATATCAAAAACTAAATCAACAATTAACGTGAAACTGAACACAAGTGGATGTTTACCTTAACCAGTTTTTGTATTTTTGTGATTATTTTTTAAATATTAAAAATAAGTTTCTGTAATATTTTTCAAATACTAGACAACAAATAAATTCAAATCTTTGTTTAAAAATATTTTTTCGGAACTTCTCAGGACTTTTTGATATTAATTGTGTTCAGAACTTTTTGTCAAGACTATTTCCAGAACTTTTTTTAAACCTTATTTTTGGGACTTTTTTACTGAATTTTTTTTTATACTTTTTCTCGAGGACTTTTCTGTTACAGTTTTCAGGACATTTTTCAATACTTCTTCCGTCAGGAATTTTTTTTCACTTTTTTCGGGAATTCTTTCTTCGAGACTTCTTTCTTCGAGACTTCTCTCTTCGAGACTTTTTCCAAGGACTTTTGTTTCAAGACATTTTCAAGACTTTTCTAAGACCCCTTTTCATGCCGTTTTTCGGAACTCCTTTTAAGGACTTCTTTTTCAGGGCCTATTTGTATGTAATATGTCTTATTTTTAAATTATTTATTTTGTACGATTTGACTAAAAACATTTGTTACAAACACTAATAAACATTACATTACATTTCACTTTTCTCTGGACATTTTTCAAGATCTTTCAGAGCATTTTTTCAGGACTTTACCAGGACTTTTCAGGATTCTTTTTCAGAACTTTTCTTTCTCCTTTAATTTTAAGCCTGTTTAAGGACTTTTTCAGAAGGTTTTTTCGGGACTTTTTTTGGACCTTGTTCAGGATTTCTTTCAGAACATTATACCAGGACATATTTTTCAAGACATTTTCAGCAGTGACGGTTCGCGTGTTTTTTCTGGTACGGCCGAGGAACAAGAGGTGGTAATACAGATAGGTAGGGTCAGTTGCAGAGACGGCTGGCTGCTCTACTTAAAAGAGTTGTAGCGAATTTAACACTTTTTAAAAAATCATTGAAAAATTCAACGCAAATTACCAAAAACGCAATTTTTTAAGTCAAAACAATTATTTTTTAATTAGGTAACTGCTAAACGCATTATTAGATTTTGATTATTTAAACGTGAAAATGTAGCGGAATTAACACATTTTAAAAAATCATTGGATAATGTTCATCTTAAATAAATGTAAATTGTCAAAAATCAAAACGAAAACATCGTATTTTTTAAATCATATAACTGTTGAACGCGTTGTTGGATTTTGATTTTTTTAATTTGAAATTATAGCGAATTTAACACTTTTTAAAAAATCATTGGAAAATTTCCCCCTTAAATCAATGCAAATTGCCAAAATCGTAAATTTTTAAATCAAAACAAGAAATCGTATTTTTTTAATCATGTAACTGTTGAACGCGTTGTTAGATTTTAATGATTTAATCTTGAAAATGTAGCGAATTTAATACGTTTTGAAAAATCATTGTAAAATTTCCATCTTAAATCAACGCAAATTGTCAAAAAATGCAAATTTTCAAGTCAAAACAATTTTTTTTTAATTACGTAACTGCTGAACGCGTTGTTAGATTTGATGATTTAAACGTGAACATGTAGCGAATTTAACACATTTTTAAAAATAATTGGAAAATTTCCACCTTAAATCAACGCAAATTGCCAAAATCTCATTTTTTTTTTAAATCAAAACAAAAAATCGTATTTTTTTTTAAATAAATGAAGTAATAAAAGTAAATAAATAATTAAATAAAGTAACTTCGTAAGCGTTCAAATCTGTAATTGAGTGGACTATTTTCATGAATTTTTTCAGAATTTTTCATCAACTTGTTCGTCAGTGTAAAAAAAAAGTTTTTAAAAAATCGATTAAAAATCTTTTGGAATTTTTTTAGGGTTTAAATGACCTTGGAAAAAAGGATCAAATATGTAATTGTATATGGACTATTTTCATGATTTTTTTCTGAATTGTTCATCTACTCGTTCGTCAGTAAAAAAATAATGTTTAAAAAATCGATTTCAAAAACTTTTGGAATATTTTAGTGTCTAAATAACCTAGAATTACCTTGAAAAAAATTGGTCAAATGGGTAATTGGGTAGACTATTTTCATGATTTTTTTTCAGAATTTTTCATCTACTCCTTCGTCAGTAAAAAAATAATGTTTATAAAACCAATTAAACAACTTTTGGATTTTTTTTCATTATGGTCGGTCTATATGACCTTGAATTACTTTGTCATAGACTCGTTCGTCAGTAAAAAAATAATTTTTTAAAAACCGATTCAAAAACTTTTGGAATTTTTCCAGTAACTAAATAACCTTGAATAACTTTGGGAAAAATTGGTCAGATTTTTTTCAAATTTTTTCATCCACTTATTGGCCACTATAAAAATAATGATTAAAAATCGATTTAAAAAGTTATGTTGAATGACCTTGGAAAAAATTGGTCAAATGGTTAATTGGGTAGACTATTTTCATAATTTTTTTCAGAATTTTTCATCCACTCCTTCGTCAGTAAAAAAAATAATGTTTATAAAACCAATTAAACAACTTTTGGATTGTTTTTCATTATGGTCGTTCTATATGACCTTGAATTACTTTGAAAAAAAAACTGACTAAATAGAGCAATTGATATGAAACTTTGAACATAAGTCTCATTTGATAATCCGAAGAACTGAAAAGCTTTCGGTAAAATTTCGTACACCGGAAATGGGCTTTTTGTTTTCTTTCAATATTTTCTTAAATATAAAAAATATCACAAAAACATTTAAACAAATATTGAACACAACAAAAAAATGAACAATATTTTTCGTAAAATCATTGCTATTCGAGAATTTTCTTTTTCATTTTTGGTTTATAATTATGAAACGGTAACAGTCACAGCAAATTTATGTTAATAATAATTGTAGAGCATACCAGAATGAACAACTTATAAAGAATAACTTTCTTTCGAAATCTCTTTGGTTTTTGAGTAAACTGACCATTTTCGTCTTTAATAATTTTGACGTTTTAAACGTCAGTTTCTTCGATTCTACAAAACGCTCGATGTACATTTAAAATATGATTTTGATTGAAAATAAGCCATGAAAGCGTAAATATAAATGATACCATCAAATCGGAGAAAGTAACATGATGGCCACATCACCATTTTTTTGATTATTTACTTGTATTATTACTGGAAATCTGCAGGGTGTACTTTTAAAGTTTGAAGATAATTCACTAAGGGACTTTCTTGGAAATTAAGAAAATTTAGATGAATGCATAATTTTGCACTTTCAAAAATGTTTGAGTTGAAATTTCGGAAAAACTAGCTTAAATTATTTTTTGATTATTTACTTGTTTTATTACTAGAAGTCTACAGAATGTGCTTTTGCAATTTGAAGATAATCTACTAAGGGATTTTCTAAGAAATTATCTAGGCGAATGCGTAATTTTGCACTTTCAAAAATATTTGAGTTGAAATTTCGGAAAAATCAGCTCACATTATTTTTTTTTATTATTTACTTGTTTTCTTACTACAAATCTATAGAATGTGCTTGTAAAATTTGAAGATAATCCACTAAGTTGTTTTCTGGGAAATTTAGAAAATCTAGACGAATGCATGATTTTGTGTTTTCAGAAATGTTTGAGTTGAAATTTGAAATCGAAAATTCATATGTTTTGAGTTAATTTAAGTAAAAAAATGCGTTTTCAATGCACGTGTGATTATTTTAAAATTTGGGATGTTTGCCGATTTTATTATAGAAATGAAAATTAATCCGTTTTGAGTAAATTGGAATTTTTTGCAAATGTTCGAATATGGTTAAGTTCTTACGTACTTAACCATATTCGAAGCAGAATTACATTATCAAGCCTGAAATACCAACATTTGTGTTTTAGCCCAAATAGGTCCAGCACTGGGTATCATTGCTGCATCATATGCCGGCAAAGACAGAGTTCCGGTAATTATATTATTCACCGTCGCCATGGGTCTCATGGGTCCATACTACGCTGGATTAAAAGTGAATCCTCTGGATATCGCGAACAACTACGCCGGAACCATAACAGCTGTTGTAAATGGATTAGGCGCAGTCTCTGGAATGTTCACACCCAGCTTAATCGGTTTCGTTATATCGGCAGAAGGGGTTAGCTGAAATGAAGCCAATTCGTTAATTTACTGTTAATGATCGTTTAAATTTTGAGGATCCTATTGAACTCTGGAGGCTCGTATTTTGGATTGTCTTTGGAATAGCTATCGTTACATCTCTCGTGTATATTATATTTGGTAGTGGCAGAGAACTGTATTGGAATAACCGAGAGTTGTACGTGGAACGTAGAACGGCTCAGCGAGAAAAGAAGCGAGCAAAGGCGGAGAGAAGGGCGGAGAGAAATGCATAAAAATGATATTTTTATATTCAATAACCATGTATATTAAATTCAAGTTTATTAAAAACACAGTGTCTTTTCCTTGATATTTTTTGTGTCATTTCTTCCTACAGTCAGCATTTTCATTTTTCAATTTTAATTTTTAATTTTTAATTTTTTTTTTAATTTTTAATTTTTATTTTTGTTTCTTTTATTTATTTGGTAATAAAAATTATTTGTGAGACTTACGGAGACTGAGACAAGCAAAATTTCTTTTGATGTAAATCGTTCGGACAACTGCTGGAAACGCCGAAAAACGATTAAATTTAATTTTTCTTCAAAAATTTATTTTTGTATTTTTTGAAGTCTAGAAACACATTCTAAACACTATTTGTTCATAAAAATTATTTGTGAGACTTACAGAAACTGAGACAAGCAAAATTTCCTTTGACGTAAATCGTTCGCATAACTGCTGGAAACGCCGAAAAACGATTAAATTTAATTATTCTTCCAAAATTTATTTTTGTATTTTTTCAAGTCTAGAATCCCATTCTGAACACTATTTGGTTATAAAAATTATTTGTGAGACTTACAGAAACTAAAACAAGCAAAATTTCTTTTGATGTAAATCGTTCGTACAACTGCTGGAAACGCCGAAAAACGATTAAATTTAATTATTCTTCAAAAATTTATTTTTGTATTTTTTCAAGTCTAGAATCCCATTCTGAACACTGTTTGGTTATAAACATTATTTGTCAGACTTACAGAAACTGAGACAAGCAAAATTTCCTTTGACGTTAATCGTTCGTACAACTGCTGGAAACGCCGAAAAACGATTAAATTTCATTTTTCTTCAAAAATTTATTTTTGTATTTTTTGAAGTCTAGAAACACATTCTAAACACTATTTGTTCATAAAAATTATTTGTGAGACTTACGGAGACTGAGACAAGCAAAATTTCTTTTGATGTAAATCGTTCGGACAACTGCTGGAAACGCCGAAAAACGATTAAATTTAATTTTTCTTCAAAAATTTATTTTTGTATTTTTTTCAAGTCTAGAATCCCATTCTGAACACTATTTGGTTATAAAAATTATTTGTGAGACTTACGGAGACTGAGACAAGCAAAATTTCCTTTGACGTAAATCGTTCGTACAACTGCTGGAAACGTCGAAAAACGATTAAATTTAATTTTTCTTAAAAAAATTATTCTTGTATTTTCTCAAGTCTAGAATCACATTCTAAGCACTATTTGTTCATAAAAATTATTTGTGAGACTTACAGAAACTGAAAACGATTAAATTTATATTTTCTTCAAAAATTTATTTTTGTATTTTTTCAAGTCTAGAATCCCATTCTGAACACTATTTGGTTATAAAAATTATTTGTGAGACTTACGGAGACTGAGACAAGCAAAATTTCTTTTGATGTAAATCGTTCGTACAACTGCTGGAAACGCCGAAAAAAGATTAAATTTAATTTTTCTTCAAAAATTTATTTTTGTATTTTTTCAAGTCTAGAATCCCATTCTGAACACTATTTGGTAATAAAAATTATTTGTGAGACTTACAGAAACTGAGACAAGCAAAATTTCTTTTGATGTAAATCGTTCGTACAACTGCTGGAAACGTCGAAAAACGATTAAATTTAATTTTTCTTAAAAAAATTATTCTTGTAATTTTTCAAGTCTAGAATCACATTCTAAGCACTATTTGTTCATAAAAATTATTTGTGAGACTTACAGAAACTGAAAACGATTAAATTTATATTTTCTTCAAAAATTTATTTTTGTATTTTTTCAAGTCTAGAATCCCATTCTGAACACTATTTGGTTATAAAAATTATTTGTGAGACTTACAGAAACTGAGACAAGCAAAATTTCCTTTGACGTAAATCGTTTGCACAACTGCTGGAAACGCCGAAAAAAGATTAAATTTAATTATTCTTCAAAAATTTATTTTTGTATTTTTTGAAGTCTAGAAACACATTCTAAACACTATTTGTTCATAAAAATTATTTGTGAGACTTACAGAAACTGAGACAAGCAAAATTTCCTTTGACGTAAATCGTTCGTACAACTGCTGGAAACGCCGAAAAACGATTAAATTTCATTTTTCTTCAAAAATTTATTTTTGTATTTTTTCAAGTCTAGAATCCCATTCTGAACACTATTTGGTTATAAAAATTATTTGTGAGACTTACAGAAACTGAGACAAGCAAAATTTCTTTTGATGTAAATCGTTCGTACAACTGCTGGAAACGTCGAAAAACGATTAAATTTAATTTTTCTTAAAAAAATTATTCTTGTATTTTTTGAAGTCTAGAAACACATTCTAAACACTATTTGTTCATAAAAATTATTTGTGAGACTTACAGAAACTGAAAACGATTAAATTTATATTTTCTTCAAAAATTTATTTTTGTATTTTTTCAAGTCTAGAATCCCATTCTGAACACTATTTGGTTATAAAAATTATTTGTGAGACTTACAGAAACTAAAACAAGCAAAATTTCTTTTGATGTAAATCGTTCGTACAACTGCTGGAAACGCCGAAAAACGATTAAATTTAATTATTCTTCAAAAATTTATTTTTGTATTTTTTCAAGTCTAGAATCACGTTCTGAACACTATTTGGTTATAAAAATTATTTGTGAGACTTACGGAGACTGAGACAAGCAAAATTTCTTTTGATGTAAATCGTTCGTACAACTGCTGGAAACGCCGAAAAACGATTAAATTTAATTTTTCTTCAAAAATTTATTTTTGTATTTTTTCAAGTCTAGAATCCCATTCTGAACACTATTTGGTTATAAAAATTATTTGTGAGACTTACAGAAACTGAGACAAGCAAAATTTCCTTTGACGTAAATCGTTTGCACAACTGCTGGAAACGCCGAAAAAAGATTAAATTTAATTATTCTTCAAAAATTTATTTTTGTATTTTTTCAAGTCTAGAAACACATTCTAAACACTATTTGTTCATAAAAATTATTTGTGAGACTTACAGAAACTGAGACAAGCAAAATTTCCTTTGACGTAAATCGTTCGTACAACTGCTGGAAACGCCGAAAAACGATTAAATTTCATTTTTCTTCAAAAATTTATTTTTGTATTTTTTCAAGTCTAGAATCCCATTCTGAACACTATTTGGTTATAAAAATTATTTGTGAGACTTACAGAAACTGAGACAAGCAAAATTTCTTTTGATGTAAATCGTTCGTACAACTGCTGGAAACGCCGAAAAACGATTAAATTTAATTTTTCTTCAAAAATTTATTTTTGTATTTTTTCAAGTCTAGAATCCCATTCTGAACACTATTTGGTTATAAAAATTATTTGTGAGACTTACAGAAACTGAGACAAGCAAAATTTCCTTTGACGTAAATCGTTTGCACAACTGCTGGAAACGCCGAAAAAAGATTAAATTTAATTATTCTTCAAAAATTTATTTTTGTATTTTTTGAAGTCTAGAAACACATTCTAAACACTATTTGTTCATAAAAATTATTTGTGAGACTTACAGAAACTGAGACAAGCAAAATTTCCTTTGACGTAAATCGTTCGTACAACTGCTGGAAACGCCGAAAAACGATTAAATTTCATTTTTCTTCAAAAATTTATTTTTGTATTTTTTCAAGTCTAGAATCCCATTCTGAACACTATTTGTTCATAAAAATTATTTGTGAGACTTACAGAAACTGAGACAAGCAAAATTTCTTTTGATGTAAATCGTTCGTACAACTGCTGGAAACGCCGAAAAACGATTAAATTTCATTTTTCTTCAAAAATTTATTTTTGTATTTTTTCAAGTTTAGAATCCCATTCTGAACACTATTTAGTTATAAAAATTATTTGTGAGACTTACAGAAACTGAGACAAGCAAAATTTCCTTTGACGTAAATCGTTCGTACAACTGCTGGAAACGCCGAAAAACGATTAAATTTAATTTTTCTTCAAAAATTTATTTTTGTATTTTTTGAAGTCTAGAAACACATTCTAAACACTATTTGTTCATAAAAATTATTTGTGAGACTTACAGAAACTGAGACAAGCAAAATTTCCTTTGACGTAAATCGTTCGTACAACTGCTGGAAACGCCGAAAAACGATTAAATTTCATTTTTCTTCAAAAATTTATTTTTGTATTTTTTCAAGTCTAGAATCCCATTCTGAACACTATTTGTTCATAAAAATTATTTGTGAGACTTACAGAAACTGAGACAAGCAAAATTTCTTTTGATGTAAATCGTTCGTACAACTGCTGGAAACGCCGAAAAACGATTAAATTTCATTTTTCTTCAAAAATTTATTTTTGTATTTTTTCAAGTTTAGAATCCCATTCTGAACACTATTTAGTTATAAAAATTATTTGTGAGACTTACAGAAACTGAGACAAGCAAAATTTCCTTTGACGTAAATCGTTCGTACAACTGCTGGAAACGCCGAAAAACGATTAAATTTAATTTTTCTTCAAAAATTTATTTTTGTATTTTTTCAAGTCTAGAATCCCATTCTGAACACTATTTGGTTATAAAAATTATTTGTGAGACTTACAGAAACTGAGACAAGCAACATTTCTTTTGATGTAAATCGCTCGTACAACTGCTGGAAACGCCGAAAAACGATTAAATTTAATTATTCTTCAAAAATTTATTTTTGTATTTTTTCAAGTCAAGAATCACGTTCTGAACACTATTTAGTTATAAAAATTATTTGTGAGACTTACAGAAACTGAGACAAGCAAAATTTCTTTGGATGTAAATCGTTCGTACAACTGCTGGAAACGCCGAAAAAAGATTAAATTTAATTTTTCTTCAAAAATTTATTTTTGTATTTTTTGAAGTCTAGAAACACATTCTAAACACTATTTGTTCATAAAAATTATTTGTGAGACTTACAGAAACTGAAAACGATTCAATTTATATTTTCTTCAAAAATTTATTTTTGTATTTTTTCAAGTCTAGAATCCCATTCTGAACACTATTTGGTTATAAAAATTATTTGTGAGACTCACAGAAACTAAAACAAGCAAAATTTCTTTTGATGTAAATCGTTCGTACAACTGCTGGAAACGCCGAAAAACGATTAAATTTAATTTTTCTTCAAAAATTTATTTTTGTATTTTTTCAAGTCTAGAATCCCATTCTGAACACTATTTGGTTATAAAAATTATTTGTGAGACTTACAGAAACTGAGACAAGCAACATTTCTTTTGATGTAAATCGTTCGTACAACTGCTGGAAACGCCGAAAAACGATTAAATTTAATTTTTCTTCAAAAATTTATTTTTGTATTTTTTGAAGTCTAGAAACACATTCTAAACACTATTTGTTCATAAAAATTATTTGTGAGACTTACAGAAACTGAAAACGATTAAATTTATAATTTCTTCAAAAATTTATTTTTGTATTTTTTCAAGTCTAGAATCCCATTCTGAACACTATTTGGTTATAAAAATTATTTGTAAGACATACAGAAACTGAGACAAGCAACATTTCTTTTGATGTAAATCGCTCGTACAACTGCTGGAAACGCCGAAATACGATTAAATTTAATTTTTCTTCAAAAATTTATTTTTGTATTTTTTCAAGTCTAGAATCCCATTCTGTTTGAATTAGCGCTAGCCAATCAGCGTCCTACATTTGAGTTGTATTTTCAAGGATCAGTTGTATTATCAGTGCCAGCCAATCAGCGTCCCAGATTTGAGTTGTATTATTTCAAATCAGTTATATTCTCAGTGCCAGCCAATCAGCGTCCATCGCCTTTTGATCACGCGTGATTTCATCTTCCGTTGTAGGTACCTCTTCAATGGCTTTTCGCAAACCCTCTAGCACAAGGACATGCCGCATGGCGAACGCCCACTCTTCGTAGTTCTCGCGTCCCTTCAGCCTCGGCAAGTTTAACACGTTTCCAGCCATCGTGCACTTATTCGACGTTTTTACTATTCGCGAACCGATAACCAAGCAAAACCGGTCCCTGGGCCCATAACCTGTTGCAGTGGACAAGGAAGCTAGGTTAGGTAAAGTAAACCACGGGTCGTGTATAAATGTGCAGCACGAACTCTAAGCAGAAACTTACTGCATGATGCATGCGCTTTATTCAATATACATACATAAGTAACTAAGGTTGCATATCATGCTTTCGCACTGATACTAACACGATGTACACGTCAGTTGACTTTTGACTTATAACCTAAAATTCTGTATTAGATTTCCATCAAATCCGGAACTTCGCAAATTATGGGTTGATGCTTTGCTTGTAAAGAACAGTCGGGAAAGTGGATCCGAGTTGCCGAAATATGCTCGCATTTGCATTCTCCACGTTGCTGATGAATACATCGAGAAATATTATTTTTTGCCTTCCGGTTTTTAAATTACGCTCCATTTTCGACTTATATCGGGCTCCAGCTCGCGGACAACTTTTGATCATATGGGAAATGGAGGGGGAATAGCAGTCCATATGTATACAGTCAAAGGTGCCGACTCTTTTTGATGGATATAAAACGCACGACCTGACGTCTATTGACCGTGAATTAAAACTTTTTATATTTTTGCTACTCAATAATATGCAAATGCGACGGTCAGGGTTGCGACGGACCAGGTAAAGTCGCAACAGCCTATAATCGTAAATTTATTTAATACAAAACAAAATTATATTTGATTTCCTGCTCTTCTCGCCGCCTTTTGTCGGGCCCTTTCTCTCTTCGCTTCGCGCTTCGCGTTTCTAATTTCATGGTATGTAACCGGATCATTCCAATACTGTACTTTTCCACTACCCCAAATAATATATACGATGGTCGTACTAAAAGCTACTCCAAATGTAATCCAAAACACGAGCCTCCATAGTGCAATAGGATCCTAAAATATTTAAACGATCATCAACAGTAAATGAATGAATCGGCCTCATTTCAGCTAACCCCCTCTTGACCCACGATGACACCGATGACCCACGGTGTGGCGATTCCAGAAAGTGCGCCTAATCCATTTACCAGAGCCATTACGGTTCCGGCGTAGTTGGGCGAGAGATCCAGAGGGTTAACTCTTATTCCAGCGTAGAATGGACCCATGCTACCCATGGCGATGATGAAGAGAGCAACTACTAATACTTGGTCTCTGCCGGCATATGATGCACCAAGGATGAATATTGCTGGAGCAATTGCGCCTAGAACACAAATGTTTTCAAAATTGTCTCATTTTTACACCACTTGGCCCTCACTTGAAACTCATGTTCATCATCAAGAAAATGAACACCATATTACTTACCTACTCCTGTAAACAATTTTCTGAGATTGCCTAATTCCATCGCTTGTCTCATGGTCAACCAATCAACGACAAATCCGCTTGCCATAGAACAAATCCACATAAACAAATAGGGCGCAGAGCAACACAATCCATTATTGGATACTGAAAAATCAAGCGCGACCTTAATATACTTGGGAAGGTCGTTCACCATAGAAAATAAAATCCAGTCGTGACCAATCTCCGCAATAACCATTGACCAAACAGGCAGACTCCTAGATATGCCATACCAAGGAGTAGACCACTCTCCCCTGTGTATAACGAGTTCGTTCGCAAGATAATTCTTCTCCTTATCTTTGATGAACGGGTGGTTGCTGGGATCTGAGTAGCACAAAATGTGCCACATTATACACCACAAGAGGGAAATACCTCCGAAGACGTAAAACACCGACTCCCAAGTACCAAACCCTTCGATGATGAAGCCGGAAGTTAAATTTCCCACGACCGAACCGATTTGATTGCCCGCAAGCACCAGGGCGCCCAATCTGGAACGTTCTCTCAACGGCACCCAATGGGCCAGAAGAACGGCCAGAGCAGGAAAAGTTGTCCCCTTGAAACAATTTTGTTAAGACTGGAAAAAAGAACTAGCTTCGGTCTTACTTGACCCAAACCTTCTATGATTCGAATTACAACCAGACCAGGCCAATCTAAATACCGCACTATCACCGGAGTTAGAAGTGTGAGTACGGCCGAGAGAAAGACACCCCCATTTAGGACGTGTTTCGCCCCCCACCTTTCCGCAATGAGGCCTCCGGGTAAGTGCGAGGCTACGTAGCCCCAGTAGAATGAGCCAAGGATGATTCCTTGACTCATTTCACTCCATTTTCGCGTAGTACTAGTTTCCTGAAATCTGATTATTAATATTGGTTTGTGACGTAATCACTATCTACTTACCACAGCTGCTTTACCTTCTTCTTGAGTGACCATCTCTGTGATCGCTATTGATAAGCAGATGCGCGTTAAGTAAATCATTATGAGAGAAAAGAAACCCATAATGCCAAAGACGTACCTCTGAGGCAATAAACAACCTAGAAATAGAGTAGTTTTTAAATTTTTGATTATGATGTAGTAACGGGTTTAGTGTTATCACAAAGGCTGATGATGGCTTGAGGCCGAATCAACCTGAAAATGTAATCTAGATGTGCTATAATCAGTGCCGGCTCGTGAAACATTTTAGTAGTAGAGCCACTGGAAACAAAATGTCAGCACTCGAAACTTGATT